>CM074292.1:0-224252 GCA_037194245.1 Opsariichthys bidens
CTTAATCTCCTTAGAATGTACCTCAAAATGTAAAACACCACAACTTTTTATAAATTTATAATCCCACAATACTGTATATTATTTTTTTGTATAAGATCTAATGAAAGTCTTCTCATTCACGTATTAATGATTTTTTAAGCACCATCACGTGAGCAGCTCGACACAATCTCTACATTATCACTACAATGAACTGAGAGATTCATTTGTGTTTCAGGACCTTGATGTTCCACAGGCTTTAATGATAAACTGAGTGAAACTCATAAGAGAGAATATTTGGCATTGTCACATTATTCCTATCTTTGTGTTGTTGTGAGTAAAAGGCAAATAGTTGAGATTAATGTGCAAATGTGTGTCATCACATGATCACAGGTTAAATCTCTTCTGAAACACGAGAGTAGATGTTCTTGAATAAAAACAGTTATTCTTTTCCACACAAACAAGCCATTTTTTCTATGAATCAGCTTCACTGTTCTCCATATTCGTACCTCTGAATTCAGTTTAGAGCTTTATTTAGTTCGTTTTAGACTCTCGTGGTGCTTCACATAAAACACTAAACACACATACATTCAAATACTCAAAACACTTTATTTAGTTTCGAGCAGGAGTGTCCAAACTCGCTCCAGGAGAGTCACTGTTCAGCCTCGACACCTGTCTGGATGTTTCTAGAACACCTAAGAGCTTCATTCGCTGGTTCAGGTGTGTTTAATTGGGGTTGGAGCTGAACTTTACAGGACAGTGACCCTCCAGGAGCAGGATTGGACACTCCTGGTTTAGAGCAGCCCTGTTCCTGGAGATCCACCTGCAAAGTTGAGCTTCAACCCTGATAAAACACCTGAATCTGCCAATGAAGATCTTCAGGAGCACTTGAGAAATCACAGACAGGGATGTTGAGCAGGACTGGAGCTGAACTCAGCAGGAAAGTGGATCTCCAGGAGCAGGACTGGTTTAGAGGACACTTCAACATCTTTTTCCACATTTTAATAAAAACTGAAAATAAAAAAAAACAGTAAATCAGTGTTTGCTTTAGTTGAGTTGCTTCTTCATCAACAATTGCAGGTGTTTATTGAAAACATTTCTGCATTGATAAAGCAGATCAACACGTCTGTTTTAAAAACACACAGATGACTGCATTAAAGTGTCTTAAATGACTGTTTTTTGTAGTTTTTATTACTTTTAGAATTGACGCATGTGACGACTAAGGCCACACTTAATATTTTATTTCAATTGTTTTATTTTTATTTTTTTGCTTGTTTATAAATTTGTGTATTTGTTTTAGTTTTTTCTTTACATTATTTACCCAGAATATTTTGTGTTAGAGGTGCATGTTGACTCTTTATGTGAGCATTAAAGATCTAAGAGTGATAAAGTTCATTTACTAGAGTTCACACTAGCGACTGAATAAGACACAACTAGACAGAAATGGGTTTCAACTTTTTATTCAATTATTTGAAATGTGTATCTTATCCGTGGTTCCACCGGGATCCATGAGTGCAGCATCCAAAGGCCTGTTATTAAAAGAGCGGGACATTTCCTGATGTCCTTTATATCCTTTGCTAAGAATTGTGGGAAATGTAGTTTTGGAGGTGTGTGGCACCTTTGTGATCAGTACAGATTGCAGGGAATAAAAATTGAAGTTTCTGAAACTCTTTGAACGTCTCCTGGAAATTTATAGAATAATCCTGACAAAGCATTAAAAAAATAAACCCAACTGATGCGATAAAAACCTTTTGTAAAACTGAAGTGATTTGTGTAAGATTGTCCAAAACTATTTAAACACTTAGACATCAGCAATCATACAAACCTCAACAATGGTGACAATAAAATAATTACGCTGCAGTTTATGCATGATGAGAGACAAGAATGTGTTTTATCTGCTGCATGAAACGTGAAACCATTATTGTGTTTCATTTGCTGAATGTTGAAGTCTGTGAGCGTATAAATGACACAAAACATGTTTTAAACAAAGTTAACAATGACAGTGTTATTTATACACTCACACACTTCAACATTCAGCATCTGAAACACAACAACAGTGATATAAATTATTTCTTTTCACATTGGTTGATACTTTTCAACAGCGTTTCAATTTCTGGAGTCATCAATTATAGAAAAAAAGCAGTTTAATCAGAAAACCACTTTAATGCAATCATTCACCTGTCATTAAAACAGACTTGTTGATCTTTTATGAATGCAGAAATATTTTCTGAAAACACCAGCAAAGTGAAAAAATGAAAAAATAACACAACATCTAAACCTCTGTTAATCTCAAAGAGAACATTTGTACACATGTAAATATATAAATAAAGTCAGTCTGGTCAGTAATAAGTGAAGCTGGTGAAGCTGTTTGTGGAGTTGATGAATCAGATCTTCAGAGATTTAATGTCTTTTATCTTCAGTTCATCGAAGGCTGTGGCTGAAGAAAGTTGTAGTTTGTTCTTCTTTCTCTTTCTTTCAGTGTTTGTTCACAGCAGGTGTTTGAATGAGTGAATGTTTCCGGAACATCAAACTAACCTTTAAATAACATTCAACTAACATTAAGGAAACTGACATTTTTATGTTCTTGGAATGTTACAAATCAATGTTCCTAGAATGTTCAATTTTAAATCAAAATGAAGTTGAAAGAACGTTTGAGGAAAACGTTCCTCTAACATCAAGAAAACTGGATGTTTTTTACGTTCCCAGAACCAACACTGAACATTTAGAGAACGTTCCTTTAACAAAATTCTGTTCGCTGGGAAGCAAATTAAATCATGTCCAGAAGACGTCTTTTCTACGTATGACTTTTTTATTGTACGTCCACTGAGGAGCCAGAATGAAAGTTTTTATGATGTTGTTTTAAAGGAATTTAGGAAATAAATATAATTATTAACTATTGAAAGTCTTAAGGGAATAAATCAAAGTAAAAACAGTAAAATAGGTTTTCCTGCAGTTGTGAAGTAATCAATTTAAACTTTTTACAAATAATATGTTGTTTTAAAACATGCACACGTTCACTCTGATATCTGATATGTCGGAAACGCAAAACATTTCTTGTCACATTCAGTTATGAGTTCATGAATTAACTGTAAATTATACATTAAATTAACATTCAAAACAGTGACATTTCTTAAAAA
Organism: Opsariichthys bidens; assembly: GCA_037194245.1. Classification (NCBI taxonomy): domain Eukaryota; kingdom Metazoa; phylum Chordata; class Actinopteri; order Cypriniformes; family Xenocyprididae; genus Opsariichthys; species Opsariichthys bidens. The sequence goes on from CM074292.1 coordinate 3,114, forward strand.
GTCAAGTGGTGCTCACTGCAGATCCAAATGACCTCCAGCTCCACCTCTCTGGAGCTCAAGGGTGGAGCTTAACCTGTTTAATGGGTGGAGAGAGAGGGGAAATGGGTGGAGTTAGGGTGTGGCTGGAGGATGAGCTCCACCCATCATTCCCACAGTAGGTCAAGAGAGGAGGAGCTGGAGGTTATACTTCACCCATGGCTCTGCAGTGACGCAGTGTCTCGTCCCTCTTCTCAGGGAACCCGAGGTAAAGTTAGGAAACAGGAGACGTTTCCTTTAAGGTGATGATACACGGGGCAACTTTTTGAGCAATGTTGCTTGGGCTCTTTCCCATTGAGAATGGGCAACATATGTAGATCTACAGTATCCAGATAGAAATTTGTTCCCCATTCTCAATGGGAAAGTGCCAAGCATTATCGCTCGCCAACATTGCTCAAAAAGTCCCGTGTATCATCACCTTTCAAGTCGGTCTCTCGGTCACTGAAAGCTGGTGCTATGGGCATCTATAAAATCCTGCCGTGTTGACAGTGACGGTCCAGACTGGTTGCAAGCCAAGCCCTGGACCTCAGCTAAAAGAGCTTCATGCAGCGTGGATCTACAAGCTCAGCAGCAGAACGTCTATGAGAGCGAGTTTCACAAGCATGAACTACAATCGCAGAGTAAAGGACAGCGGTCTCAACCATATTCACTCACTGCCAGCTTTCATGTCATGCTCGTCTCCAGACTGCATCAACAGCAGCCGTTCAGCACTACAGACACATGGACGGGTGACGGCACTATCGTCTAGCAGCGTTCGTCCTGGGACACGAGACATCCTCAGCGTGAGCACTGCACCGTCACAGTGTGCTGGAGACAAAACAACACACTGAACAGACACTACTGCATCATGAGCATAAATAAATTGATATAAATGTCTTTTGCATTTCCGCCAACAGAGGGAGACACAGGCTAGTGTTGATTCCTTCAGAGGATCATCTAGTAGAAATAATCAGAATACTGAGGTGGATTTCATGGATTTATGGATCTTCTCCATCATGGAAGCAGGTGAAACTGATTACATCAATGTATTACATCTCATATTTCCCCTAAAGGCCATAAACATTTTTATTTAAAAAAATATAGAATAGACAGAAAACATGAGAAACGTATTTCATTTCCCAGCTAGACGTCCTGAACTTCTGACATGTGTTTTCTGCAGGATGAGTCTGAGATCAAACTCTGGATCTCTCTGGGAATGATCCATACAAGTGTGGAGAGTTTCTCTGATTTAAAAATAATCCACATTATCTGAAGACACTGCAGTAGATTAAATATCGATTTATATTATTATATAATAATGTCATTTGAACTAGATGTGTCAGCAGAATGTCCCATAATGCATATTTGTGTGTTTTATTTTACTGAGATGGTAAATGATAGTGAATTTGGGGCCAGATAAATTATAATCAAAACTGAATTCATGGTGTGTGTGTGTGTGTGAGAGAGAGAGAGAGAGTGTGTGTGCAGGGGCGGACTGGCCATCGGGAGCACTGGGACATTTCCCGGTGGCCTGATGGTCATTCTGGCCTGCCGCTGTGCTGTCGATCAGACTGACATGCAACTGCGAATTAATTGACGCACTTATGAATCTACGAATCAGGCGATCGCGGAGTGAAAACGACAGCACCACATGACCCAACATCAGCGAAGCACTGCCTAATTGGCTTTATCCAGAGACAGGCTTTATCTGGGAAAATAGTGCAAAAATGGAGCGTAAACGCAAAGGAGGAGCAGAGAGGGAACGTGTAAAAAGGAGAAAAGCCCTGGACACAGACGCAGCAAGTTGCTGCAAAATCCCAGCCATGTTCGCCGGAAAGGGAACAGGTCGGTCAGAATTACATTTACTTGATATTTACTAGTGGTGGGAAAAAAAATCGATCCGTTCGGTTCTCCACGCGCTCGGACGGTCCGCTGTTCAACTAAAATCTGACAAAGCACCTGTAATATGGTTTACTATAAATAACACGTAAAACAATCAGGGTTCAGTTAATATATGTTTCTGTTGATGGATGAACATTCTGGGTTCCCAAGACATTACAACAACAGCGATGAAAAAAAAAAACGAACCGTGAAAAAGTTGAACTGTTCCACCCCTAATATTTACTTCATCATTTGGCAGATGGACGCTTTCATCCGAAGCAGCTTACAATAGATAGAATATATTCTTTATAAAAAAAATAATACAAATATATATAATGATAGAAGTTTTAAAAGCACATCTTAAAGACAAACTAGCACATTGTTTTATATACTGTATGGGGATACATAGAGCATTGGAAGTATATAAAATATAAATATTTTAACATGTGAATATGTATCTTTTATTATCCCTTCTTAAAATGTGTAAGCCACTTTTATATTTGTCTTTGGTGTGGTAGTATAGATGATCTATTCCTAGTGAGTTTTTGAGGGTTTATTTATTTATCCATTCATATTATGAATGGTCGTCTACCTGTTACGTCAACTAACAGGGTGACCCTATAAGTTCAGCCGGCTGGTGGACACATGAATCTGGTGGTGGTGACTGCAGCAGCAGAGGTGGCCTGGGGTGGAGTCAAATTCCTGGCCTGATTTACTGTCCCAGTCCGCCACTGAGTGTGTGATATTGTTAGTAAATGATTTTACTGTATGTGAATGTAAATATTTTTTGTGGAGGATGTATAGAGATATTCCTCCAAACGCAGGGGTTTTCCGTATTCGTCGTCTTTGTTTTAATGACATTTTAATCTTCCTCTTTTTTACCACTTTAGTTCAACACACAGATGAGCGCGAGAACAGATCAGTTATTGAGGGGAATCTCTTCGTCAGCTCTGTTTGTTATAATGTGTAGAGAAGATTTGTGTTGTTTAAACTGTTCCTCATTAAGAAACCAGAAGTATGAACTTCATTGCGCGCGCCCGCGCGGCTCCTCCCTTTACCTGTTCATGTGAGGCGGTGTCTGTCCACCAAAGCGAAAGTAAAATCCATCGACCCACGCAGACATGAAAACATCAAAAATCTTTTAGATTTTCTTAATGGAACATCAATATGATCCACACGATCTGTCCACAGACACATTTCCACACAGGTGAGTCTGACAGGTTAATCGCTTAAATTGTAGTTTTGTGTTTTTCTTTCTTGTGTCGCACTCCGCGGCCATTTTGTTTTGCTAGTTACATTTTTTTCCATTAATTTTTTATATAATTCTAAACACATTCATGGTTTAAAGTGGACTAATCTCAGGTGACACAGGATGTAGACTCCAACATCAGTCAGATATTGGATTTTGGTTGAAAATGAAAATCGGAAAATCGTGAAAAGCTTCAACATTTGAAGTTTGTTTGGAATAAACAACAACAACATACAGAGAGCCAAAGGTTTACCATTAACCCTCTGGGGTCCTGAGGCTGATTTGGGGTCCTGGAGTAGTTTTACATGCTCTGACATTTGTGCTTATTTCAGTTACTAATATGGCCAACATGTAATTTTGCTGTATTCAGCACAAACTCTGCTACAATAATATGTGAGCAAAATAGATGTACATGTTTGCATCTTTTTAAAAATAAAGATTATGCGTGGTTAGTAAGTTTTGGCAAAAAATGCCCTTGCAATAAGGCCATAAAACACATACTGAATAGTTGTTTCACAAGACTTTTGAGTTATCAAGCTTGTAGGCTAGAATTTTTACTACACAATGATGTGGAAATCATTCTGAATGCTTCAACACAAACAGCAACATAATGATTTAAATTTTGTAAATCAGTTTTTGTGTCACCACTGCTGTATGCGTGGGAGTGGTGATGGCCATGAATACATTAGCAATTCACACCAGGGGAGACAAAAGACGCTCCCCCAGTGGCTAACGGCCCATCCAAAGGCCAAAGCTGTGAAGCATCTTGAACTAAGAATGTTAGGAGATTCACAGAATTTAATCTGTTTTATTGTATTTACTTTATGTGTCACATGATCCTTCAGAAAGCGTTCTAATGTGCTGCTTTATTATCAATGTTGGAAACAGTTGTGGTACTTTTTTCAACATTTATTGATCAATAATAAGTTAAAAAGAACAGCATTTATTCAGAATAAAAATCTTTCCTAACACATCCATGCTGAATAAAAGAGAGCATCATGCAAGGAAAATGTCTGGGCACAGGGACACCAATGATCTTTGCAGCCCAATGGTCAGTGGGAGGTGGTCAGCAGAGCACGCACATCTTTGTGCCACTCTAGAAAACCTGTTCAACTGATGACATAAGTGAACATTGCATGCCTGGCATTTCCATGGTGTTAACAGCCTTTTTCCATGCACTGCTTTGCAATGCACACAGGCCCGACGACCAACCGTTGCAACATTCCTACAACATTCATACATTGTCCAAAGTAAATTAATGGATATCGATGCACAATGCATGTACAGTACTGTGCAAAAGTTTTAGGCAGGTGTGAAAAAATGCTGTAAAGTAAGAATGCTTTCAAAAATAAACTTGGTAATAGATTATATTTATCAATTAACAAAATGCAAAGTGAGTGAACAGAAGAAAAATCTAAATCAAATCCATATTTGGTGTGACCACCCTTTACCTTCAAAACAGCATCAATTCTTCAAGGTACACTTGCACAAAGTCAGGGATTTTGTAGGCATATAGTTAGGTGTATGATTAAACAATTATACCAAACAGGTGCTAATGATCATCAATTCAATATGTAGGTTGAAACACAATCATTAACTGAAACAGAAACAGCTGTGTAGGAGGAATAAAACTGGGTGAGGAACAGCCAAACTCAGCTAACAAGGTGAGGTTGCTGAAGACAGTTTACTGTCAAAAGTCATACACCATGGCAAGACTGAGCACAGCAACAAGACACAAGGTAGTTATACTGCATCAGCAAGGTCTCTCCCAGGCAGAAATTTCAAGGCAGACAGGGGTTTCCAGATGTGCTGTCCAAGCTCTTTTGAAGAAGCACAAAGAAACAGGCAACGTTGAGGACCGTAGACGCAGTGGTCGGCCAAGGAAACTTACTGCAGCAGATGAAAGACACATCATGCTTACTTCCCTTCGCAATCGGAAGATGTCGAGCAGTGCCATTAGCTCACAATTGGCAGAAAACAGTGGGACCCTGGTACACCCATCTACTGTCCGGAGAAGTCTGGTCAGAAGTGGCCTTCATGGAAGACTTGCGGCCAAAAAGCCATAACTCCGACGTGGAAACAAGGCCAAGCGACTCAACTATGCACGAAAACACAGGAACTGGGGTGCAGAAAAATGGCAGCAGGTGCTCTGGACTGATGAGTCAAAATTTGAAATATTTGGCTGTAGCAGAAGGCAGTTTGTTCGCCGAAGGGCTGGAGAGCGGTACACGAATGAGTGTCTGCAGGCAACAGTGAAGCATGGTGGAGGTTCCTTGCAAGTTTGGGGCTGCATTTCTGCAAATGGAGTTGGGGATTTGGTCAGAATTAATGGTATCCTCAATGCTGAGAAGTACAGGCAGATACTTATCCATCATGCAATACCATCAGGGAGGCATCTGATTGGCCCCAAATTTATTCTGCAGCATGACAACGACCCCAAACATACAGCGAAAGTCATTAAGAACTATCTTCAGTGTAAAGAAGAACAAGGAGTCCTGGAAGTGATGGTATGGCCCCCACAGAGCCCTGATCTCAACATCATCGAGTCTGTCTGGGATTACATGAAGAGAGAGAAGCAACTGAGGCTGCCTAAATCCACAGAGGAACTGTGGTTAGTTCTCCAAGATGTTTGGGCCAACCTACCTGCCGAGTTCCTTCAAAAACTGTGTGCAAGTGTACCTAGAAGAATTGATGCTGTTTTGAAGGTAAAGGGTGGTCACACCAAATATTGATTTGATGTAGATTTTTCTTCTGTTCACTCACTTTGCATTTTGTTAATTGATAAATATAAACTATTAACATGTCTATTTTTGAAAGCATTCTTACTTTACAGCATTTTTTCACACCTGCCTAAAACTTTTGCACAGTACTGTATATCTGTTGATGATGGGCCATAGGCCGATCAAATATCTATTAACTGGCCGCAGACAGCGAGTATCTGTTGATGGGCAATATTGATCGCACCTATTTAGTGCATTTCAAACATTTACACCTGCATTCACAAACATCTGTATTAGGCACAAGGCCGTATTATTGCATGATATATAAAAGAATATATAAGAATATAAAATATATTCGCTCTGAATCACATCACAGATAACCAAAACTGAGCGAAAAATATTACAAAAGTCCAAACTAGGCTAAATGTAGTATGAAAATGCGTTCTATATTATCAGAAAAAGAATTATATAACACTAAACAACTTACCCCGAACTTATATCCTCTTCAGAGTCAATTCGCTGTTCGAAATGCACCCGTTCGTCATCTGAGTTGCAATCGTCCTCAAAATGCGATGAACGTTCAGTGAATCTTATGAAGAAACTTAATGTTTTTTATGGCATTGACTCTCTGTTACAGTAATCGCCTCAGAATTTGTGTTTGAATAGCGCGCGCTCTCCGTGGGCGTGGTCACATTACAGATAATGAGCTGGCTCGTGAGCGACTGATTTCTCTCCGTTTTCAAACAGATTACATAAACAGAGAATATTCATTTTAGATTTGACTTACATGATTTATTTAGACATGCGTTTCATATTTGTGTGAATAGTATTCACTAAGTTGCCGTTCATTTTCTTATGACTATCAGAATGGATTTCATTCGGAGAGAGATCGCGGCTCACGCATCATGTTAGTTTTGTTTATTTTGCAAAAAGCACAACATTTTGTTTTTACTATGAGAGTGCACAAGTAAAAGTAGACATTTCACAGATTGCAATGGTATATATCTCTTAATTGTATGTTCAAAATTGACGGAGCATTTTGAGTCTCTTTCACACTGACAAGAAAAAAGTGAGTAAATCACGCCGGCGTGACGGCCGACCTCAGAGGGTTAATGGAAACAACAGTTGAAGATCTGATTCATCAACTCCACAAACAGCTTCACTTATTACTGACCAGACTGACTTTATTTTCACACGTTCATATTTAAAGTTATCAGGTTTTAATGTCAGTGTTTGAAGTCACCATCATTGTGATCAGTGTTTGCTTTAGTCGGACAGTTTGACTCTTTAACACTAGTTTTTCTCTGGCTGATGTAAGTTTGTTATGGGAAGAAAAACAAGAGAAATGATGTGTAGATGATGAAGGCATAATCATCATGTAATGTTATTGATCATGTTCAGTGTATTAACTGGTTATACAGAAATCATGTTGTAAAATTCACATTGTTTATTACAGTCCTGTGATTGTCCAGCAGTTTCTTAATCTGAGAGATTGTGCTACAAAAAGTTTTAAAGATCCACACAGACACTATGAATCTCAATAATCGTGACATACTTCATGCAGAAATGCATTCTGGGTGCATCATACAAAACTCATCTTTGGCTCCCAGAATGCATTGCGGCATAAGCCATGTGACCATTGATTCTTGATGTCTGACAGATGCTGAAGTTCAAACTGTTTAATGAACAATCTAGAATTACTGGCCTCTTATAATCAATTATATCAAATGAAAGCATATGAGAAGGTTAGACTTTGGATGATCTCAGTGAGGTAGACCACTAAATGTTGAACACGTCTTCATCATCACATAGACAGCATCATCTGATCACATTTGCTCTTGTTTTTCTTGCCACAACAAGCAGTTACAGCAACCAGAAAAACTCATGTTAAAAAGGTCAAGGGTCAAGAGCTCAGCTAGAGCAAACACTGATCTCTATCATGATAACTTCAAAAAGCAGTTACATGTGGTGTATAGGAGTATATAGGAGGTACGTTGGAGTCTGATGTCTTCCAGACGTCACACTGACAGCTGGGATGATTTTGCACTTCGTTCTAGAAATGATAGACAAACGGTGTTTAATGATGTTATGCTGCGACGATCTTCCTTTTAAAAACTATAGTTTGATTTCTGAATTAGAATATTTCGCTCTTGACATCAGGAGTTTCAAAGAGTTGTTTTTCTCTTATAGATTTACCGGCGCAATATTAAACTGTCTTACAAGGGGGTTTTTTTGGCACAAAGTTTTTTTCTTTTTTTCCCAAACTCACTTTTGCTCTTGCATTCATCTTCAAAACTTTGCCATGTAAGGAGTTGGTATATGAGGTTTTGAAAATCTTGGGTTATTAATAAAACAATGTGGTTTGGAGCTGTGTGATGTCACCACAACCTTATGTGTCCTCATATTTCAATGGAAATTAATTTAGCATAAATATTCTAATTTCTCCTCATGTTCTATTTCAGTTCAGTCCTGATGAAAAGACCGAATCCTCCTGACCGCAGCTGTGTGTCCATGAAGAGTGACGGATCAATGGATCCTCCTGTTCACTTTAGTGGACACACTGATCCTGGGTTTAGGTGAGTGCTGCACTAAACCACTTCTCTTGTAGCTGCCCCGTTGGCTTCCCAACTCTGTCAGAAGCTGAGAATTTCTGTCTGGTGCATTCTCTTTATTCAGCTCATCATGAGTTTTGTCACTTTAATTTTAGTTGTTCGAGCACTGTGAAACTACTCAAATAAATAAGAAAAAGTAATCAACACAATAAATGTATACATAAACACAAACACATTTACAAAACATGAATAAAATAAACCATGAAAACCTATAACAAACAAAACTTAAAGACCAACTGTAATAAACGAACACATCACTTAGAATAAACAAACAAACATGAACACTGCGTACCTCGCTCCACTTGCCAAAAGGCTGCTAAACAGGATTGAACTTGAATCATTTCCATCCCCACGCCACATGGAGACACACGAGTTGATCTTCCCTTGTTGCAACATGATCACTGATCACTATACGCCACTTCCTTTTAATGTAGGTACGCAATATTTTAAGCGGTCATTTACATACACTGCTCAAAAAAATAAAGGGAACACTTGAACAACACAATGTAACTCCAAATCAATCACACTTCTGTGAAATCAAACCGTCTGCTTAGGAAGCAGCACAGATTGACAATCAATTTCACATGCTGTTGTGCAAATGGAATAGAACACAGGTGGAAATTATAGGCTATTAGCAAGACACCCCCAATAAAGGAGTGGTTCTGCAGGTGGTGACCACAGACCAATTCTCAGTTCCTATGCTGCCTGGCTGATATTTTGGTCACTTTTGAACGCTGGCGGTGCTTTCACTCTAGTGGCAGCATGAGACGGAGTCTACAACCCACACAAGTGGCTCAGGTAGAGCAGCTCATTCAGGATGGCACATCAATGCGAGCTGAAGGTTTGCTGTGTCTGTCAGTGTAGTGTCCAGAGGATGGAGGCGCTACAGGAGACAGGCCAGTACATCAGGAGACGTGGAGGAGGGCAACAACCGAGCAGCAGGACCACTACCTCTGCCTTTGTGCAAGGAGGAGCACTGCCAGAGCCCTGCAAAATGACCTCCAGCAGGCCACAAATGTGCATGTCTGCTCAAACAGCCAGAAACAGACTCCATGAGGATGGTATGAGGGCCCAACGTCCACAGGTGGGGGTTACAGCCCAACACCGAGCAGGACGTTTGGCATTTGCCAGATAACACCAAGATTGACAAATTCACCACTGGCGCCCTTTGCTCTTCACAGATGAAAGCAGGTTCACACTGAGCACATGTGACACACGTGACAGAGACGCCATGGAGAACGTTCTGCTGCCTGCAACATCCTCCAGCATGACTGGTTTGGTGGTGGGTCAGTAATGGTGTGGGGTGGCGTTTCTTTGGGGAGCCGCACAGCCCTCCATGTGCTCGCTAGAGGTAGCCTGACTGCCATTGGGTACCAAGATGAGATCCTCAGACCCCTTGTGAGACCATATGCTGGTGCGGTTGGCCCTGGGTTCCTCCTAATGCAAGACAATGTTAGACCTCATGTGGCTGGAGTGTGTCAGCAGTTCCTGCAAGAGGAGGGCTTTGATGCGATGGACCGGCCCGCCCGTTCCTCAGACCTGAATCCAATTGAGCACATCTGAGACATCATGTCTCGCTCCATCCATCAACGCCACGTTGCACCACAGACTGTCCAGGAGTTGCCGGATACTTTAGTCCAGGTCTGGGAGGAAATCCCTCAGGAGACCATCCGCCACCTCATCAGGAGCATGTCCAGGCGTTGTAGGGAGGTCTTACAGGCACGTGGAGGCCACACACACTATTGAGCCTCTTTTTGACTTGTTTTAAGGCCATTACATCAAAGTTGGATCAGCCTGTAGTGTGGTTTTCCACTTTAATTTTGAGTGTGACTCCAAACCTCCAGACCTCCATGGGTTGATAAATTTGTTTTCCATTGATAATATTTGTGTGATTTGTTGTCAGAACTTTCAACTATTTAAATAAAAAAAGTATTTAATAAGATAATTTCATTCATTCAGATCTAGGATGTGTTATTTTAGTGTTCCCTTCATTTTTTTGAGCAGTGTATTTTGTTACAACTGTGTTGAAACTAAGATTTTTTATTAATGCTGTTAAAAGGGACTAAAATGATTGTATGCAATGCATTACTGACATTATTAATTAAAAGATCTTAATTAACAGCTCAGATATGTGGATGTCCACCTGCTGTAAAGTCTCCAACAGCATAATAAATATTAGTGGAATAATTCAGTCACCAGAATCAGTTCATTACAAAAGTCATGGATTTTGTGTGAATTATTATTTATTCTGTTCAACTTCACAGACCGAATCCTCCTGACCGCAGCTGTGTGTCCATGAAGAGTGACGGATCAATGGATCCTCCTGTTCACTTTAGTGGAAACACTGATCCTGGGTTTAGGTGAGTGCTGCACTAAGCATTTATTGTTTACACATGTTTATATTTACATTTATTTATTTGACAGACATTTGACATTTATCCAAAGAGACTTGCATAGCAGGATCCTGACGCAATACAATATCTTGATTCAATGCTCCAGCCCTGTGACTTACAAGGTCATATAAGGAATAAAGAGAGCGAGGCTTTATAATAAATATGGTTTGAGTACCACTATAATTTGTTTATTTTATACTTATGTATTTTTCATTCTTGTTTTGTATTGAATACTGTTAGATTTAAAGGATTTGTAGTTGAAATAGCCTAAAATACATGTTTATAGCCTAATGTTTGTAAACACTTGGTCTTTACCGGGATTTTAGCTCCATTTTTATTTTTGAATGTAGTAGTAATAAAATGCGACTTAAACACCAATGCGATTTATCTGGGGTTTTTTCTCAAAAACTTAAGTCTGGATGAAATATAATCAGGTGCAACTTATTTTCCAGAAAAAAAAGGTATAGACTAAATCAGAGCTTCCCGAACTTAAGAGGGATAAGGCCCCCCAAAAACATTGTAAAAGCTCCATGACCCCACCGTTAAAAATATATACCGACATTTACCAGCAAATATATTTATTTACAAGTTTGTAAGAATTTCATGTGAATTATGAGAACTATGATGTAAACATTCTTTACAAATATATTTAAATCCATAACACTAGTCTTACATGATTTAAAAAAAAATAACATTTTAGAACAATTGGAATATTTTAATTATTTTAATTTATTGATTTGGACTAGCTATGGCCCCCCTGCAATACCGGCCCACAGTTTGGGAAGCACTGGACTAAATGATAAAATTGTGCTTTAGCCTATTATTGAAAAGTGCATATTTGCAAATGGGGATATAATAATAATAATGATAATGCATTTTATTTATTGGCGCCTTTCAAAATACCCAAGGTCACACAGTACACAGGAGAAAAACAACAAAACGAACGCTCCGCATAAATAGATAAAATGCAGTAAAGACTCAATAAAACATATTATAAAAAGCCTGTATAAAAAGATATGTCTGAAGACGTGTTTTAAACGTCAGCAGGCAATCGCTATCGTGAACATCGAGGGGAAGGGAGTTCAATATACACCAATAGAACAGTTATATTGTGTTCATTACTCCCATCCACACTGATTTTGGGTTTATTCACTGTTAAAGGCTAATCATGGGAAAAACCTAGAAAAATTTCTGCCCTTTAAGTTTGAGAAAGTTTGGTTAAGATAAAGTATCTATGATGAACTGGACACCAAATCACAACAATCTCATGTTTTCGGCACTGCCATTGATACAGGCATCGAAAGCTGTTTTATGCTATTTTTGCTTCTGCTTTTCAAACACAGAAGTGTTATAAAGACACTGAATCTCTATTATAGATCAGATAAAGACACTGATTCTCTATTATAGATCAGATAAAGACACTGATTCTCTATTATAGATCAGATAAAGGCACTGATTCTCTATTATAGATCAGATAAAGACACTGATTCTCTATTATAGATCAGATAAAGACACTGATTCTCTATTATAGATCAGATAAAGACACTGATTCTCTATTATAGATCAGATAAAGACACTGATTCTCTATTATAGATCAGATAAAGACACTGATTCTCTATTATAGATCAGATAAAGACACTGATTCTCTATTATAGATCAGATAAAGACACTGATTCTCTATTATAGATCAGATAAAGGCACTGATTCTCTATTATAGATCAGATAAAGGCACTGATTCTCTATTATAGATCAGATAAAGGCACTGATTCTCTATTATAGATCAGATAAAGGCACTGATTCTCTATTATAGATCAGATAAAGGCACTGATTCTCTATTATAGATCAGATAAAGGCACTGATTCTCTATTATAGATCAGATAAAGGCACTGATTCTCTATTATAGATCAGATAAAGGCACTGATTCTCTATTATAGATCAGATAAAGACACTGATTCTCTATTATAGATCAGATAAAGACACTGATTCTCTATTATAGATCAGATAAAGGCACTGATTCTCTATTATAGATCAGATAAAGGCACTGATTCTCTATTATAGATCAGATAAAGGCACTGATTCTCTATTATAGATCAGATAAAGACACTGATTCTCTATTATAGATCAGATAAAGGCACTGATTCTCTATTATAGATCAGATAAAGACACTGATTCTCTATTATAGATCAGATAAAGACACTGATTCTCTATTATAGATCAGATAAAGGCACTGATTCTCTATTATAGATCAGATAAAGGCACTGATTCTCTATTATAGATCAGATAAAGGCACTGATTCTCTATTATAGATCAGATAAAGGCACTGATTCTCTATTATAGATCAGATAAAGGCACTGATTCTCTATTATAGATCAGATAAAGGCACTGATTCTCTATTATAGATCAGATAAAGACACTGATTCTCTATTATAGATCAGATAAAGACACTGATTCTCTATTATAGATCAGATAAAGGCACTGATTCTCTATTATAGATCAGATAAAGGCACTGATTCTCTATTATAGATCAGATAAAGGCACTGATTCTCTATTATAGATCAGATAAAGGCACTGATTCTCTATTATAGATCAGATAAAGGCACTGATTCTCTATTATAGATCAGATAAAGACACTGATTCTCTATTATAGATCAGATAAAGGCACTGATTCTCTATTATAGATCAGATAAAGGCACTGATTCTCTATTATAGATCAGATGAAGACACTGATTCTCTATTATAGATCAGATAAAGACACTGATTCTCTATTATAGATCAGATAAAGACACTGATTCTCTATTATAGATCAGATAAAGGCACTGATTCTCTATTATAGATCAGATAAAGACACTGATTCTCTATTATAGATCAGATAAAGGCACTGATTCTCTATTATAGATCAGATAAAGACACTGATTCTCTATTATAGATCAGATAAAGACACTGATTCTCTATTATAGATCAGATAAAGGCACTGATTCTCTATTATAGATCAGATGAAGACACTGATTCTCTATTATAGATCAGATAAAGACACTGATTCTCTATTATAGATCAGATAAAGACACTGATTCTCTATTATAGATCAGATAAAGACACTGATTCTCTATTATAGATCAGATAAAGGCACTGATTCTCTATTATAGATCAGATAAAGGCACTGATTCTCTATTATAGATCAGATAAAGGCACTGAATCTCTATTATAGATCAGATAAAGACACTGATTCTCTATTATAGATCAGATAAAGGCACTGATTCTCTATTATAGATCAGATAAAGGCACTGATTCTCTGTTATAGATCAGATAAAGGCACTGATTCTCTATTATAGATCAGATAAAGGCACTGATTCTCTATTATAGATCAGATAAAGACACTGATTCTCTATTATAGATCAGATAAAGGCACTGATTCTCTATTATAGATCAGATAAAGGCACTGATTCTCTATTATAGATCAGATAAAGACACTGATTCTCTATTATAGATCAGATAAAGGCACTGATTCTCTATTATAGATCAGATAAAGGCACTGATTCTCTATTATAGATCAGATAAAGACACTGATTCTCTATTATAGATCAGATAAAGGCACTGATTCTCTATTATAGATCAGATAAAGACACTGATTCTCTATTATAGATCAGATAAAGGCACTGATTCTCTATTATAGATCAGATAAAGGCACTGATTCTCTATTATAGATCAGATAAAGGCACTGATTCTCTATTATAGATCAGATAAAGGCACTGATTCTCTATTATAGATCAGATAAAGACACTGATTCTCTATTATAGATCAGATAAAGGCACTGATTCTCTATTATAGATCAGATAAAGGCACTGATTCTCTATTATAGATCAGATAAAGACACTGATTCTCTATTATAGATCAGATAAAGACACTGATTCTCTATTATAGATCAGATAAAGGCACTGATTCTCTATTATAGATCAGATAAAGGCACTGATTCTCTATTATAGATCAGATAAAGGCACTGATTCTCTATTATAGATCAGATAAAGACACTGATTCTCTATTATAGATCAGATAAAGGCACTGATTCTCTATTATAGATCAGATAAAGGCACTGATTCTCTATTATAGATCAGATAAAGACACTGATTCTCTATTATAGATCAGATAAAGGCACTGATTCTCTATTATAGATCAGATAAAGACACTGATTCTCTATTATAGATCAGATAAAGACACTGATTCTCTATTATAGATCAGATAAAGGCACTGATTCTCTATTATAGATCAGATAAAGGCACTGATTCTCTATTATAGATCAGATAAAGGCACTGATTCTCTATTATAGATCAGATAAAAGCATATTTCGTAAACGTCACATGCAAAATGAAGTTTTGAAACAAGAAATATGTTGTTTTAACGACATAATGTAATTAGCGCCTGAGCACCGATGGTGTGAGGTCCTATTGGGATTGCTCCGTTCATTACAACATGCAATTTTATGACATAGCATCTCGTTATTACATATGTGGCAACAATACGCCCCCTACTGAACAAATTGTGGCTCTGTCTTAAAATAAATTCAATTATAATCAATTTTCTTAAGAATAATTCTATCTCTGCTAATGCAGGAAACTACATAGGATCCCTATTACTTGAACATTACTATATTATTAAAGGTTGCGTACAATTAACAACAGAGCCCAAACTATTAAATTAGATTGCTATTTATTTTTTTGATATAATAAGCAACCAAATTGTATGCAAACATGTAAATATCAAAAAGGCAGTTTTTACATTAACTTCTAAAACTAATTATAAAATCATGTTTTTAGTCCAATTCGTTGTTGAAATATAATCATTTACACAGTGGCTGTCATAAATTGTTTTCATGACAGATTTATTTGAACATACATTTACATTTAGTCATTTACCAGAGGCTTTTCTCCAAAGAGACTCACAAATGAGAACAGTAGAAGCAATCAAATCAGCAACAGTGTTCTAGTGCCGTGTCAAGTCCCAGTTATTCCAGCGACGTGCTCGTAGCAAGGAAAGGATTTTTTTTTCTTTTTTAAATAGATGAAATTGAGAGAATAGAAATTGAAAGAAGAAAATGTAAGTGCTAATATTACTGGGTCAAGTGTTGACGAAAAAGATGTTTTTAGCAGTTTTTTGCTCTGATAGAGCGAGGCTGGTCCTTCCACCAGCAGCGCACAGACAAGGAGAAGGTCCGTGAAAGTGATTTTGTGCCCCTTTAGCACTGCATTACAAGGCGCCGCTCACTTGCAGAAAGCAAGTTTCTGGAGGGCACATGAGTCTGAAGTAGTGAGTTTAGGTATAGTGGTGCAGAGCCAGTGGTTATTCTGTAGGAAAACATTAGAGCCTTGAATTAGACGTTAACGTTAGAGCGTTAAATCAAATATAATGAATATGTAGGCTAATATTGTGCATATATTTAGCAAAATGCTCTTTAGAGTTTATCTGAATGACTTGCCTGAGGTAAATATAATGCTACATGACATTGTTTAGAAGCTGTTTGAGGTCTTTCTGGAGTTGGAACAGATTGAATGTTTGCATGAGACATGAGATGTTCAGTGATGTTTATTTTGTGCTATAATTAGTAGTAAAGAGGAAGAGATGATTGCGTTGTCCAAAGTACCGACTGCAATACCTAGTCGGTACTGAAATTTTGAAAAATGTGACGCTTTGAGCACCGTTGAGTGGATTCGTAAACGCCTCTGATTGGCCTTTGATTGGATATGTCTGTGATTGGATACAATGATGGAGCGTTTGAAAGCACACGGAAGTGTCATAATTTTACTGAACTACAGTTGTTGATCATCACCATATTTGAGATTTGTGTTGACATGAGACGTGTTGAGCTACATGTTCTTTTCATTGCAACTTTTGCAACTTTTTTGGCTTTGTGAAATGGGTAAACTCTGGTTTCAAGTGTAGTTAACATTGAAAATTAAACATGGAGATGAAAAACCAGGGATTGTAGCTGCTTTCATTGCTAAACTTTCTTTAGTTGTCTTGACAAGAAGTTTTAAGTTAAAAACATTAGCTGATACTCACTAGATAAACAAAAGTTTTAAAGTTGACTTTAACTGGAGTGATTTAGTTGAGTTAACTTAAAAAGTTGAATGCGATAAGTTGCCTTATTTTAAGTTAGATCAACTCTATTTTTGACGGTGTTTTCAATGCAGTGAATTTCAGAATGAAGAGCTTAATTAACGTCTCTGATAAATGAACACTGTAACAGTTACACTTGTTGCGTCTCCAACAGCATAATGCATTTTAATGAAATGATTCAGTCACCAAGAACAATCAACCATTACAAAAATCATTAAGATAAGAGTGTGTGAATGACATTAACTTGTGTTCAACTTCACTGCACAGACCGGATCCTCCTGACTGTGTGTCCAGGAAGAGCGACGGGTCAATGGATCCTCCCATTTACTCTAGTGGACACACTGATCCTGGGTTTAGGTGAGTGCTGCACTAAACATTTATTGATTATACATATTTATATTTACGTTTATTAATTTGTCAGACACCTTTATCCAAAGAGACTTTGTGTGCCTTGAATTTCAGACACATGAATTCAAGGTCTGGAAAGTACATGAAAACCAATACTGTTCCTTGAAAGTTCTAGAATTAAATTTGAAATAAATTTTGTTAAAATTATATGTAAAAAATTTAACTTTAAAATTTTGATATTTTAAGTAGAAACAGTCTATGCAAAGTGTAAATATGAAAATAAAACAGCCAGTAGGTGGCGGTAAATCTTAATGTGTGAGTCATTCAGATTCATTCAGGAATCAGTTCTGGTGTGGCTTTGTTTGAAACTATTTTCATGAAATAGAGCAAAAACAGACAGTAACAAATGTTACTTAATATCATTTTGTTTGTTGGACTTATTAGATCAGTTCACGAGTTCACACTTACATATAATTAATTAGAGTAAAGGTTGAGTGTATTTGTGTGGCGTCCAGAGGGAGAGCTCTGAAACACACTAAAACCCTGTCAAACACTGCATTTACTGGACAAAGTTATCATTCACATCTTATTCTGCTAATACTGTCAAATACACACAAGGTTTACACCATCGGTTCTGTGTAAAGTGAAAGTAAACAGGAAATCGGACGCGTGTCAGTGTATTAAATGTGCGCATGAGCCTTAAAGGGACAGACAACACATGCTGTGACTTGTTCTGGAAGGTGTAACGTTAGTTCAACCAAACATGAAAGTTCAGGCGATCTCAGGTAAATAAATGCCCCCAGTCTGACAAAGCCATTTGTTTTACACATTTACACAAAATCAGAGTACTGGAAGTTTTAGCTTAAAATTAAAAAGAATATAATCAATAATTATGAATAACAAAATTATAACATCCTATTTAAAAAAATATTGTTAGCTGATAATAACTGGCTAGCTAACTAGCTAACTTGAGGTCATTTTTAAAATCAAAATGTATTTATTTATCCACCTAGTTAGATTTAGATTGCGAGGAAAGCTGAAATTGGTTTTAATATATTTCCAAAATGAATGTACACATGATTCTGTACGTCTTCTGGGTTAAAATGGATGCAAATGTGATGATAGGGGAGTTAAAATGTTAAGTACTGAAAGAGGTCTTTTAATGTGCTCCATATGCTGGGATGTGAATTTGATATAAAATAAACCGTGCTTTAAAATGTCCTTGAATCTGGTGTTCATGAAAGAGTGGGAATCCTGATAGCATGATCCTGATGCAATACTATATTTTGATTCAATGTATGTTCATAATTTATTTACAAATTGTTTTAATCTTTCAGCAGTGACTGTCAACATGTCGAAGACCTCAAGACATTCAGATCAAATCTGAGGAAGAAGTTTCAGTGTCTGTGTGAGGGAATATCAAAGCAGGGAAACCCAACACTGCTGAATGAGATCTACACCGAGCTCTACATCACAGAGAGTGATTGTGGACAGATCAATAATGAGCATGAGGTGAGACAGATCGAGACTCAATCCAGGAGAGCAGCAACAGAGGACACACCGATCAAATGCACTGACATCTTCAGACCTTTACCTGGAAAAGACAAACCCATCAGAACTGTGCTGACAAAGGGAGTCGCTGGCATCGGAAAAAAAACCGTCTCTGTGCAGAAGTTCATCCTGGACTGGGCTGAAGGGAAAGAGAATCAGGACGTCCACATCATATTTCCACTTCCTTTCAGAGAGATAAACTTGATGAAGGACAAAACACTCACTCTTTCAGAGCTTCTTCATGTCTTTTTCCCTGAAACCAAAGAAATGAACCCATTCAGTGGTGAATATAAAGTTGTCTTTGTTTTTGACGGTCTGGATGAGTGTCGTCTGTCTCTGGACTTCAGTGTGAAACTGTGTCATATATCTGAATCAGCCTCAGTGGACGAGCTGCTCACGAACCTCATTGCGGGGAATCTGCTTCCCTCTGCTCTCATCTGGATCACCTCCAGACCCGCAGCAGCTGATCTCGTCCCGTCTGAGTGTGTCCATCGAGTGACAGAGGTACGAGGCTTCAATGACCCGCAGAAGGAGGAATACTTCAGGAAGAGAATCAGGGATCAGAGTCTGGCTGAGAAAATCATCACACACCTGAAGTCCTCAAGGAGCCTCTTCATCATGTGTCACATCCCAGTGTTCTGCTGGATCTCAGCCACTGTCCTAGAGAAGATGTTGAGGGAAACAGAGACTGGAGAGATTCCCAAGACTCTCACTCAAATGTACACACACTTCCTGATCATTCAGACCAACATCAAACATGAGAAGGACTATGAGAAGAAAGTGAAGGATGAAGACATGATCTTCAAACTGGGGAAACTGGCATTCCAGCAGCTTGTGAAAGGAAACCTGATCTTCTATGAGGAAGACCTGAGAGAGTGTGGCATTGACGAGACAGAAGCATCAGTGTACTCAGGACTGTGCACTCAGATCTTCAGAGAGGAGTTGGGCTTGTATCAGGGGAAAGTCTTCTGCTTTGTTCATCTGAGCATCCAGGAGCATCTAGCAGCTCTTTATGTTCTGCTTTCATTCCTGCTGGACAAGAGGGATGTGCTCATTGAAAGCCTCCGCTCTGAACATTCACATGAGTTCACGTGTCACACAATATCTGACCTGCATCACAGAGCCGTGGACAAGACTCTGCAGAGTAAGAATGGACATCTGGACCTTTTCCTGCGATTCTTTCTGGGTCTCTCGCTGGAGTCCAATCAGACGCTCCTGAAAACCCTTCTGACACATGTTAGAAACATCTCATGCAGTGAAGAGAAAACGATTGAATACATTAAAACGAGAATAAGAATGAATTCCTCACCAGAGAAATCCATCAATCTGTTCCACTGTTTAAATGAACTGGGTGATCATTCTCTCGTAAATGAAATCCAGGAGTGTCTTAGATCTGGAGGTCTTTCAAGCACCAGATTGTCTTCAACACAGTGGTCAGCTGTTGTCTTTGTTTTATTAACCTCTGAGCGTTTGGATGAGTTTGATTTGAGTAAATACATAGATGATAGAAGCTCAAATGGAGAAAAAAACCTCACGTCACCAGATGAAGTTCTTCAGAATCTGCTGCCTGTTGTTAAAGACTCCAGATCAGCTCGGTAAGTAACACTGAGGACGATCATCAGATCTGTGTATGTTGTAGTGCATTGCTTTGTTTTGATTGGTAACAAAAGACCAGTGGAGTAAAGGTAAGGACACACCAAAGAACTTGCACTGATGAAAGTGACCGTGTTGTCGCCTCTCGACTTTACATTACTTTCTTGCCACAGATCAGACGTTCTGAATTTTGATTTTTAAATGCATCGCTGGAATATTTTTTTTTTTTAACAAAAGACATCTAGAATCAGCACAGGAATCTCAACAATAGTGACATGCTTTATGCTGCAATGCATTCTGGGAGCCACCAGTAAGTATAAAACTCATGTCTCCCAGCATGCATTGCAGCATGAACCATTGTTGGAATTCAAATAAAAATCAAAAAAGGAGAAAATCATCAATTAACAATGAATTACCACTTTTGTTCAGTGAAGAGATTTAATGAATCATTTACCTTATGATGAAAACATCACCTGTGTTTGATTTTGGCTGAGCAATCGTTTGGTGTCTCGCCAGTGTATTAGATTCCTCTAATACATAAAATAACTGAGCTTGACCAGAGTTCTTGTGGGGAGAAGAGTTTATTGATGGTAGTAGTGTAGCGCGGTTCCTCAGCAGCGATGTTAGCGCGTCATCCTTCACGAATCTTAACCCAAAGTTCTGTCTGTGAGACTAAACCTTCAGATCTGCTAACAAATGAGCCACAAACAATACAATGACACCCATGGAGGACCAGTGAGACTGAAACCTGATGATCTGATAGGATCTCCTGCCATAAACACACAATAACACCTCATAGAGACTGAAACCTGATGATGATCTGAGGGGCTTCGGGCCACACTTTAACAAACAAAAAACAATACAGTTGATCACAGTAATTAGAAATAGACAATCTTTCACTTGATTGCCTTTGTAAAAATGTTAACCAAAAAACATAATTTGCTGCAAAGAAAGCCAGAAACAAACATTTTCAATAAAACATCGACATCTAAACTTCTGTTAATTCTCAAAAAGAACTTCTGTATCGAAGCATTGAATCTTCTTCTATTCAGGGTCACCCCTAATAAATGAAGATATACATAATATATATAATTAGTAATTGTAATAATTTAAGACACAATAATGCAAAAGTAAACAAAAAAGTAATAAAAACATTAAACTCTCACACTGTAAAATATAATTAGACTTAAAAAAAACAAGTAAACTGAAATGGGAATAATATGTTGAACTGATAAATGCTTAATATAATCACTTACACAAGAGTTCTAGTGTATAAAAAAGAACTGAGAGTGCTTGATAATTTACTTTAAATCAAATTTAATAGTTATAATTATTGTGGTTTACATGCTGAATGTTGAAGTGTTGAAGACTCAATCATGGTCAGTTGAAAGATATTGTCAGAAATATAGAGGGATTATATCAACCCAATTAAAAGTTTCACAACTTCCCTTCCTTTGAAACCAAATAACTGAGATTTCTTGTTGCTGCTGCATCAATAAGAAGAGAATCACAATAATATAAATGATCCAAGTGTCCGACCAACAGGAACACTGCTCTCCATAATGATGAGTTCAACAAACACATTTAGCAAAATCAACATCAATTTATGAAGTCCACTTATGTGATGTTCTCTCTATTGTTTTGATCTATATTAATCATTCAACACTGAAGATGACTTTGGGAAATGAGTGAATCCAACTAGAGAAAGAAAACTGCAGAAGTGGAAGAAATGAGGGGAAAGTCTATTAAGAATTGCCTCAATTATTATTTATTTATTTATTTATTTATTTATTTTGGTTTGACAATGGCACTCAAACAAATCAATTATTCTTATCTTGGGTTTTCTGAGTTCACAAGGCAAAGTAAGTGAATAGAACAGATTACTAGATTTTTAAGTTAAGACATTAAATAAAGTTAAATAAAAAGTGTTTGAATCACTGTTGGATTTTACAGTCTCTCTGTGATTGTGTAGTTCCTGCTGAACTGAGAGATTGTGTCGTTGTTCTGCAGGTTGAGATGTTGTAATATCACAGCTGAAGGTTGTGCTGCTCTGACTTCAGCTCTGAGATCAAACTCACTCCTCAGAGATCTGAATCTGACTGGGAATGAAATAGGAGATGAAGGTGTGAAGCTGCTCTCTGATGGACTGAAGGATCCTCACTGTAAACTGGAGAAACTGACGTAAGATCATACATTAATCTGAATGGAGACAATAATCTAATTATTTTAACTGTTTAATTCCCATTTGATCTAAATTATCAACATGATCAAAACTTCTGGAAAAACCTGTTACACACAATCTACTACTTTCCTTCTGTCGTCTTAATGAAAGTTTATAGTTTTTTAGCAAGTAAAAGACCTTGTAGTAAAATTGTGAAAACGTCTATGGGATTAAATTCCCTCCTACAGTATAGCGGTCATGGATCAAAAAATAATAAGAGTGAATCAAAAATTTATTGCACAAAATGAAAAAAATAATGCAAAATGATCAGAATAGCAAACCTCGTGGTCACGGATCAAATTATAATAAACGTGAATCAAAAAATTAAAAGCATATTAACAAAATATCGAGCATGAATCAAAATTTAAACACATTAAAAATTATATTGCACAAAACTTAAACTGTAATGTGTTCTTCAGAAATATGTTTTCCTTGGTTTAATTACTCTGTATTTTGTGCTCTCTTACATTTTCTGCTCATATTTTATTGTTTGTAAGTTTGTGCTGTTTTTCTCCTCGCTCTTCTTTCCACGTTCTGCGCTTGTTTTTCCGAATCTTGCAGTTGGAGTTTCATGTAAATTAGGGCGGGCTTAAGCGTCACCATTGGTCCACTAGTTCTAGATTGACAGCTCCTCCTCGAGCCAATCAATGGAAGAGGGGAGTTGACGTCACTCCAGTGTGACTCATATTCCCTACTGACGCTCTCTGCCTCACTGGATCAGGGAAAGAAAACTGTCAGCTGACGATTTTCCAGCTGGAAATCTTTCTGTGGCAGGACACAGTTATCCTGTATATGTACCTGCAACTCGACCCGTCACTGCTGTATACGTCTACCTGGAGATCCGTTATCGTTAAATTTGCCATCCTAACAACGACCCGTCACAGTTTTGCCTGTCCGACGATCCATCACTGTAATATTCACCGGCTTCACGGCCGCTCTGCCTTCACTTGCTCTGAGTGGAATTATCGTAAAAACTAGTTTAATAGTTTAAAAAATCGGTCATGAACTCCCTCTCAGGTCAAAATGTGAATTAGAGCTGCAACTAACGATTATTTTTTCCGATTAGTCGACTAATCTAACGATTATTTTTTCGATTAGTCGACTAATCTAACGATTATTTTTATTAAGTTTTATTTTATTAATCTAGTGATCTTTTTTTACGTAAGAAGTTAGAAGTAATTTAGCGGTTGATTGAGGTGTAGAAACACTGGGACACGCCATTATGTAATAATACCATTTGATTTTGATTAAAAATAAGTCATTTATGTGTGTTCGTCCAGTGGAAGACATTTGAACTTTAAGACTGTAGAGAAAGTCTTTGACACTCTTAAACGGACTTTGATAGTGTTCAAGCCACTGAACAAACGTCTCCTGAACCGTGTGTTTTTCCTCTCGCTCTGTCTGTGATGCAGCGAGTCTCAGCGAGCGCGCGGGGAGGGAATCAGGAGCGCGAGCACGTGCGAAAGAGAACGTCCGCGCACATCCAGATAAACTTATTTCAAATGCAAAACTGATTTTGGTTCGCTCGAAATATTTCCTTATTTGCGAGACGAAGATTTTCTCCTCAACTCAGTTCACACGCAAAATGCCCTTTTGCTCAAAATAGGATCTTGCGCACGCAAACACTCGGCAGAGATCAGATTCCACAGGTGGAACGCCTTTTCGGTTCTGCTAAGGGAACAAAGGAGCGTTTTATTTGGCCTCTGTTTAAATTATTCCCATACTTTTGATCATCGTGGTCTGGGTTTTTGTGAATGAATGGAACTTTCTCCGTTCCCAGGAGCAGAAGCCGCCATTACGCCAGATGAATGTGAACAGTGTGACGCGTCGACGCATTTCACGCACGTCGACGTATTTTCGTAGTCGACGTAATCGATGACGTCGACGTGTCGTTGTGAATGCAGTGAAAAGAAGTGTAAAGTACGAAATTTCCGCTCTCACGTGAAGTCAGCATCAGTCACCTTTAACCCCCACTGGACCTGCAGTGCGAGACGCAGCTGCCACTGCACTGCACTGCATGTGTGCCTGATCGTTTGGACCTGTTATGGCTATTACTGTCTTATATTTCATACTATAATAATAAAATATTGCTTGTTGCCTCTTCAGTTCCTGTCGTTTGCTCAAGAGAAGACAGCAAATGAAGCCGACCGCACTAATAATCGCTCGTGAAGTGCCGTTAAAGAAATGCCATGGCAGTTGTTTAGAACATTGTTTATCGCTCTTTATTGCAAACTGCAGATTTTGTCATGAAGTTTTCCTGTAAACAGATTTGTAGTTTTTGTCTTCCATGTACAGTATGTTATTGACAAGGGTGTTGGTTTTAATAAATGATCGCATTTTCTAGACGCATTACATTTCTTTAAACAATTAAGTTCAAATCTGCCGATGTGCCCGTCTGAAGACTTTAGGACTTTCACCTGTCACTCCTACACCTGCCTGGAGATCAGTAAATGCGGCAAAAACTTTCTAAATTGTTGTTGAACGATCATAGGTAACCTGATAAATTAATTCTAAGACTGAATGTACCATTTCTGCATTAACTACGCTAGATTTGACGATAGATTAATCATCTAAATTATAGTGTTACAGAAAACAGGTGGATTTAATATGCAGTGATTTATTTACACAGCTACATAATTGCATGTGATTAATGTTTTAAATACAGCCTCAATTTTGAATACAGAAACATTAAAAACTAAATTACAGATCAGGAATAGATCAGTTTACCTTCAACCCTGATAAAAAATAATCCTCACCGGTCTGTAGTGATAATCCTGAAGACACTGATGTGTTCACGATGGCATTTCTTTAACGGCACTTCACGAGCGATTATTAGTGCGGTCGGCTTCATTTACTGTCTTCTCTTGAGCAAACGACAGGAACTGAAGAGGCAACAAGCAATATTTTATTATTATAGTATGAAAAATCAGACAGTAATAGCCATAACCATCAGTTAACTGATGTTAACTAATGGGATCAAGATGGCGCCGGTGTGTGTGGCTCGCCGTCTGTTTTTAGTAACACTGTGTGTGTTTGTGTTGTTTGTGTCATTTGTTTTTCAAAATGTTGATTCTCTACTGGTGTACGATCGCCAAACACTACTGGATTTTCGATTCTCTGCTGTGGATTTATTAAAGTTTGGTAAAGATCATGGTGGACATAAGACATTGCCCCCGCTCCTATCGGGGATTCCAGCTTATCTCTGCCGCCTCCCGGCTCCGTACCCCCGGCGTAAGCGCCATCGTCGCCGAGGTAAACGCAGTGGTAGGCTCGTGCAGGTGAAAACCTGCTTGGCGCACCTCTCCATTGCTTCCAGGGCTTCCTGGACAGAGTACCGAGCGGTACATCATTTAATTATTTCTCAGCGATTACTGGACCCTGTCGACGCCTGGTTGGTACCTGTCGTCGGCCCGGAAGAGGTGTTCCAGCCCCGCCCCCCTTGCTCTCCTCGTCCTCGTTGGCGCGGGGCAAATCTGAGAGCCCTGCGGCCTCTGAGTCGAGTTTCTCGAAAAGTCAGCACCGCAGAACCGCCGTCTCCTGTCAGGTTTGGCCTGGTAAATGCTAGATCGCTAGCGAACAAAACTTTTATTCTAAAGGATTTCTTCGCGTCCCGAGGATTGGATTTTCTCTGTGTGACTGAGACGTGGCTGAGTGTTGGTGAGTCCAGCGCGTTTTCTGAACTTCTACCGCAGGATTGCTTCTATTTGAATTCCCCGCGGATGTCGGGACGAGGAGGAGGAATAGCAACGGTTTATAAGAGTGATTATAAATGCAAACCGTTATCTCTATTATCCTCATTCAGCAGCTTTGAACTGAGTTTATTTGAGTTAGGTCGTTCGCGTACAGTGTTATGTGCAGTGGTCTATCGGCCTCCGAAATACAATAAGGACTTCATAAATGACTTTTCTGCGTTCCTGGCTGAAATCATGCCTAAATACGACCGCGTCCTTATTGTTGGGGATTTTAATGTTCATGTGTGTTGTTCTGATAACCAAATGGCAAATGACTTTTTATGCCTTATTGACTCTTTTAATCTTGTGCAGTCTGTATCTGGCCCCACACATGAACGTGGACATACACTTGATCTTGTCTTATCTTTTGGTTTGCCGGTGTTTAACCTAGAGATCTGTGATGCAGTGTTTTCTGACCATAGGCCTGTACTGTTTGAGACTGCTTTTGCCTGTAATTCAATTGAATCTCGCGCTGTTGCCCGGCCCTGTCGCATTATTAATCCTTCCACTGCTGTTCAGTTCGCGTCTGTTTTTAGTCAGAACTGTGTTTTATCGGAGTCTACATGTACTGATTCAGACGAGCTTAGCTCATGGTTGCACTCCACCTGTCTAACTGTTATGGATACTGTGGCTCCACTGTGTATCAGGCAGCCCAAAACTAAATCTGAGCCATGGCTAAATGACATGACTCGTGCAGTCAGACGCGAGTGCCGTAGAGCTGAGCGTAAATGGAAAAAGGACAAACTGCATGTGTCGTTTCAAATGCTAAGGGACTGCTGGCGTCATTATCAGACAATTGTCAAAGATGCTAAAAGAAAACATTTATCTGAAATTATTCTGTCTAACTGTAATAAGCCTCGTGTTTTGTTTAAAACTATTGATTCAGTTCTTAATGCCCCGCACAATGTCTGTGTTGATGCCTCCTCTGCTGTTTGTGAAAACTTTCTTCACTTTTTTATTGATAAGGTCACTTCTACTAGAGCTCTTATTTCACCTTCTGCTCATGATCCCTCAATCCCTGTTCTATGCTCTGCTGTCTTCGACAAGTTTGAGCCAGTGACATTGTCTATGCTACATGAGATTGTTGATCACTTGAAGCCCTCAGGTTCTCCACATGATGCTGTTCCTCCTCGACTTTTTAAGGAGGTTTTTCCTTCTGTAGCACCATCTGTTATGGCAGTTGTTAACTGCAGTCTGTCCTCAGGTGTGGTTCCCAAAAATTTTAAACATGCAGTGGTGCAACCTCTGATTAAAAAACCTAGTCTGGATCCTACAGATATCGCAAATTTTAGGCCTATCTCTAAATTACCTCTTCTTTCAAAAGTCCTTGAAAAGGTAGTATACAGTCAAGTAATGGACTTTTTGAAAGACCACAATATTATGGAAATGTTCCAGTCCGGTTTTAAAACCCTACACAGCACTGAAACGGTTCTTTTAAAAGTTTTTAATGACATCTTTCTAGCTACTGATTCTGGTGATCAGGTAATTCTTGTACTACTTGATTTAACTGCCGCGTTTGACACTGTTGACCATGAAATCCTAATATCTCGTTTGGAGCAGTGGGTGGGCGTTAAGGGCATAGCGCTTGAATGGTTTAGATCCTACTTGGAAGGCCGGACTTTCTGTGTCAGCTGTGGTGGTTTTGAGTCCTCCTCAGCTCCTCTCTCTTGTGGGGTTCCACAGGGCTCTATTTTAGGCCCTCTTCTCTTCTCTCTTTATTTGCTCCCACTTGGTTCAATATTAAGAAAGCATGGCATGTCATTCCATCTTTACGCGGACGATAGCCAGATTTATGTGCCTCTAAAAAAGAATGACACTGTCAGATCGCTAATCGAGTGTCTTGATGATATAAAGGCATGGATGTCTCTTAACTTTTTAAGCTTTAATGACAAGACAGAAGTGATGGTCTTTGGTGGCAAAACTGGAACCTCTCCTGTTGATTTGGGTGTCTTGGCCCAGTACAGCAAAACGACCATCACTAACTTGGGAGTTAAAATCGACTCTGACCTTAAACTTGATAGTCAAATTAGAGCAGTCGTCAATCTAGTTTCTTTCAATTGAGGCAGCTGGCCAAAGTAAAGCCATTTCTTTCGAGGCAGCATTTTGAGACGGTAATCCACGCCTTTGTTACCACTCGGCTGGATTACTGTAATGCATTGTATGTGGGGGTTAGTGTGTCTTCTGTTGCACGTCTGCAGATGGTACAAAACGCTGCAGCACGTCTTTTGACCGGAACACGTAAATACGAGCACATTTCGCCAGTTTTAGCCTCACTTCATTGGCTTCCTGTACATTTTAGGATCCGTTTTAAAATTATTTTACTGGTTTTTAAGTCCTTAAATGGTCTTGCCCCACCCTATATTTCTGAGCTTTTAGAACCTTATACTCCTACCCGTTCTCTCAGGTCAGCTGATCAACTGCTCCTGATTGTGCCCAAATCAAGGCGTAGGCTCAAAGGGGATCGTGCCTTTGCAGTGGCAGCTCCTAAACTGTGGAATGATCTGCCACTGTCCATTAGACAGGCCTCCTCATTGTCTTCTTTTAAATCGCTTCTTAAAACCCACCTTTTCTCTTTGGCCTATGAAACGTGAAATTGACATTTTATCTACTAATTCTACTGTGTCTTACGTTTTATGTTATTTTTAATTTCTACTGTGTGTTTTTATATTCTTCTGTACAGCACTTTGGCCCACTTCGGTGGTTTTAAAGTGCTTTATAAATAAAGTTTTGATTGATTGATTGATTGATAACGGGTCCAAACGATCAGGCACACATGCAGTGCAGTGCAGTGGCAGCTGCGTCTTATGGCAAGCCGCTTTGACTTTTATTCATTCTCAGGATATGAACTTTCACTAGTTAAAATGTTCATTCTTGATATCAACAGTTGAATTGCTACTAGTAAAAATATTCATTTCTGATATCTGAAATGAATTCCTGATATCAAGATAATTTCTGATATCTAAAACGGCTTTCTTACTAGTAACAACCACATTCATGATATCAGAAATGAACATTTTTACTAGTAGCAATTC
The DNA here is from genome assembly GCA_037194245.1 of Opsariichthys bidens. Classification (NCBI taxonomy): domain Eukaryota; kingdom Metazoa; phylum Chordata; class Actinopteri; order Cypriniformes; family Xenocyprididae; genus Opsariichthys; species Opsariichthys bidens. Next base: position 32,568 of record CM074292.1, read on the forward strand.
AGTTGTTGATATCAAGAATAGACATTTGCACTAGTAACAATGTAATTCTTGATATCAGAAATTGTCATTGTTACTAGTAAGAATTATATTCCTGATATCAAGAATAGACATTTTAACTAGTTCATATCCTGTGAATCAATAAAAGTGTTTTGACTTTTATTCATTTTCAGGATATGAACTTGTGAAATCAACAATTCAATTTCCACTAGTAAAAACTATCATTCTTGATATCAACAATTGTATTTTTACTAGTGAAATCTCATCATAGGCTGCCATTCAAATTCAGTTGTTGATATCAGGAATACAAATCTTACTAGTAAAAATGTTCATTTCTGATATCATGAATGTGGTTGTTACTAGTAAGAAAGCCGTTTTAGATATCAGAAATTATCTTGATATCTGGAATTCATTCATGATATCAGAAATGAATATTTTTACTAGTAGCAATTCAATTGTTGATATCAAGAATAGACATTTGCACTAGTAACTAAATGTAATTATTGATATCAATGATGATTTTTACTAGTAAGAATTGTATTCCTGATATGTGAAACTGGAATTTCAACTGGTAAGAAATGAATTCTTGATATCAACAATTGAATTTGAATGGCAGCCTATGGCGAGATTTCACTAGTGACAATTCAATTGTTGATATCACAAGTTCATATCCTGAGAATGAATAAAAGTAGGGGTGTGACGAGATTTAGCAGTGTTTGCATGTTGTTTTACTGCAAATAATTCATTAAAATAGAAGTAAAATGACATGCATTACAAGTTGATTTCAAAACGCACCAACATTTTTGCATTTTATGATTTTCAGTTCAATAAAAGACTATTTTCCCTTCATACGTTTCATTATTGAGGATTTCTTAAAAATACTATAAAAATCTCGTCTCGTGAACCCGATCTCGTGTCTCGTCTCGTGGGATAGGGGTCTCGTCACACCCCTAAATAAAAGTCAAAACGGCTTGCCATAACGTCTCGCACTGCAGGTCCAGTGGGGGTTAAAGGTGACTGATGCTGACTTCACGTGAGAGCGGACATTTCGTACTTTACACTTCTTTTCACTGCATTCACATTTTGACCTGAGAGGGAGTTCATGACCGATTTTTTTAAACTAGTTTTTACGATAATTCCACTCAGAGCAAGTGAAGGCAGAGCGGCCGTGAAGCCGGTGAATATTACAGTGATGGATCGTCGGACAGGCAAAACTGTGACGGGTCGTTGTTAGGATGGCAAATTTAACGATAACGGATCTCCAGGTAGACGTATACAGCAGTGACGGGTCGAGTTGCAGGTACATATACAGGATAACTGTGTCCTGCCACAGAAAGATTTGACCCCAGCTGGAAAATCGTCAGCTGACAGTTTTCTTTCCCTGATCCAGTGAGGCAGAGAGCGTCAGTAGGGAATATGAGTCACACTGGAGTGACGTCAACTCCCCTCTTCCATTGATTGGCTCGAGGAGGAGCTGTCAATCTAGAACTAGTGGACCAATGGTGACGCTTAAGCCCGCCCTAATTTACATGAAACTCCAACTGCAAGATTCGGAAAAACAAGCGCAGAACGTGGAAAGAAGAGCGAGGAGAAAAACAGCACAAACTTACAAACAATAAAATATGAGCAGAAAATGTAAGAGAGCACAAAATACAGAGTATTAAACCAAGGAAAACATATTTCTGAAGAACACATTACATAAGTTTAAGTTTTGTGCAATATAATTTTTAATGTGTTTAAAGTTTTGATTTATGCTCGTTATTTTTTTAATGCGCTTTTAATTTTTTGATTCATGTTTATTATTATTTGATCCGTGACCACGAGGTTTGCTATTCTGATCGTTTTGCATTATTTTGATCATTTTGTGCAATAAAGTTTTGATTCACTCTTATTATTTTTGGATCCGTGACCGCTATACTGTAGGAGGGAATTTAATCCCATAGACGTCCTCATTCAGCTTGTGGTTCACGTGTGTCTTTTTGCTGTGAAATCTTTAGGGATTTTTATTAAGTAAGCATAAGAATAACCTTTATATTGTTAGTAATATTTCAAGATGATCATTTTCTGGACAGAAATGACTGAGGCTTTTGAGGAACATTTATTTGTTCATCTCTCAATCATTGTATTTTATTATTGCATTACATGTTTTAAAATTACAGAGCTTTGATAGTAAAACTAAAACATATTACATATATATAAATCTACACATTTTGTAAGTTTCAGTTTGAACTGAGAGATTGTGTCGTTGTTCTGCAGGTTGTATCAGTGTAAGATCACAGCTGAAGGTTGTGCTGCTCTGACTTCAGCTCTGAGATCAAACTCACTCCTCAGAGAACTGGATCTGTCTGGGAATGAAATAGGAGATGAAGGACTGAAGCTGCTCTCTGATGGACTGAAGGATCCTCACTGTAAACTGGAGAAACTGTGGTAAGATCATACATTAATCTGAAAGGAGACAATAATCTAATTATTTTAACTGTTTTATTCCCATTTGATCTAAATTATCAACATGATCAAAACTTCTGGAAAAACCTGTTACACACAATCTACTACTTTCCTTCTGTCGTCTTAATGAAAGTTTATAGTTTTTTAGCAAGTAAAAGACCTTTTAGTAAAATTGTGAAAACGTCTATGAGATTAAATTCCCTCCTACAGTATAGCGGTCACGGATCAAAAAATAATAAGAGTGAATCAAACATTTATTGCACAAAATGTAAAAATAATGCAAAATGATCAGAATAGCAAACCTCGTGGTCACTGATCAAATTATAATAAACGTGAATCAAAAAAATTAAAAGCATATTAAAAAAATAACGAGCATAAATCAAAATTTAAAACACATTAAAAATTATATTGCAGAAAACTTAAACTTATGTAATGTGTTCTTCAGAAATATGTTTTCCTTGGTTTAATACTCTGTATTTTGTGCTCTCTTACATTTTCTGCTCATATTTTATTGTTTGTAAGTTTGTGCTGTTTTTCTCCTCGCTCTTCTTTCCACGTTCTGCGCTTGTTTTTCCGAATCTTGCAGTTGGAGTTTCATGTAAATTAGGGCGGGCTTAAGCGTCACCATTGGTCCACTAGTTCTAGATTGACAGCTCCTCCTCGAGCCAATCAATGGAAGAGGGGAGTTGACGTCACTCCAGTGTGACTCATATTCCCTACTGACGCTCTCTGCCTCACTGGATCAGGGAAAGAAAACTGTCAGCTGACGATTTTCCAGCTGGGGTCAAATCTTTCTGTGGCAGGACACAGTTATCCTGTATATGTACCTGCAACTCGACCCGTCACTGCTGTAAACGTCTACCTGGAGATCCGTTATCGTTAAATTTGCCATCCTAACAACGACCTGTCACAGTTTTGCCTGTCCGACGATCCATCACTGTAATATTCACCGGCTTCACGGCCGCTCTGCCTTCACTTGCTCTGAGTGGAATTATCGTAAAAACTAGTTTAATAGTTTAAAAAATCGGTCATGAACTCCCTCTCAGGTCAAAATGTGAATTAGAGCTGCAACTAACGATTATTTTTTCCGATCAGTCGACTAATCTAACGATTATTTTTTCGATTAGTCGACTAATCTAACGATTATTTTTATTAAGTTTTATTTTATTAATCTAGTGATCTTTTTTTTACGTAAGAAGTTAGAAGTAATTTAGCGGTTGATTGAGGTGTAGAAACACTGGGACACGCCATTATGTAATAATACCATTTGATTTTGATTAAAAATAAGCCATTTATGTGTGTTCGTCCAGTGGAAGACATTTGAACTTTAAGACTGTAGAGAAAGTCTTTGACACTCTTAAACGGACTTTGATAGTGTTCAAGCCACTGAACAAACGTCTCCTGAACCGTGTGTTTTTCCTCTCGCTCTGTCTGTGATGCAGCGAGTCTCAGCGAGCGCGCGGGGGGAGGGAATCAGGAGCGCGAGCACGTGCGAAAGAGAACGTCCGCGCACATCCAGATAAACTTATTTCAAATGCAAAACTGATTTTGGTTCGCTCGAAATATTTCCTTATTTGCGAGACGAAGATTTTCTCCTCAACTCAGTTCACACGCAAAATGCCCTTTTGCTCAAAATAGGATCTTGCGCACGCAAACACTCGGCAGAGATCAGATTCCACAGGTGGAACGCCTTTTCGGTTCTGCTAAGGGAACAAAGGAGCGTTTTATTTGGCCTCTGTTTAAATTATTCCCATACTTTTGATCATCGTGGTCTGGGTTTTTGTGAATGAATGGAACTTTCTCCGTTCCCAGGAGCAGAAGCCGCCATTACGCCAGATGAATGTGAACAGTGTGACGCGTCGACGCATTTTTTTCACACGCACGTCGACGTATTTTCGTAGTCGACGTAATCGATGACGTCGACGTGTCGTTGTGAATGCAGTGAAAAGAAGTGTAAAGTACGAAATTTCCGCTCTCACGTGAAGTCAGCATCAGTCACCTTTAACCCCCACTGGACCTGCAGTGCGAGACGCAGCTGCCACTGCACTGCACTGCATGTGTGCCTGATTGTTTGGACCTGTTATGGCTATTACTGTCTTATATTTCATACTATAATAATAAAATATTGCTTGTTGCCTCTTCAGTTCCTGTCGTTTGCTCAAGAGAAGACAGCAAATGAAGCCGACCGCACTAATAATCGCTCGTGAAGTACCGTTTAAAGAAATGCCATGGCAGTTGTTTAGAACATTGTTTATCGCTCTTTATTGCAAACTGCAGATTTTGTCATGAAGTTTTCCTGTAAACAGATTTGTAGTTTTTGTCTTCCATGTACAGTATGTTATTGACAAGGGTGTTGGTTTTAATAAATGATCGCATTTTCTAGACGCATTACATTTCTTTAAACAATTAAGTTCAAATCTGCCGATGTGCCCGTCTGAAGACTTTAGGACTTTCACCTGTCACTCCTACACCTGCCTGGAGATCAGTAAATGCGCCAAAAACTTTCTAAATTGTTGTTGAACGATCATAGGTAACCTGATAAATTAATTCTAAGACTGAATGTACCATTTCTGCATTAACTACGCTAGATTTGACGATAGATTAATCATCTAAATTATAGTGTTACAGAAAACAGGTGGATTTAATATGCAGTGATTTATTTACACAGCTACATAATTGCATGTGATTAATGTTTTAAATACAGCCTCAATTTTGAATACAGAAACATTAAAAACTAAATTACAGATCAGGAATAGATCAGTTTACCTTCAACCCTGATAAAAAATAATCCTCACCGGTCTGTAGTGATAATCCTGAAGACACTGATGTGTTCACGATGGCATTTCTTTAACGGCACTTCACGAGCGATTATTAGTGCGGTCGGCTTCATTTGCTGTCTTCTCTTGAGCAAACGACAGGAACTGAAGAGGCAACAAGCAATATTTTATTATTATAGTATGAAAAAATCAGACAGTAATAGCCATAACAGGTCCAAACGATCAGGCACACATGCAGTGCAGTGCAGTGGCAGCTGCGTCTTATGGCAAAGCCGCTTTGACTTTTATTCATTCTCAGGATATGAACTTTCACTAGTTAAAATGTTCATTCTTGATATCTGAAATGAATTCCTGATATCAAGATAATTTCTGATATCTAAAACGGCTTTCTTACTAGTAACAACCACATTCATGATATCAGAAATGAACATTTTTCACTAGTAGCAATTCAGTTGTTGATATCAAGAATAGACATTTGCACTAGTAACAATGTAATTGTTGATATCAGAAATTGTCATTGTTACTAGTAAGAATTATATTCCTGATATCAAGAATAGACATTTTAACTAGTTCATATCCTGTGAATGAATAAAAGTGTTTTTGACTTTTATTCATTTTCAGGATATGAACTTGAGAAATCAACAATTCAATTTCCACTAGTAAAAACTATCATTCTTGATATCAACAATTGAATTTGAATGGCAGCCTATGGCGAGATTTCACTAGTGAAAATTCAATTGTTAATATCAAAAATTGTCATTGTTACTAGTGGAAATCTAATTCCCGATATCAAGAATGAACATTTTAACTAGTGAAAATGCAATTGTTGACATCACAAGTTTCACATCCTGAGAATGAATAAAAGTAGGGGTGTGACGAGATCTCGCGAGACTAAAACGTGACGAGATTTCTCGTCGAGGTGAAAAGTTGTCTTGTCGTGCTCTCAGTGTGAGGGTGAAATTATTCTTCAAGATGCCCCCGCCACTTTCAAATCCTTTGTGTGGAAACATTTTGGTTTTTGGCGCAAGAATAACACACAAGACACAAACAATGTGTAAACATTGTAAGAAAACTATGCCGTACACCTCGGCCAATGTTGTACAGACTCTTAGGGGCGTTCACATATCGCGCGCATTTTCATTCGCAAAATGGAGTGACGCGGTCGCGACGCGCATGCGGTGCGGCGTGTCACTGTGCTCGTTTTTTCCTGGCGCGCCTGTGCCGCGGCGAGATGAAAACATCTCAACATTTCAGAATGTCTTGTCATGTGACAAGAACCAAGCGATGGTTGTGGAGAGCACAGTTCATGGTTGCATAGCAACGACTGACGCTACAGAAGCGCGAGCTCCCGAACGCTTGCAGAAGAAGGAGGAAAAAAAAAGCGACGCGGCCGCGCTTTACACGCTTTATTAGGCGCGATATGTGAACGACCCCTATCCCCTACTCTAAAGAGGCAGAAAGCATCGCTATCACTGCTGACGGCTGAACTTCTCGGTGTACGCAGAGCTTTATCACAGTTACAGCCACACAATCAATAGTGACTGAGAAATGGTCAACTTTGTACTGCAGTTAAAGTGACACTTAAAGTGTTATTTTACTTTTTTTATGTTTATGTTTATTTATATTGTTTATTTTATGTTCAATCTATAGAAAGAAGTTCAGTGAGATTTCTCATGTAAATTATACAGGGCAGAAAAAAAAAATAGGGCCAGAAACCAATGGTTGATTTCGTGGCAAACATTTAGCAGTGTTTGCATGTTGTTTCACTGCAAATAATTCATTAAAATAGAAGTAAAATGACTGCATTACAAGTTGATTTCAAAACGCACCAACATTTTTTGCATTTTATGATTTTCAGTTCAATAAAAGACTATTTTCCCTTCATACGTTTCATTATTGAGGATTTCTTAAAAATACTATAAAATCTCGTCTCGGTGAACCCGATCTCGTGTCTCGTCTCGTGGGATACTTTCGTTGGGGGGAGACGGGGGGAGGCGGAGATGGAAAGATTTTCTTATTGTTTTCTGTTTTGACTCTTTTCATTCACTGTTGTGCATCCTCTGTTTTCTTTTTCGTCTTCGATTCTCGTCACACCCCTAAATAAAAGTCAAAACGGCTTGCCATAACGTCTCGCACTGCAGGTCCAGTGGGGGTTAAAGGTGACTGATGCTGACTTCACGTGAGAGCGGACATTTCGTACTTTACACTTCTTTTCACTGCATTCACATTTTGACCTGAGAGGGAGTTCATGACCGATTTTTTTAAACTAGTTTTTACGATAATTCCACTCAGAGCAAGTGAAGGCAGAGCGGCCGTGAAGCCGGTGAATATTACAGTGATGGATCGTCGGACAGGCAAAACTGTGACGGGTCGTTGTTAGGATGGCAAATTTAACGATAACGGATCTCCAGGTAGACGTATTACAGCAGTGACGGGTCGAGTTGCAGGTACTTATACTGGTTAAACTGTGTCTGCCACAGAAAGATTTGACCCCAGCTGGAAAATCGTCAGCTGACAGTTTTCTTTCCCTGATCCAGTGAGGCAGAGAGCGTCAGTAGGGAATATGAGTCACACTGGAGTGACGTCAACTCCCCTCTTCTTTTTTTTTATTTCTCATTGATTGGCTCGAGGAGGAGCTGTCAATCTAGAACTAGTGGACCAATGGTTGACGCTTAAGCCCGCCCTAATTTACATGAAAACTCAACTGCAAGATTCGGAAAAACAAGCGCAGAACGTGGAAAGAAGAGCGAGGAGAAAAACAGCACAAAGCTCAACTTACAAACAATAAAATATGAGCAGAAAATGTAAGAGAGCACAAAATACAGAGTATTAAACCAAGGAAAACATATTTCTGAAGAACACATTACATAAGTTTAAGTTTTCTGCAATATAATTTTTAATGTGTTTAAAGTTTTGATTTATGCTCGTTATTTTTTTAAGGCGCTTTTAATTTTTTGATTCATGTTTATTATAATTTGATCCGTGTCCACGAGGTTTGCTATTCTGATCGTTTTGCATTATTTTTTTCATTTGTGCAATAAATGTTTGATTCACTCTTATTATTTTTGGATCCGTGACCGCTATACTGTAGGAGGTGAATTTTAATCCCATAGACGTCCTCATTCGAGCTTGTGGTTCACGTGTGTCTTTTTACTGTGAAATCTTTAGGGATTTTTATTAAGTAAACATAAGAATAACCTTTATATTGTTAGTAATATTTCAAGATGATCATTTTCTGGATGGAAATGAGCTGAGAGCTTTTGAGGAGAACATTTATTTGTTTCATCTCTCAATCATTGTATTTTATTATTGCATCTACATGTTTTAAAATTACAGAAGCTTTGATAATAAAACTAAAACATATTACATATAATATAAAATCTACACATTTTGTAAGTCTTCAGTTTGAACTGAGAGATTGCTGTCGTTGTTCTGCAGGTTGGAGGGGGTTGTAAATATCACAGCTGAAGGTTGTGCTTGATGCTCTGACTTCAGCTCATGAGATCAAATCAAACTCACTCCTCCAGAGATCTGAATCTGATCTTATAATGAAAATAGGAGATGAAGGACTGAAGCTGCTCTCTGATTGGATTTCGACTGAAGGATCCTCACTGTAAACTGGAGACACTGTGGTAAGATCATACAATTAATCTGAACGGAGACACAGAAATCAAATTATTTTAGACTGTTTAAAATTCCCATTTGATCTAAGATTATCAACATGATCAAAACTGCTGGAAAAAACCTGTTACACACAATCTACTACTTTCAATTCTGTCGTCTTAATGAAATTTTAAAGTTTTTTAGCAAGTAAAAGGACCTTTTATGTAAAATTGTGAAAACGTCTTATGGGATTAATATTCCCTCTCTACAGTATGCGGTCAACGATCAAAATCATCAAAAAATAATAAGAGTGAATCAAAAATTTATTGCACAAATGTAAAACATAGATGTCAAAATGATCAGAATAAGCAAACCTCGTGGTCACGGATCAAAATTATAATAACACATGTAATCAAAAAAAATTAAAAGGCGCATTAAAAAAATAACGAGCATTTAAATCAAAATTTAAACACATTTAAAAAATTTATATTTGCACCAAAAAAAACTTAAAAACTTATGTATGTGTTCCTTCAGAAATATGTTTTCCCCTTGGTTTAATTACTCCTGTATTTTGGTGCTCTCTTACAATATTTCTTGCTCATATTTTATTGTTTGTAAGTTTGTGCTGTTTTTTCTCCCACGCTCTTCTTTCCACGTTCTGCCTTGTTTTTTCCGAATCTTGCAGTTGGGAGTTTCATGTAAATTAGGGCGGGGCTTCGAAGCGTCACCATTGGTCCACTAGTTCTAGATTGACAGGCTGTCCTCCTCGAGACCAATCAATGGAAGAGGGGAGTTGACGTCCCACTCCCATGTGGACTCATATTCCCTACTGACGTCTCTGCTGCCTCACTGGGATCAGGGAAAGAAAAACTGTCAGCTGACGATTTTCCAGCTGGGGTAAAATCTTTCTGTGCAGGACACAGTTATCCTGTATATGTTACCTGCAAACTCGCACCCGTCACTGCTGTTACGTCCTACACCATGGAGATCCGTTATCGTTAAATTTGCCATCCTAACAACGACCCCGTCACAGGTTTTGCCTGTCCGACGATCCATCACCCCCCCCCCCCCCCCCCCCACCCCCCCCCCCCCCCCCCCTCTGTAATATTCACCGGCTTCAAAAACACGATTGAGATCCGCTCTGCCTTCACTTGCACTGATGGAATTATCGTAAAAACTAGTTTAATAGGTTTATAAAAATCGTGTCATGATACTACCTCTCAGGGTCAAAATGTGAATGCGATGTAAAGTACGAAATGTCCGCTCTCCACGTGAAAGTCAGCATCAGTCACCTTTAACCCACCACTGGACCTGCAGTGGCGAGACGCAGCTGCCACTGCACGCCACTGCATGTGTGCCTGATCGTTATGGACCTGTTCCTATATGGGCTATTACTGTCTTGATTTTTTCATACTATAATAATAAAATATTGCTTGTTGCCTCTTCAGTATCCTGTCGTCTTGCTCAAGACGACAGACAGCAAATTGAAGCCCGACCCCGCACTAATAATCGCTCCGTTGAAGTGCCGTTAAAGAAATGCCATGGCAGTTGTTTAGAACATTATTGCTCGTTATTGGTTAAAAACTGCAGATTTTGTCATGAAGTTTTCCTGTAAACAGATTTGTAGTTTTTGTCTTCCATAGTACAGTATGTTTAATATGACAAGGGTGGTTGGTTTTAATAAATGATCGCATTTTCCTAGACGCATTACATTTCTTTAAACAATTAAAGTTTTCAAATCTGCCGATGTGCCCGTCTGAAGACCTTTAGGACTTTCACCTGTCACTCCTACACCTGCCTGGAGATCAGTTAAATGCGCCAAAAAACTTATAAATTGTTGTTTAGCAACGATTCATAGGTAACCTGATAAATTTAAATTCTAAGACTGAATGTACCATTTCTGCATTAACATACGCTAGATTTGACGATAGATTAATCATCTAAATTATAGTGTTAACAGAAAACAGGTGGATTTAAAATATGCAGTGGATTTATTTACACAGCTACATAAATTGGCAATTGTGAATTAATGTTTTAAATACAGCCTCAATTTTGAATACAGAAACATTAAAAACTAAATTACAGATCAGGAATAGATCAAGTTTTCGCTTCAACCCTGATAAAAAATAATCCTCACCGGTTCTGTAGTGGATAATCCTGAAGACACTGATGTGTTCACGATGGCATTTCTTTAAACGGCACTTCACCGAAGCGATTTATTAGTGCGGTCGGCTTCATTTGCTGTCTTCTCTTAGCAAACGACAGAGGAAACTGAAAGAGGCAACAAGCAATATTTTATTATTGTAATAGTATGATACTAAAAAAAAAATACTAAAAAAAAAAAAAATCAGGGACAGTAATAGCCATAACAGGTCCAAACGAATCAGGCCACACATGCAGTGCAGTGCAGTGGCCAGCTGCGTCTTATGGCAAGCCCTTTTGACTTTTATTCATTTCTCAGGATATGAACTTTCACTAGTTAAAATGTTCATTCTTGATATCAACAATTGAATTGACCAGTAAAAATGTTCAACCTTCTGAAATATCTGAAATTGAAATTCCTGATATCAAGATAAATGTTCCAGCTATCTTAAAAACGGCTTTCCTTACTAGTAACAATAAACCACATTCATGATATCAGAAATGAACATTTTTACTAGTCTAGCAATTCAGTTGGTCGATATCAAGAATAGACATTTGCACTAGTTAACAATGTAAGTTGTTGATATTCAGAAATTTGTATTGTTGACTCTAGTAAGGAATTATATTCCCTGATATCAAGAATTAACATATTTAAACATAGTTCATATCCTGTGAATGAATAAAAGTGTTTTGACTTTTAATTCATTTTCAGGATATGAAACGTTGTGATGAAATACATACAATATTAACATTTCCACTAGTAAAAACTATCATTCTTGATATCAAGAATTGTATTTTTACTAGTGGAAATCTCAGCCATAGGCTGCATTCAAATTCAGATTGGTTGTTGATATCAGGAACAAATCTTACATAGTAAAAATGTATAATATTCTGATATCATGAATGTGGTTGTTACTAGTAAGAAAGCCGTTTTTAGATATCAGAAAATTATCTTGATATTCTGGAATTCATTCTTCCATGATATTCAGAAATTGAATATTTTTACTAGTACAATTCAATTGTTGATATCAAAGAATAGGACATTTGCACTAGTTAAACTAAATGTAGATTATTGATATCAATGAAGATTATTTACTATAAGAAATTGGTATTCCTGATATGTGAAACTGGAATTTCAACTGGTAAGAAATGTAATTCTTGATATCAACAATGAATTTGAATGCAGCCTATGGCGAGATTTTCACTAGTGACAATTCAATGTGTATTGATATCACAAGTTCATACTCCTCGCGAGACTTCTAAAACGTGGACGAGGAATTTTCTCGTCGATGGATTGAAAAGTTGTCCCTTTGTCGGTGCTCTCAGTGTGAGGGTGAAATTATTCTTCAAGATGCCCCCGCACACTTTCAAATCGCTTTGTGTGGGATAACATTTTTGGTTTTTGGCGCAAGTAATAACACACAAGACACAAAACAATGTGTTAAACATTGTTAGAAAAACTATGTCGTACACCTCGGCCAATGTTGTACAGACTCTTAGAGAGCTTGTTCACATATCGCGCGCATTTTAATCTCGCAAAATGGAAGAGACGCGGTCGCGACGCGCTTGTTTTTTTCCATGGGACGCGCCTCGTGCCGCGGCGAGATTGAAAACATTCTCAACATTTTTCAGAATGGCCGCAAGCGCAGATACTCGCAAGGTCATGTTGACAAGAACCAAGCGATGGTCGGTTGGAGAGAGAGTGGAGAGCACAGTTTTCATAGGTTGCGTAGCAACGACAGACGCTACAGAAGCGGCGAGCTCCCGAACGCTTGCAAAAGAAGGAGGAAGCGACGCGGTCGCGCTTTACAACCGCTTATTTATTAGGCGCGATATGTGGAAACGACTCCCTAAAGAGGCAGAAAGCGTCGCTATTACTGCTGACGGCTGGAACTTCTCGATGTATACGACAGAGCTTTTATAACAGTTACAGCCATAGACAATAATACCAACACATAGACGACCTCATTGGTCCTCTGGATCGTAACCTGTCACAACGGGCGCCGCCATATTGTTGCAGGTCAAGCGTTTTCCCATAATCTGGAATTGAGGAAAATGCCTGTTTTCGTGTGATACTTGGGGGCTGTACAAATCGCCACACAATTTGAAATACACGTCTCGGGGGAATAACCTTTCACAGGTATGGCTGAACATTTGTTTCTGAGGTTGTATATTGGGTCATATAAATATGTCGATAGTTAGTTGGTCCACCAAGAAGTCAGATCAGAAAATAGCTAATTAGACTGTTAATAAAGTTGGGACAATGAGTTAAAATGGTCTATAATTATATGTTTTTCGTTTAGCATATATTGACTTTATTTTATTAAACTAAATTTTCCTGGAAAAATTTTAAATATGCAATCTGTTAACGGATGAAACAGCTGGCCAGTGGCTGTGCGAGTAAACCTCACACCTCTGACCTCAAGAGATGCTCTGCGACAGACGGTAGGAGAGGGATTGTAACCTATTAGAGCCTCCTTGTAAGCGTCCGACTTCCATCTCAAAGACTCCTGGCTCTAGGCTCGCTCGAAGCGGATGAAGAGGGGACCCGGGTGGAGGGTTATTCACATCTGTTATTTTCTTAAAACCGACTTTTAAGACAAGCACTCGTTCGTATAGTGACTGACAATTTGTGAATTACTGTAACTAGCTCACTTTTCTCTCACACATTGGAAGGTTCCCAAGACAGAGAGTTTGAGAGACGGTGGGGAAGGAGCTGTAATGGGAAGTGTATTTCTCCAGCGGTGTTTGATTTGTTTTGACATATTGTGCGTTCATTTTTCACAACGGTGGTAAATTTCCTAAACACAAAAAAGCTAAAACGGGTTAAAATAAAGACAGAAAATGCCTTTTTTCCACAATAATAAATCTTTTTTTTTTTTTAATGTGAAAATTAAATTCCTCTCATTATGGGCGTTTTACAATTCTTATCCAAGAAAATAAAAAAAGCAGCCATATACAGGACAAGTCTGAGCTTTAACTAGTAAATAAATATATATTTTTTATTCACTATCGAGGTTTTAAGTAACTAGAGATAGAACTTTCTTTGTACATCAAAAACCACTGAAATCGGTTTGATAAATGTAAATAATTTTTCGTTTTTTTATCCAGAGAAACCGCAGCTCGCCCAGTTTACGCTTCATTTGTTTTACAGTGGCAGTCTTGCCTCAGCCAATAAGGCGGACGCTTTGACCCGTATCGCTCAACCGTTCCAAGCGCCCAAAATGGGCGTCTATGTATTTTATTATGTCTAATGTTACAGCCACACAATCAATAGTGACTGGGAAAAAATGTTTCCCAAAACCGGTTTTTTTTTTTTTTTGGTAACTGCATTAAAGTGACCAACATAAAGGTAATTTGAATTTTTTATTTTTAGTTTAATTTTATATACTGTTTATTTATGTTCAATTCTAAAAAAGAAGTTTCAGTGGATTTTCTCAATGTGAAATTATACGGGCAGAAAACAATTTTGGTTGATTTTGTGCAAAACATTTTTAGGCATGTTTGCATGTTGTTTTACTGCTAATAATTCATTAAATATAGATAGTAAAATGACATGCAATACAAGTTGATATCAAACGCACCAACATTTTGCATTTTATGATTTTCATTGAATAAAAGATTATTTTTCCTTTCATACGTTTTCATTATTGAGAGTTTGTTTAAAATACTATCGAATAATCAAACTCTCGTCTCGTACCCGATCATCGTGTCTGCATCTCCGTGGGATAGGAGTCTCGCCACACCCCTAAATAAAAGTCAAAACGGCTTGCCATAACGTCTCGCACTGCAGGTCCAGTGGGGGTTAAAGGTGACTGATGCTGACTTCACGTGAGAGCGGAAATTTCGTACTTTACACTTCTTTTCACTGCATTCACATTTTGACCTGAGGGTGTTCATGACCGATTTTTTAAACTATTAAACTAGTTTTTACGGTAATTCCACTCAGAGCAAGTGAAGGCAGAGCGGCCGTGAAGCCGGTGAATATTACAGTGATGGATCGTCGGACAGGCAAAACTGTGACGGGTCGTTGTTAGGATGGCAAATTTAACGATAACGGATCTCCAGGTAGACGTATACAGCAGTGACGGGTCGAGTTGCAGGTACATATACAGGATAACTGTGTCCTGCCACAGAAAGATTTGACCCCAGCTGGAAAATCGTCAGCTGACAGTTTTCTTTCCCTGATCCAGTGAGGCAGAGAGCGTCAGTAGGGAATATGAGTCACACTGGAGTGACGTCAACTCCCCTCTTCCATTGATTGGCTCGAGGAGGAGCTGTCAATCTAGAACTAGTGGACCAATGGTGACGCTTAAGCCCGCCCTAATTTACATGAAACTCCAACTGCAAGATTCGGAAAAACAAGCGCAGAACGTGGAAAGAAGAGCGAGGAGAAAAACAGCACAAACTTACAAACAATAAAATATGAGCAGAAAATGTAAGAGAGCACAAAATACAGAGTAATTAAACCAAGGAAAACATATTTCTGAAGAACACATTACATAAGTTTAAGTTTTGTGCAATATAATTTTTAATGTTTTTAAAGTTTTGATTTATGCTCGTTATTTTTTTAAGGCGCTTTTAATTTTTTGATTCATGTTTATTATAATTTGATCCGTGACCACGAGGTTTGCTATTCTGATCCTTTTGCATTTTTTTAATCATTTTGTGCAATAAATGTTTGATTCACTCTTATTATTTTTGGATCCGTGACCGCTATACTGTAGGAGGGAATTTAATCCCATAGACGTCCTCGTTCAGCTTGTGGTTCACGTGTGTCTTTTTACTGTGAAATCTTTAGGGATTTTTATTAAGTAAACATAAGAATAACCTTTATATTGTTAGTAATATTTCAAGATGATCATTTTCTGGATGGAAATGACTGAGGCTTTTGAGGAACATTTATTTGTTCATCTCTCAATCATTGTATTTTATTATTGCATTACATGTTTTAAAATTACAGAGCTTTGATAATAAACTAAAAAGCTTACTAAAACATATTACATATATATAAATATACACATTTTGTAAGTTTCAGTTTGAACTGAGAGATTGTGTCGTTGTTCTGCAGGTTGAGGGGTTGTAAGATCACAGCTGAAGGTTGTGCTGCTCTGACTTCAGCTCTGAGATCAAACTCACTCCTCAGAGATCTGAATCTGACTTATAATGAAATAGGAGATGAAGGACTGAAGCTGCTCTCTGATGGACTGAAGGATCCTCACTGTAAACTGGAGACACTGGGGTAAGATCACACATTAATCTGAACGGAGACAAGAATCAAATTATTTTAACTGTTTAATTCCCATTTGATCTAAATAATCAACATGATCAAAACTTCTGGAAAAACCTGTTACACACAATCTACTACTTTCCTTCTGTCGTCTTAATGAAAGTTTAAAGTTTTTTAGCAAGTAAAAGACCTTTTAGTAAAATTGTGAAAACGTCTATGGGATTAAATTCCCTCCTACAGTATAGCGGTCACGGATCAAAAAATAATTAGAGTGAATCAAAAATTTATTGCACAAAATGATAAAAATAATGCAAAATGATCAGAATAGCAAACCTCGTGGTCACGGATCAAATTATAATAAACATGAATCAAAAAATTAAAAGCGCATTAAAAAAATAACGAGCATAAATCAAAATTTAAACACATTTAAAATTATATTGCACAAAACTTAAACTTATGTAATGTGTTCTTCAGAAATATGTTTTCCTTGGTTTAATTACTCTGTATTTTGTGCTCTCTTACATTTTCTGCTCATATTTTATTGTTTGTAAGTTTGTGCTGTTTTTCTCCTCGCTCTTCTTTCCACGTTCTGCGCTTGTTTTTCCGAATCTTGCAGTTGGAGTTTCATGTAAATTAGGGCGGGCTTAAGCGTCACCATTGGTCCACTAGTTCTAGATTGACAGCTCCTCCTCGAGCCAATCAATGGAAGAGGGGAGTTGACGTCACTCCAGTGTGACTCATATTCCCTACTGACGCTCTCTGCCTCACTGGATCAGGGAAAGAAAACTGTCAGCTGACGATTTTCCAGCTGGGGTCAAATCTTTCTGTGGCAGGACACAGTTATCCTGTATATGTACCTGCAACTCGACCCGTCACTGCTGTATACGTCTACCTGGAGATCCGTTATCGTTAAATTTGCCATCCTAACAACGACCCGTCACAGTTTTGCCTGTCCGACGATCCATCACTGTAATATTCACCGGCTTCACGGCCGCTCTGCCTTCACTTGCTCTGAGTGGAATTATCGTAAAAACTAGTTTAATAGTTTAAAAAATCGGTCATGAACTCCCTCTCAGGTCAAAATGTGAATGCAGTGAAAAGAAGTGTAAAGTACGAAATGTCCGCTCTCACGTGAAGTCAGCATCAGTCACCTTTAACCCCCACTGGACCTGCAGTGCGAGACGCAGCTGCCACTGCACTGCACTGCATGTGTGCCTGATCGTTTGGACCTGTTATGGCTATTACTGTCTGATTTTTCATACTATAATAATAAAATATTGCTTGTTGCCTCTTCAGTTCCTGTCGTTTGCTCAAGAGAAGACAGTAAATGAAGCCGACCGCACTAATAATCGCTCGTGAAGTGCCGTTAAAGAAATGCCATGGCAGTTGTTTAGAACATTATTGCTCATTATTGTAAACTGCAGATTTTGTCATGAAGTTTTCCTGTAAACAGATTTGTAGTTTTTGTCTTCCATGTACAGTATGTTATTGACAAGGGTGTTGGTTTTAATAAATGATCGCATTTTCTAGACGCATTACATTTCTTTAAACAATTAAGTTCAAATCTGTCGATGTGCCCGTCTGAAGACTTTAGGACTTTCACCTGTCACTCCTACACCTGCCTGGAGATCAGTAAATGCGCCAAAAACTTTATAAATTGTTGTTGAACGATCATAGGTAACCTGATAAATTAATTCTAAGACTGAATGTACCATTTCTGCATTAACTACGCTAGATTTGACGATAGATCAATCATCTAAATTATAGTGTTACAGAAAACAGGTGGATTTAATATGCAGTGATTTATTTATACAGCTACATAATTGCATATGATTAATGTTTTAAATACAGCCTCAATTTTGAATACAGAAACATTAAAAACTAAATTACAGATCAGGAATAGATCAGTTTACCTTCAACCCTGATAAAAAATAATCCTCACCGGTCTGTAGTGATAATCCTGAAGACACTGATGTGTTCACGATGGCATTTCTTTAACGGCACTTCACGAGCGATTATTAGTGCGGTCGGCTTCATTTGCTGTCTTCTCTTGAGCAAACGACAGGAACTGAAGAGGCAACAAGCAATATTTTATTATTATAGTATGAAAAATCAGACAGTAATAGCCATAACAGGTCCAAACGATCAGGCACACATGCAGTGCAGTGCAGTGGCAGCTGCGTCTTATGGCAAGCCGTTTTGACTTTTATTCATTCTCAGGATATGAACTTTCACTAGTTAAAATGTTCATTCTTGATATCAACAATTGAATTGCTACCAGTAAAAATGTTCATTTCTGATATCTGAAATGAATTCCTGATATCAAGATAATTTCTGATATCTAAAACGGCTTTCTTACTAGTAACAACCACATTCATGATATCAGAAATGAACATTTTTACTAGTAGCAATTCAGTTGTCGATATCAAGAATAGACATTTGCACTAGTAACAATGTAATTGTTGATATCAGAAATTTGTATTGTTACTAGTAATTAAGAATTATATTCCTGATATCAAGAATTAACATTTTAACTAGTTCATATCCTGTGAATGAATAAAAGTGTTTTGACTTTTATTCATTTTCAGGATATGAACTTGTGAAATCAACAATTACATTTCCACTAGTAAAAACTATCATTCTTGATATCAAGAATTGTATTTTTACTAGTGAAATCTCGCCATAGGCTGCCATTCAAATTCAGTTGTTGATATCAGGAATACAAATCTTACTAGTAAAAATGTTAATTTCTGATATCATGAATGTGGTTGTTACTAGTAAGAAAGCCGTTTTAGATATCAGAAATTATCTTGATATCTGGAATTCATTCATGATATCAGAAATGAATATTTTTACTAGTACAATTCAATTGTTGATATCAAGAATAGACATTTGCACTAGTAACTAAATGTAATTATTGATATCAATGAAGATTTTTACTAGTAAGAATTGTATTCCTGATATGTGAAACTGGAATTTCAACTGGTAAGAAATGAATTCTTGATATCAACAATTGAATTTGAATGGCAGCCTATGGCGAGATTTCACTAGTGACAATTCAATTGTTGATATCACAAGTTCATATCCTCGCGAGACTAAAACGTGACGAGATTTCTCGTCGAGGTGAAAAGTTGTCTTGTCGTGCTCTCAGTGTGAGGGTGAAATTATTCTTCAAGATGCCCCCGCCACTTTCAAATCCTTTGTGTGGAAACATTTTGGTTTTTGGCGCAAGAATAACACACAAGACACAAACAATGTGTAAACATTGTTAGAAAACTATGTCGTACACCTCAGCCAAGGTTGTACAGACTCTTAGGGGCTGTTCACATATCGCGCGCATTTTAATTCGCAAAATGGAAGAGACGCGGTCGCGACGCGCTTGTTTTTTCCTGGCGCGCCTGTGCCGCGGCGAGATGAAAACATCTCAACATTTCAGAATGCCGCAAGCGCACCGCAGGTCATGTGACAAGAACCAAGCGATGGTCGTGGAGAGCACAGTTCATGGTTGCGTAGCAACGACAGACGCTACAGAAGCGCGAGCTCCCGAACGCTTGCAAAAGAAGGAGAAGCGACGCGGTCTGCTCTTCTACATCCTTTATAGGCGCATATGTAACAGACCCCTGAAGACAAAACTCGCTTTCACCTCTTACCGGACTTCTTCGATTCGACAAGCTTTATAACATTACACACCATAACAGTATTCCTACACATAGACCCGCATTTACTCATGATCTTACGTCAACGTTCGCCGCCATATTGGCAGGTCAACTTCCCAGAACGGAATGAAACTTAGCCGGGGGCTTTGATACTTTGGGCTGGACAAGTATCCTACACACAAGGTTGTCGCTCGCGCGGTTTACCGTTCACAGGTAACGCTGAACAGTGTTTCGTTGTACTTGGTCATAGATAAGATGTCGATAGTATTGGTCAACTAATCAGTCAAGGAAAAATAGCTAATTTAAGCTTGGTGTAAAGTTGCCCCCACACAGGATGTTAAAATGGGCTAATATTTAATGGAGTTTTTAGCGATATGATTATTCTTTACGTTAATATAATCTAAATTTCCTGTAATTTTAAATATTGCATCTGTAACGACAGACCACTGGTCAGGCTGGCGAGTAAAGCCGTCACTACCCTCTGTACTCTCATAGAGATGCTGCTGGCGACAACGATTAGTAGATTGTAACCTTTTAGCAATCCTTTTAGAGCGTCCACCTATCCCAGTCTCCAAATGACTCTGCTCTAGCCTCGCTGTGAGAGCGGTTTGAGGGGACCCGTGGAGGTGCACCATCTTTATTATTCTTAAACCGACTTTTAAACAATCACAGTCCGTGCTACATCTGTTACGTATAAGTGACTGGACATTTTGTGAATTACTGTAACACGCTCACTGTTCTCATTCACATTGAAGAGTTTTCCCAGAGACAGAGAGTTGAGGAGTTACGGTGGAGGAAGACTAGTAGAAGGGACAGTTTTCCATCGTGTTTGATGTTGTTTTTGACGATTTGGCGTTCATTTTCACAACGAAGTGGTAAATTCTTAACCACAAAAAAAGCTAAAAAAACGCGGGTTAAAAAGAAAATGCCGTTTCCACAATAAAGATAATCTTTTTTTGTTTAATTTAATCAATTTAAGTCTCTCATTATTTGTCTTTCACAGATTTCTTAATCCAGAGAATATAAGCACAAATAGCAGATACAAGTCCCTGATTTGTACTATTTAAATAAATATATATTTTTTAAGTCTACTAGCAGGTTTTAAGTAACTATAGATGGAACTTGTTTGTAACACTCATAAACCACGTAATGAAAATTCGGTTGATAAATGTAACATAGATTTTCGTTTATATCCAGAAGAAACCGCAGCTCGCCAGTTTACTTGCATTTGTTTACAGTGCATCTTGCCCTCAGCAGATATGGCGACCGTGACGTATCGGCCTCAAACGCTTCCAAGGAGCCCAATGGGGCGTCCTATTTATTTTATATGCTATGTTACAGACCACACAATCAATATACTGGGAAATGGTCAACTTTGTACTGCAGTTAAAGTGACACTTAAATGTGTAATTGAATTTTTTATTTTTATTTATTATTTTATTTATAGCTGGGTTTGATTTTATGTTCAATCATATAGGATAAGAAGTTCAGTTGGGATTTACTCATGTGAAATTATACACAGAAAACAATTGGTTTGAATTGTGTGGCAAAACATTTAGCATGTCTTTAGCATGTTGTTTTTATAACACTGATGCAAATAAATTTTTTTTTTTATCATTAAAATAGAAGATAAAATGACTTGCATTACAAGTTGATTTCAAAACGCACCCAACATTTTTTTGCATTTTCTGATTTTCAGTTGAATAAAAGATTATTTTCGAGCCTATATACCATACGTTTCATTATTGGAGATTTCTTAAATATTACTATGCGAAAATCTCGTTCTCGGTGAACCCCGATCGAAGATCTAAAGTGTCTCGTCCGTGGGATAGGGGTCTCGTCACAGCGCTAATAAAAAAATAAAAAAAAAAAAAACCCCCCATCGTAAAATAAAAGTCAAAACGGCTTGCTCATAACGCACTCGCACTGCAGCTGGTCCAGTGGGGTTAAAGGTGACTGATCTGACTTCACGGTGAGACGCGGAATTATTTCGTACTTGTACACTTCTTTTCACTGCATTCACCATTTTGACCTGAGAGGGAGTTCATGGAACCAGATTTTTTTAAACTATTAAACTAGTTTTTACTGATAATTCTCACTCATGAGCAAGTGGAAGGCAGAAGCGGTGTCTCGTGAAGCCTAAGTGAATATTACAGTGATGGATATCAGCATAGCGGACAGGCAAAAACTGTGAGCGGGTCCGATTGTTAGGATGCAAATTATTTAAAAGAAAAGACGATTAACGATCTCCAGGTAATGACGTATACGCACCAGCAGCTGACTGGTCGTAGTCTGCAGGTACAATATACAGGCAATAACTGTGTGCCTCCACAAAAGATTTCCCAAGCTGGGAAAAATCGTCAGCTGACAGTTTTCTTTCCCTGATCCATGTGAGGACGTCAGAGAGAGCGTCAGTAGAATATGAGTCACACTGGAGTGTACGTCCAACTCCTCCTACATATTCCAGTATGATTGCTCGAGCGAAGGAGCTGTCAATCTAGAACTAAGTGGACCAAGAGGTTGGTAGACCGCTTAATGCACCGCCCTAATTGTACATGAAACTCCAACTGAGCAAGATTCGGAAAATAAAAAACAAGCGCAAGAAACTAATCGTGGAAAGAAGAGCAGAGGAGAAAAACAGCACAAACTTACAAACAATAAAATATAGAGCAGAAAATGTTAGAGTAGCACAATAAATACAGAGTATTAAACCAAGGGAAAACAATATTTCTGCAAGTGAACACATTACATAAGTTTTAGAGTTTTGTGCAATATACATTTTTAATGTTTTTTTTGTTAAGTTTTGATTTATGCTCGTTATTTTTTAAGGCGCTTTTAATTTTTTGATTCATTGTTTATTATAATTTGATCCGTGACCACTTGGAGGTTTGCTATGCTGATTCATTTTGCTCATGTAGTTTTTTCATTTTGGTGCAGGTGGGCTAAATTTTTGATTCACTCTTATTATTTTTGGATCCGTGACCGCTATACTGTAGGAGGAATTTAATCCCATAACGTCCTCATTCACTTGTGGTTCACGTGTGTCTTTTTTACTGTGAAATCTTTAGGATTTTTATTAAGTAAACATAAGAATAACCTTTATATTGTTAGTAATATTTCAAGATGACATTTCTGGATGGAAATGACTGAGGCTTTTGAGGAACATTTATTTGTTCATCTCTCAATCATTGTATTTTATTATTGCATTACATGTTTTAAAATAAAAAAATTTTAAAACAGAGCTTTGATAATAAAACTAAAACATATTACATATATATAAATCTACACATTTTGTAAGTTTCAGTTTGAACTAAGATTGTGTCGTTGTTCTGCAGGTTGAGTCAGTGTAATATCACAGCTGAAGGTTGTGCTGCTCTGACTTCAGCTCTGAGATCAAACTCACTCCTCAGAGAACTGATCTGACTGGGAATGAAATTAGGAGATGAAGGACTGAAGCTGCTCTCTGATGGACTGAAGTGATCCTCACTGTAAACTGGAGAAACTGACGTAAGATCATACATTAATCTAACTGAAACCAGTATCATATTATATTACTGTATTTTTTTCTCCTCATGTTGTTTCAATCATAGTGATTTTCTGTACATTAACACACAAGAATGCAAAAGTAAAACACAAAGTAATAAAAACATTATATCCACACAGATTCATGTTTAACATCACACTCTCTGTGGATGTGTAGTTCCTGCTGGAGAGGAATTACATTTCCACTACATAAAGAACAAAAGACAGAGAGTTTACTGAAGATAAAGTTCTCCACACTTCCAAAGGCCTTATAAAGAGAGTTAAGAGGATCCAGCATTAAACTAACTTAAAATACAGAAACACTCGCACTGATAGACATGAATAATCCGTGACATGAAGCCTGCAGGTTCTGATCAGCAGTACAGATCATTTCTAGCAATGAAAGAAACTTCATGAGAGTCTCCAGTGAGTCACAAATTCAGGAAGGACTCTTCTTATGTGGGACGCTGATGAATTCTCCTGGATACGGCTCCTTTAGCACGGTCACATTGTCTCAGAATAATATATAAACAACTCCTGCAAACACAAACAGATGAAACACAGCTGATATCTTTCCTCTTCAAGTTGAGTGTGTCGTTGCTTCACTGGAACTGAAAAATAAAACTAGAATAAAATGAATGAGAGTAAAGTTAAAACTGACAGTTTTCTTTCTAAAAATGGTGATCTGATCACAAGGATGAATTATCATTACAGCTGCTAATATATATATTTTTTTTTCAAATGTTTTCTTCATTCTTCTGTTGTGCTCGTCAATTGTCTGTTATTTTAAAACTTCACCCAGTAAATTCTACAGTAGAAATAGATTAACAAGAAAATATTAGTAAAAACCTCTTAACAAAGACTCTGATCACGAAGGCTCTTGACTGCAGCATGAGTTAGTCTGATAATCCACCCCTGATACCAAATACTGACTGACATCACCTTTATCAGAAATACCAGGATAGATACACTGATTAAAAAAAACTATGATCTCTGATTCATTATATATTAGATGTAGCGTCTGGACTGGACCGGATCATGAACGACCAATTCATTTTAGGTTTTAAGAAAAGCTTTTAACTCTCTGAGTCGCATAAGTAAATCTTAGTCGGCTCCAATGTCCTGGTCCCCCTCACGGACAAGTGACACTTTAAGTGGCGATCGAGGTGCGAGACAAGGCAGAATCTCCCATCTTCAAAGTAGATACTAATCAGCTCACACCAAATTCCTTGTCCCTCACAAGACCAGTGGGAATGAATTCCACGCACACACATAGAGACATTCATCAAAATATGAATATTCCCTAAGTGTTTTTCCTGTGCTTTTCTTTTGTATGCATGTCTATATTACTCCCACTTAGTTACATCTTGTAGTTGTGTTAGTTTCACTGTAAAATGCTTATATTTCAATGTAAGAACATTTACTTCCTAAAAGAGAGTCAGAAACATGCGTTTCTTGGATTCAAAACGTTCCTCTGTTAATTTCATACCTAGATATTGGTGTCTTATTGTGATAATATGCATTATTCTACTTTTAAGGTACTTTGGAGGGAAAAGAACCCAGCTTAAGCACCTCTGTAGATAATGCAAATTAGGCCATAAAAACAGACAAAGGAACGTTTTCCCGCTAAAAGTCCATGTTCCCTATTGGTCCGTACGGCCCAGAATGGGTGTGACTGGAGTTACCTTTATAAACACCTAAACACGAGCGGATCCACGCTCAGTCGTTTTCATCTTAGACGAGACACACTTCTTTCTTTTATTTTCCGGCATTTTACAAACAGTTAGTCCCGTTTTGAAATTTCCCGCCGAAGAATCACCTCAGGAAGAGACCAATAGAAACTCCAGCTCCGCACGGAAGTTTGAACGGCATTCACCACAGCACAAAGTACAAATGCAAGTATCTGAATTAATTTCGATGCGCTTTAACTTTATTGTCTGAAGTGATTTCGTTGCTGGCTCTCAAAAGGTTGAACTGTTTGTAATCTTGCCTTCTTTGATCAACTCTTTCTTTCTTTCCTTTCGTTATTTTATTGTATGCTCTGCTTAGATTTAGTTTATGTATTTGTGTTATATATATCATATATTCATATATTAAACACCTTGTATTCACACAATTCATTGTCTCTGGGTAACTCATACATGAACCAAGTCACTTTAACGTTTGATTTCGCAAGCTTTATGCTTTTTAAATACTAGAATAAGTTTCCTTTTCGTGGCCAGAGAAGAAAACTTCCTTTCTAGAATTGATAAGAAAATCGGACAGATAGTTTTGCTGGACAAAACAAACCAGTCTTTCTAAATTAATTCTAAAACTTAGAAATAATTTTAGATCATATATGATCATGATTATTTATAATTCGTTGTAATTGATTATCGATATATACCTAATTCCCTTCGTGGTTGATTCATATTCATAATTAGTCATAACGTGTTGTGATTCAGTTGTGAATATATCTCATCCATTTGAGCAAGTTGCTACATAGAAGAAGAGGGATTATGATTTCACTGCCGTCATTGTTGAACTGAGAGATTGTGTCGTTGTTCTGCAGGTTGTTTGGTTTGTAATATCACAGCTGAAGGTTGTGCTGCTCTGACTTCACTCTGAGATCAAACTCACTCCTCAGAGATCTGGATCTGACTGTGAATGAAATAGGAGATGAAGGACTGAAGCTGCTCTCTGATGGACTGAAGGATCCTCACTGTAAACTGGAGACACTGGGGTAAGATCATACATTAATCTGAACGGAGACAAGAATCTAATTATTTTTAACTGTTTAATTCCCATTTGATCTAAATTATCAACATGATCAAACTTCTGGAAAAACCTGTTACACACAATCTACTACTTTCCTTCTGTCGTCTTAATGAAAGTTTATAGTTTTTTAGCAAGTAAAAGACCTTTTAGTAAAATTGTGAAAACGTCTATGGGATTAATTCCCTCCTACAGTATAGCGGTCACATCAAAAAATAATAAGAGTGAATCAAAAATTTATTGCACAAAATGATAAAAATAATGCAAAATGATCAGAATAGCAAACCTCGTGGTCACTGATCAAATATAATAAACATGAATCAAAAATTAAAAGCGCCTTAAAAAAATAACGAGCATAAATCAAAACTTTAAACACATTAAAAATTATATTGCACAAAACTTAAACTTAATGTAATGTGTTCTTCAAAATATGTTTTCCTTGGTTTAATACTCTGTATTTGTGCTCTCTTACATTTTCTGCTCATATTTTATTGTTTGTAAGTTTGTGCTGTTTTTCTCCTCGCTCTTCTTTCCACGTTACCTGTGTTCTGCGCTTGTTTTTCCGAATCTTGCAGTTGAGTTTCATGTAAATTAGGGCGGGCTTAAGCGTCATTTTTTTAATGCGCTTTTAACACGCCTTTTTTTGATTCATGTTTATTATAATTTGATCCGTGACCACGAGGTTTGCTATTCTGATCTTTTTGCATTATTCGTACTTTTTCATTTTGTGCAATAAATTTTTGATTCACTCTTATTATTTTTGGATCCGTGACCGCTATACTGTAGGAGGAATTTAATCCCATAGACGTCCTCATTCAGCTTGGGTTCACGTGTGTCTTTTTGCTGTGAAATCTTTAGGGATTTTTATTAAGTAAACATAAGAATAACCTTTATATTGTATAGTAATATTTCAAGATGATCATTTTCTGGACAGAAATGACTGAGGCTTTTGAGGAACATTTATTTGTTCATCTCTCAATCATTGTATTTTATTATTGCATTAAATGCTTTAAAATTACAGAGCTTTGATAAAACTAAAACATATTACATATATATAAATCTACACATTTTGTAAGTTTCAGTTTGAACTGAGAGATTGTGTCATTGTTCTGCAGTTGAGTCAGTGTAATATCACAGCTGAAGGTTGTGCTGCTCTGGGTTCAGCTCTGAGATCAAAACTCACTCCTCAGAGAACTGCATCTTCTGGGAATGAAATAGGAGATGAAGGTCTGAAGCTGCTCTCTGATGGACTGAAGGATCCTCACTGTAAAACTGAGACATTGTTGTTGTAAGTATTATCATATATCATGTCTTTTATCAAATAATAATGTGTAGTCAATCCTCTGAACAGATGTGTCAGCAGTATACAATAAAAAACACATCCCATAATGCATTGTTACTCTCTGTGTATTAATTTACTAACAGGCTTTAAAAGATGGTGATGATGATTATTATGATGATGATGATGAAGAATGGTGAATATGGAGTCACTGCAGACGACATCATCATCAACACTGAAGTCATGTGACCTCACTGTCTGTGGGGGGGGGCTTTACTGTATATACTGTACATTATTTTTGTATAAGATCTAATAAAAGTCTTATCATTCACGCATTAATGATTTTTTTAAGCACCATCACGTGGCAGCTCGACACAATCGCTACATTATCACTACAATGAACTGAGAGATTCATTTGTGTTTCGGGACCTTGATGTTCCACAGCTTTAATGATAAACTGAGTGAAACTCATAAGAAGAGAATATTTGCCATTGTCACATTATTCCTATCTTTGAGTTGTTGTGAGTAAAGGCAAATAGTTGAGATTAATGTCAAATGTGTGTCATCACATGATCACAGGTTAAATCTCTTCTGAAACACGAGTAGATGTTCTTGAATAAAAACAGTTATTCTTTTCCACACAAACAACCATTTTTTTCCATGAATCAGCTTCACTGTTCTCCATATTCGTCCTCTGAATTCAGTTTAGATCTTTATTTAGTTCGTTTAGACTCTCGTGGTGCTTCACATAAAACACTAAACTCACATACATTCAAAATTACTCAATAATACTTCATTTAGTTTAGAAGCAGGAGTGGTCCACATTCTCGCTCTTCCAGGAGAGTCACATGTTCAGCCCCCTCGACACCTGTCTGGGATGTTTCCTAGAACACCTAGAGAGCTTCATTCGCTGTTCAGGTGTGTTTAATTGGTTGGAGACTCGAAGCTTTACAGGACAGTGACCTCTCCAGGAGCAGGATTGGACACTCCTGGTTTAGAGCAGCCCTGTTTCCCTGGGCAGGATCCACCTTGCAAAGTTGAGCTTTCAACCCTGATTAAACACCCTGAATCGCCAATGAAGGGTAAAAAATCTTCAGAGCACTTGAGAATCACAGACAGGGATGTTGAGCAGGACTGGAGCTGAACTCAGCAGAAGGTGGATCTCCAGGAGCAGGACTGGTTTAGAGGACACTTCAACATCAACTTCACAGACACACAACATCCTTTTCCACATTTTAATAAAAAACTATGAAATAAGAAAACAGTAAATCAGTGTTTGCTTTAGTTGAGTTGCTTCATCAACAATTGCAGGTGTTTATTGAAAAACATTTCTGCATTGATAAAGCAGATCAACACGTCTGTTTTAAAAACACACAGATGACTGCATTAAAGTGTCTTCAATGACTGTTTTTTGTAGTTTTTCTTACTTTTAGAATTGAAGCATGTGATGATTAAGGCACACTTAATATTTTATTTCAATTGTTTTATTTTTGTTTTTCTGCTTGTTTGTAAATTTGTGTATTTTGGAAGTTTTATTTTTTCTTTATTTTTTATTATTTACTCAAAATATTTTGTGTTAGAGGTGCATGTTGACTCTTTATGTGAGCATTAAAGATCTAAGAGCGATAAAGTTCATTTACTAGAGTTCACACTAGCGACAGAATAAGACAACAACTTGACAGAAATGGGTTTAAACTTTTTTATTCAATTATTTGAAATGTGTATCTTATCCGTGGTTCCACCGGGATCCATGAGTGCAGCATCCAAAGGCCTGTTATTAAAAGAGCGGGGCATTTCCTGATGTCCTTTATATCTTTGCTAAGAATTGTGGGAAATGTAGTTTTGGAGGTGTGTGGCACCTTTGTGATCAGTACAGATAGCAGGGGATACCAAATAAAAACGGAAATTTCTGAAACTCTTTGAACGTCTCCTGGAAACTTATATAAGAATCTTGACAAAGCATTAAAAAAATAAACCCAACGGATGCGATAAAAACCTTTTGTAAAACTGAAGTGATTTGTGTAAGATTGTCCAAAACTATTTAAACACTTAGACATCAGCAATCATACAAACCTCAACAATGGTGACAATAAAATAATTGCGCTGCAGTTTATGCATGATGAGAGACAAGAATGTGTTTTTATGCTGCATGGAAACGTGAAACCATTATTGTGTTTCATTTGATGAATGTTGAAGTCTGTGAGCGTATAAATGACACAAAACATGTTTTAAACAAAGTTAACAATGACAGTGTTATTTATACACTCACAGACTTCAACATTCAGCATCTGAAACACAACAACAGTGATATAAATGATTTCTTTTCACATTGGTTGATACTTTTCAACTGCATTTCAATTTCTGGAGTCATCAATTATAGAAAAAAAGCAGTTTAATCAGAAAACCACTTTAATGCAATCATTCACCTGTCATTAAAACAGACTTGTTGATCTTTTATCAATGCCAGAAATATTTTCTGAAAACACCAGCAAAGTGAAAAAATAAGACATCAACATCTAAACCTCTCGTTAATTCTCAGTAAGATCTTTGCTGTACTGTAGACGTGTGACAGAAATAAAGTCAGGTCTGGTCAGTAATAAGTGAAGCTGGTGAACTGTTTGTGGAGTTTGATGAATCAGATCTCAGAGATTTAATGTCTTTTATCTTCAGTTCATTCGAAGGCTGTGGCTGAAAAAAGTTGGTATGTAGTTTGTTCTTCTTTCTCTTTCTTTCAGTGTTTGTTCCACAGCAGGTGTTTGAATGAGTGAATGTTTCAGGAACATCAAACTAACCTTTAATAACATTCCTAAACTAAACATTAAGAAAACTGAACATTTTATGTTCTTGGAATGTTAAAAATTTAAATCAAAATGAAGTTCGGAGGTTATACTTCATCGGCCCATGGCTCTGCAGTGACGACTGAGTGTCTCGTCCCTCTTCTCAGGGAACCCGAGTTAAAGTTTTAGGAAACTGGAGACGTTTCCTTTAGGTGATGATACACGGGGCAACTTTTTGGTGCAATGTTGCTTGGGCTCTTTCCCATTGAGAGGAATGGGTAAAAAATGTAGATCCACAGTATCCAGTACCTTTCAAGTCGGTCTCTCGGTCACAGAAAGGAGGTGCTATGGGCATCTATAAAATCCTGCGCGTGTTGACAGTGACGCGTCCAGATCGGTTGCAAGCCAAGGCCCTGGATCCTCAGCTTAAAAGAGCTTCATGCAGCGTGGATCTACAAGCTCAGCAGCAGAACGTCCTATGAGAGCGATGATTTCACAAGCATGAAACTACAATCGCAGAGTAAAGGACAGCGGTCTCAACCATATTCACTCAACCTGCCAGCTTTTCATGTCATGCTCCGTCTCCAGACTGCATCAAACCAGCACGCCGTTCAGCACTAACAGACACATGGGACGGAGGTGACGGCACTATCGTTCTAGCAGCGTTCGTTCCTGGGGGACACGAGACATTCCTCAGCGTGAGACACTGCAACCCGTCACAGTGGTGCTGGAGGAACCAAAACAAACACAACACGGGTCCACTGAACAGACACTACTGCATCATGAGCATAAAATAGAATTTTGATATAAATGTCTTTTGCATTTTTCCGCCAACAGAGGGAGACACAGGCTTAGTGTTGATTCACTTCAGAGAATCATCCAGTAGAAATAGTCAGTACGTTACTGAGGTGGATTTCATGGTCACGCGGTTATTTATGGCGCGGATCTCTCTCCATCAGAGACGTTATGGAAGCAGGTTGAAACTGATTACATCCATGTATTACATTCATATTTCCCCTAAAGGCCATAAACATTTTATTTAAAAATATATAGAATAGACAGAAAACATGAGAAAAGTATTTTCATGTCCCAGCTAGACATCCTGAACTTCTGACATGTTGTTTTCTGCAGGGATGAGTCTGAGATCAAACTCTGGGATCTCCACTGGGAATGAATCCATACAAGTGTGGAGAAGGAGTTTTTCTCTGATTTAAAAAATAATCCACATTATCTGAAGACAACTGCAGTAGATTAAATATTGATTTATATTAATTATATCAATAATGTAATTTGAACTAGACTGTGTCAGCAGAATGCCCCAATAATCCATATTTGTGTGTTTTATTTTACTGAGATGGTAAATAATAGTGAATTTGGGGCCAGAGAAATTATAATCAAAAACTGAATTTCATGGTGTGTGTGTGTGTGTGAGAGAGAGAGAGAGAGTGTGTGTGCAGGGGCGGACTGGCCATCGGGAGCACTGGGACATTTCCCGGTGGCCTGATGGTCATTCTGGCCTGCCGCTGTGCTGTCGATCAGACTGACATGCAACTGCGAATTAATTGACGCACTTATGAATCTACGAATCAGGCGATCGCGGAGTGAAAAACGACAGCACCACATGACCCAACATCAGCGAAGCACTGCCTAATTGGCTTTTATCCAGAGACAGGCTTTATCTGGGAAAATAGTGCAAAAAATGGAGCGTAAACGCAAAGGAGGAGCAGAGAGGGAACGTGTAAAAAGGAGAAAAGCCCTGGACACAGACGCAGCAAGTTGCTGCAAAATCCCAGCCATGTTCGCCGGTGTTTGTGCCGAAATCCGACTCCCTGCCAGAAAAAAAAAATTGATTTCTGACTCCCCTCGCGTGCACGCGCATGACGTCAGTCAATGCCGTCAGTTGCGAAAACAGACAAGCGTTAGACGGCGCAAGTAAAACATGGCAATTTGTGTATTGGTCTTTGATCATGTATAAATGTTTGCATTTCTCTTTTGATCATGTATTTTAATAAACTCGCATGATTTACAACTTGGAATGTCTAGCTGTGCTTTTATCGTTTGTATTGTGTTTTACTACAGTGAAGAAAATTTTTTTTTTTAAACAGTACAGTGTTTATTTTATTTATTTGTAGTAAAACAATGGTTTAGTAAGGTGAGCATACACCAAAATCTGACAGTACTAAAGGGATACAGACAAATATGTCATTGTTACTTTATTACCTGCATATTTTCTCTATTGTAGATATTCTCGTATCATGAAACAGGTATGTGTTTGTTAGGGAGCAGAACAATTGTTAAACACTTGTAAGTTTTTACAGGTACTCTACAGGATGATATGAGTCACCAGAATGACTTTAGATGGGGTCTCTGACCCTCACCCCAACTTGATATTAAGGGGCGGGGGGGGGGGGGGGGTATGAATTCGGCAGAGCTGGCCAAAATCTTACTCCCCTATATAAAAATGGTCCCTATTGAATCTAAACACTTGTTCTTTTTTACAGGTACTCTACAGGATGATATGAGTCACCAGAATGACTTTGATGAGTCCTCTGACCGTCCCAACTTGATATTAAGGGGGGGTATGAATTCGGCAGAGCTGCCAAAATCTTACTCCCCTATATAAAATGGTCCATATTGAATCTAAACACTTGTAAATTTTTACAGGTACTCTACAAGATGATATGAGTCACCAGAATGACTTTGATGGGTCTCTGACCCTCCCAACTTGATATTAAGGGGGGGGTATGAATTCGGCAGAGCTGCCAAAATCTTACTCCCCTATATAAAATGGTCCATATTGAATCTAAACACTTGTAAATTTTTACAGGTACTCTACAGGATGATATGAGTCACCAGAATGACTTTGATGGGTCTCTGACCCTCCCAACTTGATATTAAGGGGGGGGTATGAATTCGGCAGAGCTGCCAAAATCTTACTCCCCTATATAAAATGGTCCCTATTGAATCTAAACACTTGTTCTTTTTACAGGTACTCTACAGGATGATATGAGTCACCAGAATGACTTTGATGAGTCTCTGACCTCCATTGTGAAGAATGGCTTGCTTCAAGACTACATTTTTTGGCAAACCTAAACAAATGCCCAGTGAAATCTGAAAAGAGGACTACGATAACTGCCAGACACTGTCCATTCACATTGATCAAACTCCAAAAAATTTTCTGGAGTTTTTTTGGATTAGTGTGAATTGGCCTTTACAGCCAGGAAGTGAGACCTCAGTGTCAGTTTGTGAAGAGACGTTGGTCCTTAAAGTTTCTCCTTACCATTCAAACCCCATCTAATATCATTCTGAAGTTCAGGCCAGAGCAACCATAAAACTCCCAAGGACATCTAGTTGTGGCATGTAATTGACTGGTCATGTATGAGCATTGACACTTCTGAGTCCTTCTCCACTGCAGTAAGGCCCAGCCTTACCAGTTGAAGATGATGGCACCACCAAACTACTCACATTAATGTGTAAATGTGAATATTACAAACCCAACCTCTTTTAGTGTATATTGTCAGTGTATATTCTTATCTGCCTATGATTTAATTAATAAGTTCATCAGATGTTTAAAAAAATTTTATTTCAGTTTGTTGTTTAAATATCAGATAACATTCTACCATACATAAGTTGTATTTTCATTACTTTCAGTACTCCATCTTTACCATCCTTTAACATTGCAGTACTCTTAAGCAGTTTCATTGTATGTATATTAGTACTACTGTATAGCATTCTTTTATTAATACAATCGTTTTTATTACAACTGATTTCAATGTGTTGGTAATAAGTTACCCATAACCAGGTGATTTCCTCCCTAATTAAAATGGTTTTTCTTATTGTATAGTTATTTTGAATCCTTTTATTTTGTTAAGGTGACGTTTCTGAGCTGCTGTCTCGCGGATAAAGATAGGAGAGATCATCTGTGCATTGGGTAGACCAGTATTGCGCATTTAAGTTTGCAGACGTTTCTTGATTGTGCTGGGTTTATTTGTTGAATTTGTTTGGTCATTAACATGGATCCTGCCATATACCAACAAATATTAAATTATAAAACAAATGGTTCATACCCTGATGGGTATTCCAAAACGAGAAATCAAATTTTAGAAAAAAGGCCAACACTTTTGACCTCCAAGGTAAGAGTCAGATAATCAGAGTGTAATATTCATATTTTAAAAATTATGTTATCCGTTTCTTTTTAGACAAAGTTTGAAATTGATAATAAATTTTGATCTAATGCTAAAGGTTAGGCTAGGTGCATGTGCGTCATTAGCCTGTTTTTGTGTTCGTACTTTTTTGTTCAATAAAGTACGGAATATTGTTTATAGTTGCCTGCAACAGATGCTATTCAACGTGAGGACATGCATGATTAAACACTGCACACATTTAAATAATTATGAACATTGCAAGAATCATCACCATCAATAATAAAATGCATGTTACTTTTCATTTATTACTGTCCTAAGTATGATATTTTACTTAAAAGTTGTTTACATATAATCAACAAGACTCGATAAATCAATAAAAAATATCTGCTGAATTTATGAAATGACCCTGTTCAAAAGTTTCCTAAACTTTTCAACAGGGTGAAGGTGTCCAATTTTTTTCTTATTTTGTTTAAATATTATTATTTTTTCATTTAAAACTGCCCTTTGTACTAAGCAACATAAGATACTTGCATGTTTCCCAGAAGACCAATTAACTACAATTTCACTTGATCTTTAAATTCAATGCATCGTGTTTCCATCTGGAGCGTCAGTGAAAGTTTGCAGCTTTCTTAAAAGTTGTGTTTGAGTTCTTCAATTGTCCTCAGTGTGAAAAGATGGATCTCTAAATCATACAGTCACTGCTGGAAAGGGTTGACATATGTCAAAGATGCAGGAAAACTGAAGAATCTGCAGGACAGAGTTTTGAACGGGGTCATTTTAATACATGCAACTATTTTGTTTGTCTTGTGGACTATATGTAAAGATCTTTAATGTATAATATCTTACTCAGGACAGCACTAAATAAAAAAATAACATACATTTTGTATGATCTGTTACTATTTTTATTTATTTGGTCACTTATTTGGTCTATTATTTTCTTTTCACAGATGGTGAGTTGTATTACCTTCGCCACAGAGGCGCAAAACAACAGGTTCAACCAAAAGTTGTGTGTGGGGCAGAACAGGCAAACAAAATTTTCCAGGAGTTCCATGCAAGCAGCCTTGGAGCTCACACTGGACAAAAGAAAACACGGAATGCAATATCTATAAGATTTTACTGGCCTGGCATGTCACAGGACATTGACACCTGGGTAATAACATGTACAGAATTACAACTTTTGCAATATGATAAAATGCCAATCATTTCCAACATTATACTGTTTTGATCACAGGTGGCACAGTGTGGACCATGTCAGGCCAGCAGATCTTCAGTGAAGGAGCAAAAGGAATGCACACCAATTGTGGTATGCCTTTCCATCACACATTCAATTAAGTTATAGAATTAAATAAGAACAGTTTAATCTTTCCCAAAAAGACTTGAATGATACTTCTTAAAATTGCAATACATTATTTTGTTTCAAATTATTGAACTCTAGGTTAAACAGCCATTTGAGCTTGTGGGGATGGATCTCATAGGCAAATTGGCATTGACAGACAATGGTAACCAATACATTTGTGTTATCATTGACTACATGACCAAGTGGCCCCAGGCTTATCCCCTGAAATCAAAGGCTGCCAGGGAGGTTGCAGATTGCCTGTTAAAATTTGTGCATCAGTTTGAGGCACCTAAGAGAGTCCTCACAGACCAGGGCAAAGAGTTTGTGAACACAGTAAGTCATACATGTTCACACATAAAAAATTAATAACAAATGAAAAATAAATCACAATTTTTTTTCAATATACACACATTTCTTCTTTTCCCTGAGAACTTTAAAAAAAATGTTTTCTAAAAATTGCACCTGAACACTCATATCTGCAAAGTACTGCAGATTAAAAGATCCTTGTGCGCACCCTACCACCCACAGACCAACGGGCTTGTGGAAAGAATGAATGCAAACAATACAGAGGTATAAACAGTAATTTAATTCTAATTGTCTTCACACTGACCTCATCTTTGTAAAGAACTAGATGATAATTCCTAGACTGTTTCCTGCATAAGTCATTTTATGTGTTTCTACAAGTAGAGCATGATGATAGAATTGAAAAAATCATGGGTTCAGTTCCTAACAAATGTCCATAATGATAATGTACACACTGAATACACTATTAATTAATTTTGATAAAAATGTCTACCAGATGCATCAATGCTTTGAAACTGAAAATATTGTTGTTAAAATGCCAGATCCCTTTGCAAGCTTGTCAAAGACAAGCCCAATGAATGGGATAAGCACCTGGATGCCGTTATGTTTGGGCTTCGCACAAAACGGCAGATGACCACAAAGTACTCACCGTACTTTTTAATGTTTGGGAGAGAGGCTCGTTACCCATCCGAAATACCTGAGCACTTTCGGGTAACTGCAGATTGTTACATTTTTCCAATAATTATAATTAATAATAAATAGGTAGCACTTTGTTAACAGTATTATCCTGCAATTTTTACAGATTGACAAGAGTGTGGAGGACACATTGTCAGTTGAAAAATTAACTGAATCGGCTATTGCCATCAGTGAAGTTCTGACTGAGGCTCATGCTAACACTACAGCGTCACAAGAAAGGGTTAGGCGACAAACAAAGCAAAAGAAAGGCCTGATAAAATTCAAAGTGGGGGACAGAGTGTGGAGACAAAATGTGAGAAACCAGCAGCGAAAGGGTGGCAAACTGGAGGCAAACTTTCTTGGACCGTTTACAATCACTTCATTGGAAGGTAAAAGTGCAGACCTGGAAGATGAGAGGGGTGTAAAATTTCCAAAAATTAATGTCGACCATTTGAGGCTACATGTGGAGGAATTACCCCGCATCCCACATAAACTAAACCCTTCAACACCATCACTTTCAGTTCCTTTAGTCTTTGCATCCTCCTCCTCACCATCATCTCCACCCACAGCCCATTTGGTCTCTTCAGCCCCCTTATCACCGACATCTCCACCACCAGTATCATCACCGACATCTCAACCACCAGTCCATGTGGTCCCTTCGGCCCCCTCCTCACCAGCATCTCCACCCACAGCCCATTTGGTCTCTTCAGCCCCCTTATCACCGACATCTCAACCACCAGTCCATGTGGTCTCGTCGGACTCCTCCTCACCAGCATCTCCACCAACAGTCCATGTGGTCTCTTCGGCCCCCTCCTCACCAGCATCTCCACCCACAGCCCATTTGGTCTCTTCGGCCCCCTTATCACCGACATCTCCACCACCAGTATCATCACCGACATCTCAACCACCAGTCCATGTGGTCCCTTCGGCCCCCTCCTCACCAGCATCTCCACCCACAGCCCATTTGGTCTCTTCAGCCCCCTTATCACCGACATCTCAACCACCAGTCCATGTGGTCTCGTCGGACTCCTCCTCACCAGCATCTCCACCAACAGTCCATGTGGTCTCTTCGGCCCCCTCCTCACCAGCATCTCCACCCACAGCCCATTTGGTCTCTTCGGCCCCCTTATCACCGACATCTCCACCACCAGTATCATCACCGACATCTCAACCACCAGTCCATGTGGTCCCTTCGGCCCCCTCCTCACCAGCATCTCCACCCACAGCCCATTTGGTCTCTTCAGCCCCCTTATCACCGACATCTCAACCACCAGTCCATGTGGTCTCGTCGGACTCCTCCTCACCAGCATCTCCACCAACAGTCCATGTGGTCTCTTCGGCCCCCTCCTCACCAGCATCTCCACCAACAGTCCATGTGGTCTCTTCGGCCCCCTCCTCACCAGCATCTCCACCCACAGCCCATTTGGTCTCTTCAGCCCCCTTATCACCGACATCTCCACCACCAGTATCATCACCGACATCTCAACCACCAGTCCATGTGGTCCCTTCGGCCCCCTCCTCACCAGCATCTCCACCAACAGTCCATGTGGTCTCGTCGGACTCCTCCTCACCGGCATCTCCACCAACAGTCCATGCCACAGCATCCTCAGGGGTTCTAACTTCTGTAGGGTCCAGCTCTTCAGATATAGAATCACGTATGTACATAACAATTTAGATTGTTATAAGAAGATGCATTTTATTTGACAGTTTGGGAATAAAAGAGAAAAAATAATACAATATTAACATATGGATTCACTAGTTATGGATATGGACATATGGATTCACACCATTGCAGAATTTAAGATATATAACCTAAATTGTGATTTTTCTTCATTTTTTCATGTTTTTTTTTTTGTTTTTGTTTTTTGTTTACATATTTTACAGGTGTCAAAGAAGCCTGGGAAGGAAAAGCTTTGTATGTCCTGATGGCAAAAATTGGGCCATTCAAATTATTTTACTCAGACATTCATCACACTGCACCCACAGAAGATTTTGAAAGTGAGGTGAGTTGATCCTTTTAGAAACACCAACTCACTTGGACATTTTAATATGATCTCTTTTTTTTCCCAAGTTTAATGATTCTGGTAGTAATATATGTGTTCATTATATCAATGTCAGTATTGTGTTGCTGTATTATAATAATCTTAGGGTACTTTTATTGTAAAATAACGGTGTAGTGTATGTTGGGACATCGCACCTTTAATACAGTGCAATAAGGAGACCCCATATTCATATATTGCCTCAGGCACCAAGTTTAGGAATTGGACTGGACACACAACTGCTAAATGGTACTGATAGATGCAAATATGAAGCAGACAATATTATTAATAATAAATAATAATTATTAATTACATAATTAATATATACACAGGTAATATGTTAAGGAAATCCCTATAATTTACTTTTAAGATACAGTTCAGTTAGAATTGACCGTTATGTTTAGTGTTCCTTTTAGTTTAATTAATCTTGTCTCTTGAGGTGTAGTGATATTTTTTTATTTAACGAATAGAAAAAATAGGCAAAAATGCAAATACAGAAATCTGACTCTCATGAATTGGCTTAGTTTGTTGATTGTGTTTTCCACAATTGTTTTTTATTATTACTAACTGTATTATAAACTTTAGGCTCAGCAGTGGTGACAAACGAAAAATTATTCAGTTTATGTAGCAGTGCATGATTAACAGATAACTGCATAAGAGAAATAGTTACTTATTTTAAAACTTTAATGGTTTAAGATCAAGACTTGTCTGAAATTGTTTGTTTTCTTATCAGTTTACACTGTACAGATTGTGTACCTTAAGAACACAGTTACTAACACAGTTAGTGAATGAGGCCACTTCATAACAATCTGTTTCAACATTTGATTACTTTGCTGAACTTGTTTTACAAACACATAATGGCCAAAGGAAAAGTATATCCAAAGTTCGAAATGAAAGTGTCCATCTAAAGGAAACATTACACATCATTAAACAGATCACCTCTGTGAATATGATGTTCTTATGGCAAACTAATATGTCTTCTTTTATTCCTGTCAGGTCATGAATGCCCACATGTACCTTTTGGTAAAAAAATACAACGAGCATTCTGCAGAAAAGGTTGCGTGCATTGATTCGTTCGAAATGAGCGATATCTGGAAATATAAAAGAGCAAAGGTCAAGGTTAGTACACAACGTTTTACAAACTGCAATATAAATGTCATTAACACAGATGTAACTTCTGTAGTGATCTTCTCACAGACATCTGTTGTATATTATATCATACAACACACACTACAGTTAATGTGAGTTTTGGTGCCACATCATTTCACGTGTGGGTGTGGGTCAGATGACCTCTCCCTCCTTTTACCTTGGGGCACCAGTCATGGAGTCACTTTGACAATATAAATGAACCAACTTGTAGAGCCTTTTACTGTATTATCAACACATGGAAGACACAGTTGTAACAAAATAGAATTTATTAACAAAAGGGTAGCACTTTATTTTACAGTCCTTTTCCCTATGTACATACTATGCACTTATTATATAAATTAGAATAAC
Organism: Opsariichthys bidens; assembly: GCA_037194245.1. NCBI lineage: Eukaryota > Metazoa > Chordata > Actinopteri > Cypriniformes > Xenocyprididae > Opsariichthys > Opsariichthys bidens. Next base: position 72,745 of record CM074292.1, read on the forward strand.
TGTATAATAACTAGGTACTACCCTGAATCTACCCCTGAACCTACCCCTAAACCTAACCTTAACCCATATAGTTACCTTATATTATCCGATACTTTCTTAGGTAATTACAAAAGATATACAAGAAAACTAACACTAATAAAAGATAGTAAAATGCGAAAAGATAGTATGATTGGAAAGTAAAGTGCAGAGAATAGAAAATCAAAGACATTTTCATCAATGTCACTTCACCACTTAAATTGCAGGTGTCGCATATCTAATTGATAATTCTCTTTGTAAGGGTGGCCGACTGCCAACTTCTTTACATTTTTTGACTTATCTTCTCTGGTGGAATTCTGCCAATTGATGGTCAGCCCTTTCTAATAGGCAAAATGAAACATTGTATTAATAACAATCATCACTCCCTGGAGGCAAGCGGCCTTCATGTGACAACCTTAATAATGATTTTATTCATTGTACAGCCACCTGTTGTCTAGTGGAAAACTAACAGAAAATGTCAGGCCTCAATACACGTCTGGCTTTTATAGTAAGCAAACTAATTCTACAATTGTTTTCTATAGGATAGATACAATACTTCATCAATGGCTAAACATTATCTGTTTAAGTTGAAGACCTAATTTCTGAATAAATAAATAATTGAAGAATTACTTGGGACAAATCAGCAAATCACCTATGCAAAATCAAAGTTAACTTAAAAACACATGTACTGATAAAATGCAAAGAACTTGTGCATTAAATGTTTTTTAAAAATTTATTTTAACTGTAATTTCAGATGGATCCACAAAAATTAAAATATATCTTTGGGGTCATCAATGAGCACCACCACTGGACTCTGACGGTACTGTATTATAAGCAGTCATAGTTGTCTTTTATTTTCATGTGGTTGGATTCAATAGTTTTTGTAGCATTTAAGGTTTTGTTGTAATCATTTGCCATATCTTAATTATTAAGATAATGATTCCGCAAGAGAAGAGGGCTCTGTTCCTGGATCCTCTAGGGGAGACCACAACAAAAATGCAAAAGTGTCAGAATGTGACAAGGTAAATCAACATATCACAAATCACAAGCTCTTCTAAAATTCTCAATGTATTTATAAATATCCAACTTGGTTTAATAAATTCAAGCTTATTGTCAGATGTATGCATGTACAATTAAATTCTTATTTTGTTTTTACCCCATAATCATACATCATGAATATTACAGGTCCTTCATGATGCAGAAGGGCTACAACGTGCCCGGATGGGCATGTGACACGCTACCACATTCATGCCAACAGGATAGCAGTTCCTGTGGGGCTTTTGTCTTAAAAGTAAGTTAAATGGATCATAATGCCATATATGATTTTCTTTCCTTAGTGTAACACCAAAGGTAAACATTAATGGAGATGGTCATCCTGGATGGTAAATGGATAATAATAAAGAATTTTTTTTTATAATATTTAAATACATTATGACTTTCGTTGAAAAAGAACACAAGAAGATGTTAGGGAGAGTGTTACTGCTAAACATGCAAGTTAAGGGGGACTTTCTCTTGGTAATCATTCCAGTAGAGACATCATTCTTTAGAATTCCCTCGCTTGTATTTTATTAAATAAGGAGTCTTGCAGCCATAACACACATCAAAAGAAAATTAAATGAAGAGAAACTAAATTTGACTACGCCCATTGGGAAAATCCCTGTGACAAATTTTTTGTTGTGGTCCACCAGCTGTGACACAAAAGTGTTGGATAATATAAAATTTCAGTTAGCTGAAGGGGTAATTTGGAGGAATCCCATCCAGCCTGCTGTCCACTACAAATGCAACCTGTATTGTAACATAATAACTGTTTTTATTAGTGTTATATAGCAACCCACTGTTGTAACTTATTGTAATAACAGATTATTTACATTACAAACATATTCTCAATTACATAATCATTTTTATTTTTTAGTTTGCAGAATGTTTCTTAAACAATGAGCCGCTTCTCTTTTCCACATCTATACAAAGTGTGGCTGCCCTGAGAATGGCAATAGCTGTTTGTCTCCTGCAGAACACTGGTAAGTTTTAGATACTTGTTCCTTTTTCAACTTTCAAATAGTAATTCATTCTTTGGTACCCTAAACATTTAACAGAGTTGGTAAAAATGTGATTCTTTATTTGCTTTTAAATACCTTAAGAACTTGTTTTATGGTCACATTGTTTATTCTGCCTTGGCATGATATTCGACTAGCTGACCTTAAGGACCTGTGCCATCTATGTGGACAAAAAAACATTGGGCAAAAACTGACTAACTGGGTAAGTGTTCCAAAAAGAATGTTGTCTTTTATCAAGCCTTTACTGAATTTGCCATGTTGATTGAAGGTGTGTTCATTTAAGTATTGTTTGATATGGATTACAGAAATATCTAAACTTGACTTAGAAATTTGTTTGTCTACATGTTTAGATTGGCTGTGATCTGTGCCCACGTTGGTTTCACTGCAAGTGCGTTCAACGATCAAGGAAACATAAAAATTATACCTGTCCAGTTTGTGAAGCCAGAATGTGAAGTCTACACTCACACTGTTACATATTGTGACTTATTTGGATTTATTGTGACTTATTTTGATTTATTGTGACATTTATTTTATATAATTTATTTAATGTAAGTGTTATGTTTCATTTATGTTACATTTTTGTTATTATTGTAATGTAAATTTCTTTAACCTATACCGATTTTTTTTTAAACTGGTGATTTGAATATATTTATTTTTAAACTACAATTTATTTTAAGTCTAAAAAATTTATGTTCAGTAAATAAAAAGACAAATAAGAAAAATGTAACAATGTGTAAATTGTAAATAAAAACTTTTAACAATGATCCTATCTCATGTTATTCACAATAGAACAGTGAAATCATTATAAAAAACATGATGAAAAAGTGGTACTAAAAGTAAACTTATTTGGATAACTTGCAACACATCAGTAACATGACATGATTTGGGGTTGTGTATATGTGTTTGTGAAAGACAGTATCAGTGTTAGTGGCAAATAAAAATAGAGTTTGCCTGGAATTTTTTTAATTAATTTTACTAAAGACAAAGTGTAATCAGGACTATTGTCAAAGGTAACAGAGAGACCTTTATTACCAACTACATTTGCACAGAAAAATATTTGTTGTCTGCCGAATTCATACCCCCCCCCTTAATATCAAGTTGGGAGGGTCAGAGACTCATCAAAGTCATTCTGGTGACTCATATCATCTTGTAGAGTACCTGTAAAAAAGAACAAGTGTTTAGATTCAATAGGGACCATTTTATATAGGGGAGTAAGATTTTGGCAGCTCTGCCGAATTCATCCCCCCCCCCCCCTTAATATCAAGTTGGGAGGGTCAGAGACCCATCAAAGTCATTCTGGTGACTCATATCATCCTGTAGAGTACCTGTAAAAACTTACAAGTGTTTAACAATTGTTCTGCTCCCTAACAAACACATCCTGTTTCATGATACGGAATATTACAATAGGGAAAATATGCAGGTAATAAAGTACAATGACATATTTGTCTGTATCCCTTTAGTACTGTTCAGATTTTGGTGTATGCTCACCTTACTAAACCATTGTTTTACTACAAATAAACACTGTACTGTTTAAAAAAAAAAATTCACTGTAGTAAAACACAATACAAACGATAAAAGCACAGCTAGACATTCCAAGTTGTAAATCATGCGAGTTTATTAAAATACATGATCAAAAGAGAAATGCAAACATTTATACATGATCAAAGACCAATACACAAATTGCCATGTTTTACTTGCGCCGTCTAACGCTTGTCTGTTTTCGCAACTGACGGCATTGACTGACGTCATGCGCGTGCACGCGAGGGGAGTCAGATTCTGGCAGGGAGTCGGATTTCGGCACAACACCTGTTAGGGAACAGGTCGGTCAGAATTACATTTACATGATATTTACTAGTGGTGGGAAAAAAAATCGGTCCGTTCGTTTTCTCCACTCTCGGTTCTCCACGCGCTCGGACGGTCCGATGTTCAACTTAAATCTGACAAAGCATCTGTAATATAGTTTACTATAAAATAACACGTAAAACAATCAGGGTTCAGTTCATATATGTTTCTGTTGATGGATGAACTTTCTGGGTTCCCAAGACATTACAACAACAGCGAACCGTGAAAAAGTTGAACTGTTCCACCCCTAATATTTACTTAATCATTTGGCAGATGGACGCTTTCATCCAAAGCAGCTTACAATAGATAGAATATATTCTTTATAAAAAAAATAATACAAATATATATAATGATAGAAGTTTTAAAAGCACATCTTAATGACAAACTTGCACATTGTTTTATATACTGTATGGGGATACATAGAGCATTGGAAGTATATAAAATATAAATATTTTAACATGTGAATATGTATCTTTTATTATCCCTTCTTAAAATGTGTAAGCCAATTTTATATTTGTCTTTGGTGTGGCAGTATAGATGGTCTATTCCTAGTGAGTTTTTGAGGGTTTATTTATTTATCCATTCATATTATGAATGGTCATCTACCTGTTACATCCACTAACAGGGTGACCCTATAAGTTCAGCCGGCTGGTGGACACATGAATCTGGTGGTGGTGACTGCAGCAGCAGAGCTGGCCTGGGGTGGAGTCAAATTCCTGGCCTGATTTACTGTCCCAGTCCGCCACTGAGTGTGTGATATTGTTAGTAAATGATTTTACTGTATGTGAATGTAAATATTTTTTGTGGAGGATGTATAGAGATATTCCTCCAAACGCAGGGGTTTTCCGTATTCGTCGTCTTTTGTTTTAATGACATTTTAATCTTCCTCTTTTTTACCACTTTAGTTCAACACAACTACAGATGACGCGAGAACAGATCAGTTATTGAGGGGAATCTCTTCGTCAGCTCTGTTTGTTATAATGTGTAGAGAAGATTTGTGTTGTTTAAACTGTTCCTCATTAAGAAACCAGAAGTATGAACTTCATTGCGCGCGCGCCCGCGCGGCTCCTCCCTTTACCTGTTCATGTGAGGCGGTGTCTGTCCACCAAAGCGAAAGTAAAATCCATCGACCCACGCAGACATGAAAACATCAGAAATCTTTTAGATTTTCTTAATGGAACATCAATATGATCCACACGATCTGTCCACAGACACATTTCCACACAGGTGAGTCTGACAGGTTAATCGCTTAAATTGTAGTTTTGTGTTTTTCTTTCTTTCTTGTGTCGCACTCCGCGGCCATTTTGTTTTGCTAGTTACATTTTTTCCATTAATTTTTTATATAATTCTAAACACATTCATGGTTTAAAGTGGACTAATCCCAGCTGACACAGGATGTAGACTCCAACACCAGTCAGATATTGGATTTTGGTTGAAAATGAAAATCGGAAAATCGTGAAAAGCTCCAACATTTGGCTGACGTCGAAGTTTGTTTGGAATAATCAATAACATACAGATAAAACAATAAAATAACATACAGAGAACCAAAGGTTTACCATTAATGGAAACAACGGTTGAAGATCTGATTCATCAACTCCACAAACCGCTTCACTTATTACTGACCAGACTGACTTTATTTCTGTCACATATCTACAGAAGATCTTATTTAAAGTTATCAGTGTTTGAAGTCACCATCATTGTGATCAGTGTTTGCTTTAGTCAGGCAGTTTGACTTTTTAACACTAGTTTTTCTCTGGCTGATGTAAGTTTGTTATGGGAAGAAAAAAGAGAGAAATGATGTGCAGATGATGAAGGCATAATCATCATGTAATGTTATTGATCATATTCAGTGTATTAACTGGTTTCAGAAATCATGTTGTAAAATTCACATTGTTTATTACAGTCCTGTGATTGTCCAGCAGTTTCTTAATCTGAGGGATTGTGCAACTAAAAGTTTTAAAGATCCACACAGACACTATGAATCTCAATAATGGTGACATTCTGGGTGCATCATACAAAACTCATCTTTGGCTCCCAGAATGCATTGCGGCATGAGCCATGTGACCATTGATTCTTGATGTCTGACAGATGCTGAAGTTCAAAATGTTTAATGAACAATCTAGAATTACAGGCCTCTTATAATCAATTATATCAAATGAAAGCATATGAGAAGGTTAGACTTTGGATGATCTCAGTGAATTAGACCACTAAATGTTGAACATGTCTTCATCATCACATAGACAGCACCATCTGATCACATTTGCTCTTGTTTTTCTTGCCACAACAAGCAGTTACAGCACCAGAAAAACTCATGTTAAAAAGGTCAAGGGTCAAGAGCTCAGCTAGAGCAAACACTGATCTCTATCGTGGTAACGTCAAAAAGTAGATATATATAATATAGGAGGTACGTTGGAGTCTAATGTCTTCCAGACGTCACACTGACAGCTGGGATGATTTTGCACTTCGTTCTAGAAATGATAGACAAACGGTGTTTAATGATGTTATGCTGCGATGATCTTCCTTTTAAAAACTATAGTTTGATTTCTGAATTAGAATATTTCGCTCTTGACATCAGGAGTTTCAAAGAGTTGTTTTTCTCTTATAGATTTACCAGCGCAATATTAAACTGTCTTACAAGGGGGTTTTTTTTTGGCACAAAGTTTTTTTCTTTTTTTCCCAAACTCACTTTTGCTCTTGCATTCATCTTCAAAACTTTGCCATGTAAGGAGTTGGTATATGAGGTTTTGAAAATCTTTAGTTATTAATAGAACAATGTGGTTTGGAGCTGTGTGATGTCACCACAAACTTATGTGTCCTCATATTTAAATGGAAATTAATTTAGCATAAATATTCTAATTTCTCCTCATGTTCTATTTCAGTTCAGTCCTGATGAAAAGACCGAATCCTCCTGACCGCAGCTGTGTGTCCATGAAGAGTGACGGATCAATGGATCCTGGGTTTAGGTGAGTGCTGCACTAAACCACTTATCTTGTTACATCTTTAAAAAAAAAATTGTTCATTAATGCTGTAAAGGGACTGAAGTGACTGTATGTAATGGAATTCAGACGTTATTAATTAAAAGATCTTAATTAACAGTTCAGATGTGTGGATGTCCACCTGCTGTAAAGTCTCCAACAGCATAATAAAACATTAGTGGAATAATTCAGTCACCAGATCAGTTCATTACAAAAGTCATGGATTTAAGAGTGTGTGAATTACATTAGTTTATTCTGTTTATCTTCACAGACCGAATCCTCCAGACCGCAGCTGTGTGTCCATGAAGAGTGACGGATCAATGGATCCTCCTGTTCACTTTAGTGGACACACTGATCCTGGGTTTAGGTGAGTGCTGGACTAAACCACTTCTCTTGTAGCTGCCCCGTTGGCTTCCCAACTCTGTCAGAAGCTGAGAATTTCTGTCTGGTGCATTCTCTTTATTCAGCTCATCATGAGTTTTGTCACTTTAATTTTAGTTGTTCGAGCACTGTGAAACTACTCAAATAAATAAGAAAAAGTAATCAACACAATAAATGTATACATAAACACAAACACATTTACAAAACATGAATAAAATAAACCATGAAAACCTATAACAAACAAAACTTAAAGACCAACTGTAATAAACAAACACATCACTTAGAATAAACAAACAAACATGAACACTGCGTACCTCGCTCCACTTGCCAAAAGGGTGCTAAACAGGATTGAACTTGAATCATTTCCATCCCCACGCCACATGGAGACACACGAGTTGATCTTCCCTTGTTGCAACATGATCACTGATCACTATACGCCACTTCCTTTTAATGTAGGTACGCAATATTTTAAGCGGTCATTTACATACACTGCTCAAAAAAATAAAGGGAACACTTGAACAACACAATGTAACTCCAAATCAATCACACTTCTGTGAAATCAAACCGTCTGCTTAGGAAGCAGCACAGATTGACAATCAATTTCACATGCTGTTGTGCAAATGGAATAGAACACAGGTGGAAATTATAGGCTATTAGCAAGACACCCCCAATAAAGGAGTGGTTCTGCAGGTGGTGACCACAGACCAATTCTCAGTTCCTATGCTGCCTGGCTGATATTTTGGTCACTTTTGAACGCTGGCGGTGCTTTCACTCTAGTGGCAGCATGAGACGGAGTCTACAACCCACACAAGTGGCTCAGGTAGAGCAGCTCATTCAGGATGGCACATCAATGCGAGCTGAAGGTTTGCTGTGTCTGTCAGTGTAGTGTCCAGAGGATGGAGGCGCTACAGGAGACAGGCCAGTACATCAGGAGACGTGGAGGAGGGCAACAACCGAGCAGCAGGACCACTACCTCTGCCTTTGTGCAAGGAGGAGCACTGCCAGAGCCCTGCAAAATGACCTCCAGCAGGCCACAAATGTGCATGTCTGCTCAAACGGTCAGAAACAGACTCCATGAGGATGGTATGAGGGCCCAACGTCCACAGGTGGGGGTTACAGCCCAACACCGAGCAGGACGTTTGGCATTTGCCAGATAACACCAAGATTGACAAATTCACCACTGGCGCCCTTTGCTCTTCACAGATGAAAGCAGGTTCACACTGAGCACATGTGACACACGTGACAGAGACGCCATGGAGAACGTTCTGCTGCCTGCAACATCCTCCAGCATGACTGGTTTGGTGGTGGGTCAGTAATGGTGTGGGGTGGCGTTTCTTTGGGGAGCCGCACAGCCCTCCATGTGCTCGCCAGAGGTAGCCTGACTGCCATTGGGTACCAAGATGAGATCCTCAGACCCCTTGTGAGACCATATGCTGGTGCGGTTGGCCCTGGGTTCCTCCTAATGCAAGACAATGTTAGACCTCATGTGGCTGGAGTGTGTCAGCAGTTCCTGCAAGAGGAGGGCTTTGATGCGATGGACCGGCCCGCCCGTTCCCCAGACCTGAATCCAATTGAGCACATCTGAGACATCATGTCTCGCTCCATCCATCAACGCCACGTTTGCACCACAGACTGTCCAGGAGTTGCCGGATACTTTAGTCCAGGTCTGGGAGGAAATCCCTCAGGAGACCATCCGCCACCTCATCAGGAGCATGTCCAGGTGTTGTAGGGAGGTCTTGCAGGCACGTGGAGGCCACACACACTATTGAGCCTCTTTTTGACTTGTTTTAAGGCCATTACATCAAAGTTGGATCAGCCTGTAGTGTGGTTTTCCACTTTAATTTTGAGTGTGACTCCAAACACCCTCCAGACCTCCATGGGTTGATAAATTTGTTTTCCATTGATAATATTTGTGTGATTTGTTGTCAGAACTTTCAACTATTTAAATAAAAAAAGTATTTAATAAGATAATTTCATTCATTCAGATCTAGGATGTGTTATTTTAGTGTTCCCTTTATTTTTTTGAGCAGTGTATTTTGTTACAACTGTGTTGAAACTAAGATTTTTTATTAATGCTGTTAAAAGGGACTAAAATGATTGTATGCAATGCATTACTGACATTATTAATCAAAAGATCTTAATTAACAGCTCAGATATGTGGATGTCCACCTGCTGTAAAGTCTCCAACAGCATAATAAATATTAGTGGAATAATTCATTCACCAGAATCAGTTCATTACAAAAGTCATGGATTTAAGAGTGTGTGAATTATATTAATTTATTCTGTTTATCTTCACAGACCGAATCCTCCTGACCGCAGCTGTGTGTCCATGAAGAGTGACGGATCAATGGATCCTCCTGTTCACTTTAGTGGACACACTGATCCTGGGTTTAGGTGAGTGCTGCACTAAGCATTTATTGTTTACACATGTTTATATTTACATTTATTTATTTGACAGACATTTGACATTTATCCAAAGAGACTTGCATAGCAGGATCCTGACGCAATACAATATCTTGATTCAATGCTCCAGCCCTGTGACTTACAAGGTCATATAAGGAATAAAGAGAGCGAGGCTTTATAATAAATATGGTTTGAGTACCACTATAATTTGTTTATTTTATACTTATGTATTTTTCATTCTTGTTTTGTATTGAATACTGTTAGATTTAAAGGATTTGTAGTTGAAATAGCCTAAAATACATGTTTATAGCCTAATGTTTGTAAACACTTGGTCTTTACCGGGATTTTAGCTCCATTTTTATTTTTGAATGTAGTAGTAATAAAATGCGACTTAAACACCAATGCGATTTATCTGGGTTTTTTCTCAAAAACTTAAGTCTGGATGCAATATAATCAGGTGCAACTTATTTTCCAGAAAAAAAAGGTATAGATTAAATCAGAGCTTCCCGAACTTAAGAGGAGAAAGGCCCCCAAAAACGTGTAAAAATTGTAAATTGTAAAAGCTCCATGACCCCACCGTTAAAAATATATACCGACATTTACCAGCAAATACATTTATTAACAAGTTTGTTAGAATTTCATGTGAATTATGATGTAAACATTCTTTACAAATATATTTAAATCCATAACACTAACCTGACATACTTTCAAAAAAAATAAAATTTTAGAACAATTGGAATATTTTAATTAATTTAATATATTGATTTGGACTAGCTACGGCCCCACAGTTTGGGAAGCACTGGACTAAATGATAAAATTGTGCTTTAGCCTATTATTGAAAAGTGCATATTTGCAAATGGGGATATAATAATAATAATAATAATGCATTTTATTTATTGGTGCCTTTCAAATACCCAAGGTCACCTCACAAGCAAGCAAAATAAAGTACAGATCAGTACACAGGAGAAAAACAACAAAATGAACACTCCGCATAAATAGATAAAATGCAGTAAAGACTCAATAAAACATATTATAAAAAGCCTGTATAAAAAGATATGTCTGAAGACACGTTTTAAACATCAGCAGGCAATCGCTATCGTGAACATCGAGGGGAAGGGAGTTCAATATACACCAATAGAACAGTTATATTGTGTTCATTACTCCCATCCACACTGATTTTGGGTTTATTCACTGTTAAAGGCTAATCATGGAAAAAACCTAGAAAAATTTCTGCCCTTTAAGTTTGAGAAAGTTTGGTTAAGATAAAGTATCTATGATGAACTGGACACCAAATCACAACAATCTCATGTTATCGGCACTGCCATTGATACAGGCATCGAAAGCTGTTTTACGCTATTTTTGCTTCTGCTTTTCAAACACGGAAGTGTTATAAAGACACTGATTCTCTATTATAGATCAGATAAAGGCACTGATTCTCTATTATAGATCAGATAAAGGCACTGATTCTCTATTATAGATCAGATAAAGACACTGATTCTCTATTATAGATCAGATAAAGGCACTGATTCTCTATTATAGATCAGATAAAGACACTGATTCTCTATTATAGATCAGATAAAGGCACTGATTCTCTATTATAGATCAGATAAAGACACTGATTCTCTATTATAGATCAGATAAAGGCACTGATTCTCTATTATAGATCAGATAAAGACACTGATTCTCTATTATAGATCAGATAAAGACACTGATTCTCTATTATAGATCAGATAAAGGCACTGATTCTCTATTATAGATCAGATAAAGGCACTGATTCTCTATTATAGATCAGATAAAGACACTGATTCTCTATTATAGATCAGATAAAGGCACTGATTCTCTATTATAGATCAGATAAAGACACTGATTCTCTATTATAGATCAGATAAAGGCACTGATTCTCTATTATAGATCAGATAAAGACACTGATTCTCTATTATAGATCAGATAAAGGCACTGATTCTCTATTATAGATCAGATAAAGGCACTGATTCTCTATTATAGATCAGATAAAGGCACTGATTCTCTATTATAGATCAGATAAAGACACTGATTCTCTATTATAGATCAGATAAAGGCACTGATTCTCTATTATAGATCAGATAAAAGCACTGATTCTCTATTATAGATCAGATAAAGGCACTGATTCTCTATTATAGATCAGATAAAGGCACTGATTCTCTATTATAGATCAGATAAAGGCACTGATTCTCTATTATAGATCAGATAAAGACACTGATTCTCTATTATAGATCAGATAAAGGCACTGATTCTCTATTATAGATCAGATAAAGACACTGATTCTCTATTATAGATCAGATAAAGGCACTGAATCTCTATTATAGATCAGATAAAGACACTGATTCTCTATTATAGATCAGATAAAGACACTGATTCTCTATTATAGATCAGATAAAGGCACTGAATCTCTATTATAGATCAGATAAAAGCATATTTTTTAAACGTCACATGCAAAATGAAGTTTTGAAACAAGAAATATGTTGTTTTAACGACATAATGTAATTAGCGCCCGAGCACCGATGGTGTGAGGTCCTATTGGGATTGCTCCGTTCATTACAACATGCAATTTTATGACATAGCATCTCGTTATTACATATGTGGCAACAATACGCCCCCTACTGAACAAATTGTGGCTCTGTCTTAAAATAAATTCAATTATAATCAAAATTTTCTTAAGAATAATTCTATCTCTGCTAATGCAGGAAACTACATAGGATCCCTATTACTTGAACATTACTATATTATTAAAGGTTGCGTACAATTAACAACAGAGCCCAAACTATTAGATTAGATTACTATTTATTTTTTTGATATAATAAGCAACCAAATTGTATGCAAACATGTAAATATCAAAAAGGCAGTTTTTACATTAACTTCTAAAACTAATTATAAAATCATGTTTTTAGTCCAATTCGTTGTTGAAATATAATCATTTACACAGTGGCTGTCATAAATTGTTTTCATGACAGATTTATTTGAACATACATTTACATTTAGTCATTTACCAGAGGCTTTTCTCCAAAGCGACTCACAAATGAGAACAGTAGAAGCAATCAAATCAGCAACAGTGTTCTAGTGCCGTGTCAAGTCCCAGTTATTCCAGCGACGTGCTCGTAGCAAGGAAAGGATTTTTTTTTTCTTTTTTTCTGGAGACAGAATAGAAATTGAAAAAAAGAAAATGTAAGTGCTAATATTACTGGGTCAAGTGTTGACGAAAAAAATGTTTTTAGCAGTTTTTTGCTCTGATAGAGCGAGGCTGGTCCTTCCACCAGCAGCGCACAGACAAGGAGAAGGTCCGTGAAAGTGATTTTGTGCCCCTTTAGCACTGCATTACAAGGCGCCGTTCACTTGCAGAAAGCAAGTTTCTGGAGGGCACATGAGTCTGAAGTAGTGAGTTTAGGTATAGTGGTGCAGATCCAGTGGTTATTCTGTAGGAAAACATTAGAGCCTTGAATTAGACGTTAACGTTAGAGCGGCTTTTAAATAATTAAGACATCACCAACAGGTTAAATCGAATATAATGAATATGTAGGCTAATATTGTGCATATATTTAGCAAAATGCTCTTTAGAGTTTATCTGAATGACTTGCCTGAGGTAAATATAATGCTACATGACATTGTTTAGAAGCTGTTTGAGGTCTTTCTGGAGTTGGAACAGATTGAATGTTTACATGAGACATGAGATGTTCAGTGATGTTTATTTTGTGCTATAATTAGTAGTAAAGAGGAAGAGATGATTGCGTTGTCCAAAGTACCGACTGCAATACCTAGTCGGTACTGAAATTTTGAAAAATGTGACAGTTTGAGCACCGTTGAGTGGATTCGTAAACGCCTCTGATTGGCCTTTGATTGGATATGTCTGTGATTGGATACAATGATGGAGCGTTTGAAAGCACACGGAAGTGTCATAATTTTACTGAACTACAGTTGTTGATCATCACCATATTTGAGATTTGTGTTGACATGAGACGTGTTGAGCTACATGTTCTTTTCATTGCAACTTTTGCAACTTTTTTGGCTTTGTGAAATGGGTAAACTCTGGTTTCAAGTGTAGTTAACATTGAAAATTAAACATGGAGATGAAAAACCAGGGATTGTAGCTGCTTTCATTGCTAAACTTTCTTTAGTTGTCTTGACAAGAAGTTTTAAGTTAAAAACATTAGCTGATACTCACTAGATAAACAAAAGTTTTAAAGTTGACTTTAACTGAGTGATTTAGTTGAGTTAACTTAAAAAGTTGAATGCGATAAGTTGCCTTATTTTAAGTTAGATCAACTCTATTTTTGACGGTGTTTTCAATGCAGTGAATTTCAGAATGAAGAGCTTAATTAACATCTCTGATAAATGAACACTGTAACAGTTACACTTGTTGCGTCTCCAACATCATAATGCATTTTAATGAAATGATTCAGTCACCAAGAACAATCAACCATTACAAAAATCATTAAGATAAGAGTGTGTGAATGACATTAACTTGTGTTCAACTTCACTGCACAGACCGGATCCTCCTGACTGTGTGTCCAGGAAGAGCGACGGGTCAATGGATCCTCCCATTTACTCTAGTGGAAACACTGATCCTGGGTTTAGGTGAGTGCTGCACTAAACATTTATTGATTATACATATTTATATTTACATTTATTAATTTGTCAGACACCTTTATCCAAAGAGACTTTGTGTGCCTTGAATTTCAGACACATGAATTCAAGGTCTGGAAAGTACATGAAAACCAATACTGTTCCTTGAAAGTTCTAGAATTAAATTTGAAATAAATTTTGTTAAAATTATATGTAAAAAATTTAACTTTAAAATTTTGATATTTTAAGTAGAAACAGTCTATGCAAAGTGTAAATATGAAAATAAAACAGCCAGTAGGTGGCGGTAAATCTTAATGTGTGAGTCATTCAGATTCATTCAGGAATCAGTTCTGGTGTGGCTTTGTTTGAAACTATTTTCATGAAATAGAGCAAAAACAGACAGTAACAAATGTTACTTAATATCATTTTGTTTGTTGGACTTATTAGATCAGTTCACGAGTTCACACTTACATATAATTAATTAGAGTAAAGGTTGAGTGTATTTGTGTGGCGTCCAGAGGGAGAGCTCTGAAACACACTAAAACCCTGTCAAACACTGCATTTACTGGACAAAGTTATCATTCACATCTTATTCTGCTAATACTGTCAAATACACACAAGGTTTACACCATCGGTTCTGTGTAAAGTGAAAGTAAACAGGAAATCGGACGCGTGTCAGTGTATTAAATGTGCGCATGAGCCTTAAAGGGACAGACAACACATGCTGTGACTTGTTCTGGAAGGTGTAACGTTAGTTCAACCAAACATGAAAGTTCAGGCGATCTCAGGTAAATAAATGCCCCCAGTCTGACAAAGCCATTTGTTTTACACATTTACACAAAATCAGAGTACTGGAAGTTTTAGCTTAAAATTAAAAAGAATATAATCAATAATTATGAATAACAAAATTATAACATCCTATTTAAAAAAATATTGTTAGCTGATAATAACTGGCTAGCTAACTAGCTAACTTGAGGTCATTTTTAAAATCAAAATGTATTTATTTATCCACCTAGTTAGATTTAGATTGCGAGGAAAGCTGAAATTGGTTTTAATATATTTCCAAAATGAATGTACACATGATTCTGTACGTCTTCTGGGTTAAAATGGATGCAAATGTGATGATAGGGGAGTTAAAATGTTAAGTACTGAAAGAGGTCTTTTAATGTGCTCCATATGCTGGGATGTGAATTTGATATAAAATAAACCGTGCTTTAAAATGTCCTTGAATCTGGTGTTCATGAAAGAGTGGGAATCCTGATAGCATGATCCTGATGCAATACTATATTTTGATTCAATGTATGTTCATAATTTATTTACAAATTGTTTTAATCTTTCAGCAGTGACTGTCAACATGTCGAAGACCTCAAGACATTCAGATCAAATCTGAGGAAGAAGTTTCAGTGTCTGTGTGAGGGAATATCAAAGCAGGGAAACCCAACACTGCTGAATGAGATCTACACCGAGCTCTACATCACAGAGAGTGATTGTGGACAGATCAATAATGAGCATGAGGTGAGACAGATCGAGACTCAATCCAGGAGAGCAGCAACAGAGGACACACCGATCAAATGCACTGACATCTTCAGACCTTTACCTGGAAAAGACAAACCCATCAGAACTGTGCTGACAAAGGGAGTCGCTGGCATCGGAAAAAAAAACCGTCTCTGTGCAGAAGTTCATCCTGGACTGGGCTGAAGGGAAAGAGAATCAGGACGTCCACATCATATTTCCACTTCCTTTCAGAGAGATAAACTTGATGAAGGACAAAACACTCACTCTTTCAGAGCTTCTTCATGTCTTTTTCCCTGAAACCAAAGAAATGAACCCATTCAGTGGTGAATATAAAGTTGTCTTTGTTTTTGACGGTCTGGATGAGTGTCGTCTGTCTCTGGACTTCAGTGTGAAACTGTGTCATATATCTGAATCAGCCTCAGTGGACGAGCTGCTCACGAACCTCATTGCGGGGAATCTGCTTCCCTCTGCTCTCATCTGGATCACCTCCAGACCCGCAGCAGCTGATCTCGTCCCGTCTGACTGTGTCCATCGAGTGACAGAGGTACGAGGCTTCAATGACCCGCAGAAGGAGGAATACTTCAGGAAGAGAATCAGGGATCAGAGTCTGGCTGAGAAAATCATCACACACCTGAAGTCCTCAAGGAGCCTCTTCATCATGTGTCACATCCCAGTGTTCTGCTGGATCTCAGCCACTGTCCTAGAGAAGATGTTGAGGGAAACAGAGACTGGAGAGATTCCCAAGACTCTCACTCAAATGTACACACACTTCCTGATCATTCAGACCAACATCAAACATGAGAAGGACTATGAGAAGAAAGTGAAGGATGAAGACATGATCTTCAAACTGGGGAAACTGGCATTCCAGCAGCTTGTGAAAGGAAACCTGATCTTCTATGAGGAAGACCTGAGAGAGTGTGGCATTGACGAGACAGAAGCATCAGTGTACTCAGGACTGTGCACTCAGATCTTCAGAGAGGAGTTGGGCTTGTATCAGGGGAAAGTCTTCTGCTTTGTTCATCTGAGCATCCAGGAGCATCTAGCAGCTCTTTATGTTCTGCTTTCATTCCTGCTGGACAAGAGGGATGTGCTCATTGAAAGCCTCCGCTCTGAACATTCACATGAGTTCACGTGTCACACAATATCTGACCTGCATCACAGAGCCGTGGACAAGACTCTGCAGAGTAAGAATGGACATCTGGACCTTTTCCTGCGATTCTTTCTGGGTCTCTCGCTGGAGTCCAATCAGACGCTCCTGAAAACCCTTCTGACACATGTTAGAAACATCTCATGCAGTGAAGAGAAAACGATTGAATACATTAAAACGAGAATAAGAATGAATTCCTCACCAGAGAAATCCATCAATCTGTTCCACTGTTTAAATGAACTGGGTGATCATTCTCTCGTAAATGAAATCCAGGAGTGTCTTAGATCTGGAGGTCTTTCAAGCACCAGATTGTCTTCAACACAGTGGTCAGCTGTTGTCTTTGTTTTATTAACCTCTGAGCGTTTGGATGAGTTTGATTTGAGTAAATACATAGATGATAGAAGCTCAAATGGAGAAAAAAACCTCACGTCACCAGATGAAGTTCTTCAGAATCTGCTGCCTGTTGTTAAAGACTCCAGATCAGCTCGGTAAGTAACACTGAGGACGATCATCAGATCTGTGTATGTTGTAGTGCATTGCTTTGTTTTGATTGGTAACAAAAGACCAGTGGAGTAAAGGTAAGGACACACCAAAGAACTTGCACTGATGAAAGTGACCGTGTTGTCGCCTCTCGACTTTACATTACTTTCTTGCCACAGATCAGACGTTCTGAATTTTGATTTTTAAATGCATCGCTGGAATATTTTTTTTTTTTAACAAAAGACATCTAGAATCAGCACAGGAATCTCAACAATAGTGACATGCTTTATGCTGCAATGCATTCTGGGAGCCACCAGTAAGTATAAAACTCATGTCTCCCAGCATGCATTGCAGCATGAACCATTGTTGGAATTCAAATAAAAATCAAAAAAGGAGAAAATCATCAATTAACAATGAATTACCACTTTTGTTCAGTGAAGAGATTTAATGAATCATTTACCTTATGATGAAAACATCACCTGTGTTTGATTTTGGCTGAGCAATCGTTTGGTGTCTCGCCAGTAAATTAGATTCCTCTAATACATAAAATAACTGAGCTTGACCAGAGTTCTTGTGGGGAGAAGAGTTTATTGATGGTAGTAGTGTAGCGCGGTTCCTCAGCAGCGATGTTAGCGCGTCATCCTTCACGAATCTTAACCCAAAGTTCTGTCTGTGAGACTAAACCTTCAGATCTGCTAACAAATGAGCCACAAACAATACAATGACACCCATGGAGGACCAGTGAGACTGAAACCTGATGATCTGATAGGATCTCCTGCCATAAACACACAATAACACCATAGAGACTGAAACCTGATGATCTGAGGGGCTTCGGGCCACACTTTAACAAACAAAAAACAATACAGTTGATCACAGTAATTAGAAATAGACAATCTTTCACTTGATTGCCTTTGTAAAAATGTTAACCAAAAAACATAATTTGCTGCAAAGAAAGCCAGAAACAAACATTTTCAATAAAACATCGACATCTAAACTTCTGTTAATTCTCAAAAAGAACTTCTGTATCGAAGCATTGAATCTTCTTCTATTCAGGGTCACCCCTAATAAATGAAGATATACATAATATATATAATTAGTAATTGTAATAATTTAAGACACAATAATGCAAAAGTAAACAAAAAAGTAATAAAAACATTAAACTCTCACACTGTAAAATATAATTAGACTTAAAAAAAACAAGTAAACTGAAATGGGAATAATATGTTGAACTGATAAATGCTTAATATAATCACTTACACACAAGTTCTAGTTTATAAAAAAGAACTGAGAGTGCTTGATAATTTACTTTAAATCAAATTTAATAGTTATAATTATTGTGGTTTACATGCTGAATGTTGAAGTGTTGAAGACTCAATCATGGTCAGTTGAAAGATATTGTCAGAAATATAGAGGGATTATATCAACCCAATTAAAAGTTTCACAACTTCCCTTCCTTTGAAACCAAATAACTGAGATTTCTTGTTGCTGCTGCATCAATAAGAAGAGAATCACAATAATATAAATGATCCAAGTGTCCGACCAACAGGAACACTGCTCTCCATAATGATGAGTTCAACAAACACATTTAGCAAAATCAACATCAATTTATGAAGTCCGCTTGTGATGTTCTCTCTATTGTTTTGATCTATATTAATCATTCAACACTGAAGATGACTTTGGGAAATGAGTGAATCCAACTAGAGAAAGAAAACTGCAGAAGTGGAAGAAATGAGGGGAAAGTCTATTAAGAATTGCCTCAATTATTATTTATTTATTTATTTATTTATTTATT
Source organism: Opsariichthys bidens (assembly GCA_037194245.1). NCBI lineage: Eukaryota > Metazoa > Chordata > Actinopteri > Cypriniformes > Xenocyprididae > Opsariichthys > Opsariichthys bidens. The sequence continues at coordinate 91,945 of CM074292.1, forward strand.
TTGGTTTGACAATGGCACTCAAACAAATCAATTATTCTTATCTTGGGTTTTCTGAGTTCACAAGTCAAAGTAAGTGAATAGAACAGATTACTAGATTTTTAAGTTAAGACATTAAATAAAGTTAAATAAAAAGTGTTTGAATCACTGTTGGATTTTACAGTCTCTCTGTGATTGTGTAGTTCCTGCTGAACTGAGAGATTGTGTCGTTGTTCTGCAGGTTGAGATGTTGTAATATCACAGCTGAAGGTTGTGCTGCTCTGACTTCAGCTCTGAGATCAAACTCACTCCTCAGAGATCTGAATCTGACTGGGAATGAAATAGGAGATGAAGGTGTGAAGCTGCTCTCTGATGGACTGAAGGATCCTCACTGTAAACTGGAGAAACTGACGTAAGATCATACATTAATCTGAATGGAGACAATAATCTAATTATTTTAACTGTTTAATTCCCATTTGATCTAAATTATCAACATGATCAAAACTTCTGGAAAAACCTGTTACACACAATCTACTACTTTCCTTCTGTCGTCTTAATGAAAGTTTATAGTTTTTTAGCAAGTAAAAGACCTTGTAGTAAAATTGTGAAAACGTCTATGGGATTAAATTCCCTCCTACAGTATAGCGGTCATGGATCAAAAAATAATAAGAGTGAATCAAAAATTTATTGCACAAAATGAAAAAAATAATGCAAAATGATCAGAATAGCAAACCTCGTGGTCACGGATCAAATTATAATAAACGTGAATCAAAAAATTAAAAGCATATTAACAAAATATCGAGCATGAATCAAAATTTAAACACATTAAAAATTATATTGCACAAAACTTAAACTGTAATGTGTTCTTCAGAAATATGTTTTCCTTGGTTTAATTACTCTGTATTTTGTGCTCTCTTACATTTTCTGCTCATATTTTATTGTTTGTAAGTTTGTGCTGTTTTTCTCCTCGCTCTTCTTTCCACGTTCTGCGCTTGTTTTTCCGAATCTTGCAGTTGGAGTTTCATGTAAATTAGGGCGGGCTTAAGCGTCACCATTGGTCCACTAGTTCTAGATTGACAGCTCCTCCTCGAGCCAATCAATGGAAGAGGGGAGTTGACGTCACTCCAGTGTGACTCATATTCCCTACTGACGCTCTCTGCCTCACTGGATCAGGGAAAGAAAACTGTCAGCTGACGATTTTCCAGCTGGAAATCTTTCTGTGGCAGGACACAGTTATCCTGTATATGTACCTGCAACTCGACCCGTCACTGCTGTATACGTCTACCTGGAGATCCGTTATCGTTAAATTTGCCATCCTAACAACGACCCGTCACAGTTTTGCCTGTCCGACGATCCATCACTGTAATATTCACCGGCTTCACGGCCGCTCTGCCTTCACTTGCTCTGAGTGGAATTATCGTAAAAACTAGTTTAATAGTTTAAAAAATCGGTCATGAACTCCCTCTCAGGTCAAAATGTGAATTAGAGCTGCAACTAACGATTATTTTTTCCGATCAGTCGACTAATCTAACGATTATTTTTTCGATTAGTCGACTAATCTAACGATTATTTTTATTAAGTTTTATTTTATTAATCTAGTGATCTTTTTTTACGTAAGAAGTTAGAAGTAATTTAGCGGTTGATTGAGGTGTAGAAACACTGGGACACGCCATTATGTAATAATACCATTTGATTTTGATTAAAAATAAGTCATTTATGTGTGTTCGTCCAGTGGAAGACATTTGAACTTTAAGACTGTAGAGAAAGTCTTTGACACTCTTAAACGGACTTTGATAGTGTTCAAGCCACTGAACAAACGTCTCCTGAACCGTGTGTTTTTCCTCTCGCTCTGTCTGTGATGCAGCGAGTCTCAGCGAGCGCGCGGGGAGGGAATCAGGAGCGCGAGCACGTGCGAAAGAGAACGTCCGCGCACATCCAGATAAACTTATTTCAAATGCAAAACTGATTTTGGTTCGCTCGAAATATTTCCTTATTTGCGAGACGAAGATTTTCTCCTCAACTCAGTTCACACGCAAAATGCCCTTTTGCTCAAAATAGGATCTTGCGCACGCAAACACTCGGCAGAGATCAGATTCCACAGGTGGAACGCCTTTTCGGTTCTGCTAAGGGAACAAAGGAGCGTTTTATTTGGCCTCTGTTTAAATTATTCCCATACTTTTGATCATCGTGGTCTGGGTTTTTGTGAATGAATGGAACTTTCTCCGTTCCCAGGAGCAGAAGCCGCCATTACGCCAGATGAATGTGAACAGTGTGACGCGTCGACGCATTTCACGCACGTCGACGTATTTTCGTAGTCGACGTAATCGATGACGTCGACGTGTCGTTGTGAATGCAGTGAAAAGAAGTGTAAAGTACGAAATTTCCGCTCTCACGTGAAGTCAGCATCAGTCACCTTTAACCCCCACTGGACCTGCAGTGCGAGACGCAGCTGCCACTGCACTGCACTGCATGTGTGCCTGATTGTTTGGACCTGTTATGGCTATTACTGTCTTATATTTCATACTATAATAATAAAATATTGCTTGTTGCCTCTTCAGTTCCTGTCGTTTGCTCAAGAGAAGACAGCAAATGAAGCCGACCGCACTAATAATCGCTCGTGAAGTACCGTTAAAGAAATGCCATGGCAGTTGTTTAGAACATTGTTTATCGCTCTTTATTGCAAACTGCAGATTTTGTCATGAAGTTTTCCTGTAAACAGATTTGTAGTTTTTGTCTTCCATGTACAGTATGTTATTGACAAGGGTGTTGGTTTTAATAAATGATCGCATTTTCTAGACGCATTACATTTCTTTAAACAATTAAGTTCAAATCTGCCGATGTGCCCGTCTGAAGACTTTAGGACTTTCACCTGTCACTCCTACACCTGCCTGGAGATCAGTAAATGCGGCAAAAACTTTCTAAATTGTTGTTGAACGATCATAGGTAACCTGATAAATTAATTCTAAGACTGAATGTACCATTTCTGCATTAACTACGCTAGATTTGACAATAGATTAATCATCTAAATTATAGTGTTACAGAAAACAGGTGGATTTAATATGCAGTGATTTATTTACACAGCTACATAATTGCATGTGATTAATGTTTTAAATACAGCCTCAATTTTGAATACAGAAACATTAAAAACTAAATTACAGATCAGGAATAGATCAGTTTACCTTCAACCCTGATAAAAAATAATCCTCACCGGTCTGTAGTGATAATCCTGAAGACACTGATGTGTTCACGATGGCATTTCTTTAACGGCACTTCACGAGCGATTATTAGTGCGGTCGGCTTCATTTACTGTCTTCTCTTGAGCAAACGACAGGAACTGAAGAGGCAACAAGCAATATTTTATTATTATAGTATGAAAAATCAGACAGTAATAGCCATAACCATCAGTTAACTGATGTTAACTAATGGGATCAAGATGGCGCCGGTGTGTGTGGCTCGCCGTCTGTTTTTAGTAACACTGTGTGTGTTTGTGTTGTTTGTGTCATTTGTTTTTCAAAATGTTGATTCTCTACTGGTGTACGATCGCCAAACACTACTGGATTTTCGATTCTCTGCTGTGGATTTATTAAAGTTTGGTAAAGATCATGGTGGACATAAGACATTGCCCCGCTCCTATCGGGGATTCCAGCTTATCTCTGCCGCCTCCCGGCTCCGTACCCCCGGCGTAAGCGCCATCGTCGCCGAGGTAAACGCAGTGGTAGGCTCGTGCAGGTGAAAACCTGCTTGGCGCACCTCTCCATTGCTTCCAGGGCTTCCTGGACAGAGTACCGAGCGGTACATCATTTAATTATTTCTCAGCGATTACTGGACCCTGTCGACGCCTGGTTGGTACCTGTCGTCGGCCCGGAAGAGGTGTTCCAGCCCGCCCCCCTTGCTCTCCTCGTCCTCGTTGGCGCGGGGCAAATCTGAGAGCCCTGCGGCCTCTGAGTCGAGTTTCTCGAAAAGTCAGCACCGCAGAACCGCCGTCTCCTGTCAGGTTTGGCCTGGTAAATGCTAGATCGCTAGCGAACAAAACTTTTATTCTAAAGGATTTCTTCGCGTCCCGAGGATTGGATTTTCTCTGTGTGACTGAGACGTGGCTGAGTGTTGGTGAGTCCAGCGCGTTTTCTGAACTTCTACCGCAGGATTGCTTCTATTTGAATTCCCCGCGGATGTCGGGACGAGGAGGAGGAATAGCAACGGTTTATAAGAGTGATTATAAATGCAAACCGTTATCTCTATTATCCTCATTCAGCAGCTTTGAACTGAGTTTATTTGAGTTAGGTCGTTCGCGTACAGTGTTATGTGCAGTGGTCTATCGGCCTCCGAAATACAATAAGGACTTCATAAATGACTTTTCTGCGTTCCTGGCTGAAATCATGCCTAAATACGACCGCGTCCTTATTGTTGGGGATTTTAATGTTCATGTGTGTTGTTCTGATAACCAAATGGCAAATGACTTTTTATGCCTTATTGACTCTTTTAATCTTGTGCAGTCTGTATCTGGCCCCACACATGAACGTGGACATACACTTGATCTTGTCTTATCTTTTGGTTTGCCGGTGTTTAACCTAGAGATCTGTGATGCAGTGTTTTCTGACCATAGGCCTGTACTGTTTGAGACTGCTTTTGCCTGTAATTCAATTGAATCTCGCGCTGTTGCCCGGCCCTGTCGCATTATTAATCCTTCCACTGCTGTTCAGTTCGCGTCTGTTTTTAGTCAGAACTGTGTTTTATCGGAGTCTACATGTACTGATTCAGACGAGCTTAGCTCATGGTTGCACTCCACCTGTCTAACTGTTATGGATACTGTGGCTCCACTGTGTATCAGGCAGCCCAAAACTAAATCTGAGCCATGGCTAAATGACATGACTCGTGCAGTCAGACGCGAGTGCCGTAGAGCTGAGCGTAAATGGAAAAAGGACAAACTGCATGTGTCGTTTCAAATGCTAAGGGACTGCTGGCGTCATTATCAGACAATTGTCAAAGATGCTAAAAGAAAACATTTATCTGAAATTATTCTGTCTAACTGTAATAAGCCTCGTGTTTTGTTTAAAACTATTGATTCAGTTCTTAATGCCCCGCACAATGTCTGTGTTGATGCCTCCTCTGCTGTTTGTGAAAACTTTCTTCACTTTTTTATTGATAAGGTCACTTCTACTAGAGCTCTTATTTCACCTTCTGCTCATGATCCCTCAATCCCTGTTCTATGCTCTGCTGTCTTCGACAAGTTTGAGCCAGTGACATTGTCTATGCTACATGAGATTGTTGATCACTTGAAGCCCTCAGGTTCCACATGATGCTGTTCCTCCTCGACTTTTTAAGGAGGTTTTTCCTTCTGTAGCACCATCTGTTATGGCAGTTGTTAACTGCAGTCTGTCCTCAGGTGTGGTTCCCAAAAATTTTAAACATGCAGTGGTGCAACCTCTGATTAAAAAACCTAGTCTGGATCCTACAGATATCGCAAATTTTAGGCCTATCTCTAAATTACCTCTTCTTTCAAAAGTCCTTGAAAAGGTAGTATACAGTCAAGTAATGGACTTTTTGAAAGACCACAATATTATGGAAATGTTCCAGTCCGGTTTTAAAACCCTACACAGCACTGAAACGGTTCTTTTAAAAGTTTTTAATGACATCTTTCTAGCTACTGATTCTGGTGATCAGGTAATTCTTGTACTACTTGATTTAACTGCCGCGTTTGACACTGTTGACCATGAAATCCTAATATCTCGTTTGGAGCAGTGGGTGGGCGTTAAGGGCATAGCGCTTGAATGGTTTAGATCCTACTTGGAAGGCCGGACTTTCTGTGTCAGCTGTGGTGGTTTTGAGTCCTCCTCAGCTCCTCTCTCTTGTGGGGTTCCACAGGGCTCTATTTTAGGCCCTCTTCTCTTCTCTCTTTATTTGCTCCCACTTGGTTCAATATTAAGAAAGCATGGCATGTCATTCCATCTTTACGCGGACGATAGCCAGATTTATGTGCCTCTAAAAAAGAATGACACTGTCAGATCGCTAATCGAGTGTCTTGATGATATAAAGGCATGGATGTCTCTTAACTTTTTAAGCTTTAATGACAAGACAGAAGTGATGGTCTTTGGTGGCAAAACTGGAACCTCTCCTGTTGATTTGGGTGTCTTGGCCCAGTACAGCAAAACGACCATCACTAACTTGGGAGTTAAAATCGACTCTGACCTTAAACTTGATAGTCAAATTAGAGCAGTCGTCAAATCTAGTTTCTTTCAATTGAGGCAGCTGGCCAAAGTAAAGCCATTTCTTTCGAGGCAGCATTTTGAGACGGTAATCCACGCCTTTGTTACCACTCGGCTGGATTACTGTAATGCATTGTATGTGGGGGTTAGTGTGTCTTCTGTTGCACGTCTGCAGATGGTACAAAACGCTGCAGCACGTCTTTTGACCGGAACACGTAAATACGAGCACATTTCGCCAGTTTTAGCCTCACTTCATTGGCTTCCTGTACATTTTAGGATCCGTTTTAAAATTATTTTACTGGTTTTTAAGTCCTTAAATGGTCTTGCCCCACCCTATATTTCTGAGCTTTTAGAACCTTATACTCCTACCCGTTCTCTCAGGTCAGCTGATCAACTGCTCCTGATTGTGCCCAAATCAAGGCGTAGGCTCAAAGGGGATCGTGCCTTTGCAGTGGCAGCTCCTAAACTGTGGAATGATCTGCCACTGTCCATTAGACAGGCCTCCTCATTGTCTTCTTTTAAATCGCTTCTTAAAACCCACCTTTTCTCTTTGGCCTATGAAACGTGAAATTGACATTTTATCTACTAATTCTACTGTGTCTTACGTTTTATGTTATTTTTAATTTCTACTGTGTGTTTTTATATTCTTCTGTACAGCACTTTGGCCCACTTCGGTGGTTTTAAAGTGCTTTATAAATAAAGTTTTGATTGATTGATTGATTGATAACGGGTCCAAACGATCAGGCACACATGCAGTGCAGTGCAGTGGCAGCTGCGTCTTATGGCAAGCCGCTTTGACTTTTATTCATTCTCAGGATATGAACTTTCACTAGTTAAAATGTTCATTCTTGATATCAACAGTTGAATTGCTACTAGTAAAAATATTCATTTCTGATATCTGAAATGAATTCCTGATATCAAGATAATTTCTGATATCTAAAACGGCTTTCTTACTAGTAACAACCACATTCATGATATCAGAAATGAACATTTTTACTAGTAGCAATTCAGTTGTTGATATCAAGAATAGACATTTGCACTAGTAACAATGTAATTCTTGATATCAGAAATTGTCATTGTTACTAGTAAGAATTATATTCCTGATATCAAGAATAGACATTTTAACTAGTTCATATCCTGTGAATCAATAAAAGTGTTTTGACTTTTATTCATTTTCAGGATATGAACTTGTGAAATCAACAATTCAATTTCCACTAGTAAAAACTATCATTCTTGATATCAACAATTGTATTTTTACTAGTGAAATCTCATCATAGGCTGCCATTCAAATTCAGTTGTTGATATCAGGAATACAAATCTTACTAGTAAAAATGTTCATTTCTGATATCATGAATGTGGTTGTTACTAGTAAGAAAGCCGTTTTAGATATCAGAAATTATCTTGATATCTGGAATTCATTCATGATATCAGAAATGAATATTTTTACTAGTAGCAATTCAATTGTTGATATCAAGAATAGACATTTGCACTAGTAACTAAATGTAATTATTGATATCAATGATGATTTTTACTAGTAAGAATTGTATTCCTGATATGTGAAACTGGAATTTCAACTGGTAAGAAATGAATTCTTGATATCAACAATTGAATTTGAATGGCAGCCTATGGCGAGATTTCACTAGTGACAATTCAATTGTTGATATCACAAGTTCATATCCTGAGAATGAATAAAAGTAGGGGTGTGACGAGATTTAGCAGTGTTTGCATGTTGTTTTACTGCAAATAATTCATTAAAATAGAAGTAAAATGACATGCATTACAAGTTGATTTCAAAACGCACCAACATTTTTGCATTTTATGATTTTCAGTTCAATAAAAGACTATTTTCCCTTCATACGTTTCATTATTGAGGATTTCTTAAAAATACTATAAAAATCTCGTCTCGTGAACCCGATCTCGTGTCTCGTCTCGTGGGATAGGGGTCTCGTCACACCCCTAAATAAAAGTCAAAACGGCTTGCCATAACGTCTCGCACTGCAGGTCCAGTGGGGGTTAAAGGTGACTGATGCTGACTTCACGTGAGAGCGGACATTTCGTACTTTACACTTCTTTTCACTGCATTCACATTTTGACCTGAGAGGGAGTTCATGACCGATTTTTTTAAACTAGTTTTTACGATAATTCCACTCAGAGCAAGTGAAGGCAGAGCGGCCGTGAAGCCGGTGAATATTACAGTGATGGATCGTCGGACAGGCAAAACTGTGACGGGTCGTTGTTAGGATGGCAAATTTAACGATAACGGATCTCCAGGTAGACGTATACAGCAGTGACGGGTCGAGTTGCAGGTACATATACAGGATAACTGTGTCCTGCCACAGAAAGATTTGACCCCAGCTGGAAAATCGTCAGCTGACAGTTTTCTTTCCCTGATCCAGTGAGGCAGAGAGCGTCAGTAGGGAATATGAGTCACACTGGAGTGACGTCAACTCCCCTCTTCCATTGATTGGCTCGAGGAGGAGCTGTCAATCTAGAACTAGTGGACCAATGGTGACGCTTAAGCCCGCCCTAATTTACATGAAACTCCAACTGCAAGATTCGGAAAAACAAGCGCAGAACGTGGAAAGAAGAGCGAGGAGAAAAACAGCACAAACTTACAAACAATAAAATATGAGCAGAAAATGTAAGAGAGCACAAAATACAGAGTATTAAACCAAGGAAAACATATTTCTGAAGAACACATTACATAAGTTTAAGTTTTGTGCAATATAATTTTTAATGTGTTTAAAGTTTTGATTTATGCTCGTTATTTTTTTAATGCGCTTTTAATTTTTTGATTCATGTTTATTATTATTTGATCCGTGACCACGAGGTTTGCTATTCTGATCGTTTTGCATTATTTTGATCATTTTGTGCAATAAAGTTTTGATTCACTCTTATTATTTTTGGATCCGTGACCGCTATACTGTAGGAGGGAATTTAATCCCATAGACGTCCTCATTCAGCTTGTGGTTCACGTGTGTCTTTTTGCTGTGAAATCTTTAGGGATTTTTATTAAGTAAGCATAAGAATAACCTTTATATTGTTAGTAATATTTCAAGATGATCATTTTCTGGACAGAAATGACTGAGGCTTTTGAGGAACATTTATTTGTTCATCTCTCAATCATTGTATTTTATTATTGCATTACATGTTTTAAAATTACAGAGCTTTGATAGTAAAACTAAAACATATTACATATATATAAATCTACACATTTTGTAAGTTTCAGTTTGAACTGAGAGATTGTGTCGTTGTTCTGCAGGTTGTATCAGTGTAAGATCACAGCTGAAGGTTGTGCTGCTCTGACTTCAGCTCTGAGATCAAACTCACTCCTCAGAGAACTGGATCTGTCTGGGAATGAAATAGGAGATGAAGGACTGAAGCTGCTCTCTGATGGACTGAAGGATCCTCACTGTAAACTGGAGAAACTGTGGTAAGATCATACATTAATCTGAAAGGAGACAATAATCTAATTATTTTAACTGTTTTATTCCCATTTGATCTAAATTATCAACATGATCAAAACTTCTGGAAAAACCTGTTACACACAATCTACTACTTTCCTTCTGTCGTCTTAATGAAAGTTTATAGTTTTTTAGCAAGTAAAAGACCTTTTAGTAAAATTGTGAAAACGTCTATGAGATTAAATTCCCTCCTACAGTATAGCGGTCACGGATCAAAAAATAATAAGAGTGAATCAAACATTTATTGCACAAAATGTAAAAATAATGCAAAATGATCAGAATAGCAAACCTCGTGGTCACTGATCAAATTATAATAAACGTGAATCAAAAAAATTAAAAGCATATTAAAAAAATAACGAGCATAAATCAAAATTTAAACACATTAAAAATTATATTGCACAAAACTTAAACTTATGTAATGTGTTCTTCAGAAATATGTTTTCCTTGGTTTAATTACTCTGTATTTTGTGCTCTCTTACATTTTCTGCTCATATTTTATTGTTTGTAAGTTTGTGCTGTTTTTCTCCTCGCTCTTCTTTCCACGTTCTGCGCTTGTTTTTCCGAATCTTGCAGTTGGAGTTTCATGTAAATTAGGGCGGGCTTAAGCGTCACCATTGGTCCACTAGTTCTAGATTGACAGCTCCTCCTCGAGCCAATCAATGGAAGAGGGGAGTTGACGTCACTCCAGTGTGACTCATATTCCCTACTGACGCTCTCTGCCTCACTGGATCAGGGAAAGAAAACTGTCAGCTGACGATTTTCCAGCTGGGGTCAAATCTTTCTGTGGCAGGACACAGTTATCCTGTATATGTACCTGCAACTCGACCCGTCACTGCTGTAAACGTCTACCTGGAGATCCGTTATCGTTAAATTTGCCATCCTAACAACGACCCGTCACAGTTTTGCCTGTCCGACGATCCATCACTGTAATATTCACCGGCTTCACGGCCGCTCTGCCTTCACTTGCTCTGAGTGGAATTATCGTAAAAACTAGTTTAATAGTTTAAAAAATCGGTCATGAACTCCCTCTCAGGTCAAAATGTGAATTAGAGCTGCAACTAACGATTATTTTTTCCGATCAGTCGACTAATCTAACGATTATTTTTTCGATTAGTCGACTAATCTAACGATTATTTTTATTAAGTTTTATTTTATTAATCTAGTGATCTTTTTTTACGTAAGAAGTTAGAAGTAATTTAGCGGTTGATTGAGGTGTAGAAACACTGGGACACGCCATTATGTAATAATACCATTTGATTTTGATTAAAAATAAGTCATTTATGTGTGTTCGTCCAGTGGAAGACATTTGAACTTTAAGACTGTAGAGAAAGTCTTTGACACTCTTAAACGGACTTTGATAGTGTTCAAGCCACTGAACAAACGTCTCCTGAACCGTGTGTTTTTCCTCTCGCTCTGTCTGTGATGCAGCGAGTCTCAGCGAGCGCGCGGGGAGGGAATCAGGAGCGCGAGCACGTGCGAAAGAGAACGTCCGCGCACATCCAGATAAACTTATTTCAAATGCAAAACTGATTTTGGTTCGCTCGAAATATTTCCTTATTTGCGAGACGAAGATTTTCTCCTCAACTCAGTTCACACGCAAAATGCCCTTTTGCTCAAAATAGGATCTTGCGCACGCAAACACTCGGCAGAGATCAGATTCCACAGGTGGAACGCCTTTTCGGTTCTGCTAAGGGAACAAAGGAGCGTTTTATTTGGCCTCTGTTTAAATTATTCCCATACTTTTGATCATCGTGGTCTGGGTTTTTGTGAATGAATGGAACTTTCTCCGTTCCCAGGAGCAGAAGCCGCCATTACGCCAGATGAATGTGAACAGTGTGACGCGTCGACGCATTTCACGCACGTCGACGTATTTTCGTAGTCGACGTAATCGATGACGTCGACGTGTCGTTGTGAATGCAGTGAAAAGAAGTGTAAAGTACGAAATTTCCGCTCTCACGTGAAGTCAGCATCAGTCACCTTTAACCCCCACTGGACCTGCAGTGCGAGACGCAGCTGCCACTGCACTGCACTGCATGTGTGCCTGATTGTTTGGACCTGTTATGGCTATTACTGTCTTATATTTCATACTATAATAATAAAATATTGCTTGTTGCCTCTTCAGTTCCTGTCGTTTGCTCAAGAGAAGACAGCAAATGAAGCCGACCGCACTAATAATCGCTCGTGAAGTACCGTTAAAGAAATGCCATGGCAGTTGTTTAGAACATTGTTTATCGCTCTTTATTGCAAACTGCAGATTTTGTCATGAAGTTTTCCTGTAAACAGATTTGTAGTTTTTGTCTTCCATGTACAGTATGTTATTGACAAGGGTGTTGGTTTTAATAAATGATCGCATTTTCTAGACGCATTACATTTCTTTAAACAATTAAGTTCAAATCTGCCGATGTGCCCGTCTGAAGACTTTAGGACTTTCACCTGTCACTCCTACACCTGCCTGGAGATCAGTAAATGCGGCAAAAACTTTCTAAATTGTTGTTGAACGATCATAGGTAACCTGATAAATTAATTCTAAGACTGAATGTACCATTTCTGCATTAACTACGCTAGATTTGACGATAGATTAATCATCTAAATTATAGTGTTACAGAAAACAGGTGGATTTAATATGCAGTGATTTATTTATACAGCTACATAATTGCATGTGATTAATGTTTTAAATACAGCCTCAATTTTGAATACAGAAACATTAAAAACTAAATTACAGATCAGGAATAGATCAGTTTACCTTCAACCCTGATAAAAAATAATCCTCACCGGTCTGTAGTGATAATCCTGAAGACACTGATGTGTTCACGATGGCATTTCTTTAACGGCACTTCACGAGCGATTATTAGTGCGGTCGGCTTCATTTGCTGTCTTCTCTTGAGCAAACGACAGGAACTGAAGAGGCAACAAGCAATATTTTATTATTATAGTATGAAATATCAGACAGTAATAGCCATAACAGGTCCAAACGATCAGGCACACATGCAGTGCAGTGCAGTGGCAGCTGCGTCTTATGGCAAGCCGCTTTGACTTTTATTCATTCTCAGGATATGAACTTTCACTAGTTAAAATGTTCATTCTTGATATCTGAAATGAATTCCTGATATCAAGATAATTTCTGATATCTAAAACGGCTTTCTTACTAGTAACAACCACATTCATGATATCAGAAATGAACATTTTTACTAGTAGCAATTCAGTTGTTGATATCAAGAATAGACATTTGCACTAGTAACAATGTAATTGTTGATATCAGAAATTGTCATTGTTACTAGTAAGAATTATATTCCTGATATCAAGAATAGACATTTTAACTAGTTCATATCCTGTGAATGAATAAAAGTGTTTTGACTTTTATTCATTTTCAGGATATGAACTTGAGAAATCAACAATTCAATTTCCACTAGTAAAAACTATCATTCTTGATATCAACAATTGAATTTGAATGGCAGCCTATGGCGAGATTTCACTAGTGAAAATTCAATTGTTAATATCAAAAATTGTCATTGTTACTAGTGGAAATCTAATTCCCGATATCAAGAATGAACATTTTAACTAGTGAAAATGCAATTGTTGACATCACAAGTTCACATCCTGAGAATGAATAAAAGTAGGGGTGTGACGAGATCTCGCGAGACTAAAACGTGACGAGATTTCTCGTCGAGGTGAAAAGTTGTCTTGTCGTGCTCTCAGTGTGAGGGTGAAATTATTCTTCAAGATGCCCCCGCCACTTTCAAATCCTTTGTGTGGAAACATTTTGGTTTTTGGCGCAAGAATAACACACAAGACACAAACAATGTGTAAACATTGTAAGAAAACTATGCCGTACACCTCGGCCAATGTTGTACAGACTCTTAGGGGCTGTTTACATATCGCGCGCATTTTAATTCGCAAAATGGAAGTGACGCGGTCGCGACGCGCATGCGGTGCGGCGTGCTCGTTTTTTCCTGGCGCGCCTGTGCCGCGGCGAGATGAAAACATCTCAACATTTCAGAATGTCTTGTCATGTGACAAGAACCAAGCGATGGTTGTGGAGAGCACAGTTCATGGTTGCATAGCAACGACTGACGCTACAGAAGCGCGAGCTCCCGAACGCTTGCAGAAGAAGGAGGAAGCGACGCGGCCGCGCTTTACACGCTTTATTAGGCGCGATATGTGAACGACCCCTAAAGAGGCAGAAAGCATCGCTATCACTGCTGACGGCTGAACTTCTCGGTGTACGCAGAGCTTTATCACAGTTACAGCCACACAATCAATAGTGACTGAGAAATGGTCAACTTTGTACTGCAGTTAAAGTGACACTTAAAGTGTTATTTTACTTTTTTATGTTTATGTTTATTTATATTGTTTATTTTATGTTCAATCTATAGAAAGAAGTTCAGTGAGATTTCTCATGTGAAATTATACAGGGCAGAAAACAATTGGTTGATTTTGTGGCAAAACATTTAGCAGTGTTTGCATGTTGTTTCACTGCAAATAATTCATTAAAATAGAAGTAAAATGACATGCATTACAAGTTGATTTCAAAACGCACCAACATTTTTGCATTTTATGATTTTCAGTTCAATAAAAGACTATTTTCCCTTCATACGTTTCATTATTGAGGATTTCTTAAAAATACTATAAAAATCTCGTCTCGTGAACCCGATCTCGTGTCTCGTCTCGTGGGATAGGGGTCTCGTCACACCCCTAAATAAAAGTCAAAACGGCTTGCCATAACGTCTCGCACTGCAGGTCCAGTGGGGGTTAAAGGTGACTGATGCTGACTTCACGTGAGAGCGGACATTTCGTACTTTACACTTCTTTTCACTGCATTCACATTTTGACCTGAGAGGGAGTTCATGACCGATTTTTTTAAACTAGTTTTTACGATAATTCCACTCAGAGCAAGTGAAGGCAGAGCGGCCGTGAAGCCGGTGAATATTACAGTGATGGATCGTCGGACAGGCAAAACTGTGACGGGTCGTTGTTAGGATGGCAAATTTAACGATAACGGATCTCCAGGTAGACGTATACAGCAGTGACGGGTCGAGCTGCAGGTACATATACAGGATAACTGTGTCCTGCCACAGAAAGATTTGACCCCAGCTGGAAAATCGTCAGCTGACAGTTTTCTTTCCCTGATCCAGTGAGGCAGAGAGCGTCAGTAGGGAATATGAGTCACACTGGAGTGACGTCAACTCCCCTCTTCCATTGATTGGCTCGAGGAGGAGCTGTCAATCTAGAACTAGTGGACCAATGGTGACGCTTAAGCCCGCCCTAATTTACATGAAACTCCAACTGCAAGATTCGGAAAAACAAGCGCAGAACGTGGAAAGAAGAGCGAGGAGAAAAACAGCACAAACTTACAAACAATAAAATATGAGCAGAAAATGTAAGAGAGCACAAAATACAGAGTATTAAACCAAGGAAAACATATTTCTGAAGAACACATTACATAAGTTTAAGTTTTGTGCAATATAATTTTTAATGTGTTTAAAGTTTTGATTTATGCTCGTTATTTTTTTAAGGCGCTTTTAATTTTTTGATTCATGTTTATTATAATTTGATCCGTGTCCACGAGGTTTGCTATTCTGATCGTTTTGCATTATTTTTTTCATTTTGTGCAATAAATGTTTGATTCACTCTTATTATTTTTGGATCCGTGACCGCTATACTGTAGGAGGGAATTTAATCCCATAGACGTCCTCATTCAGCTTGTGGTTCACGTGTGTCTTTTTACTGTGAAATCTTTAGGGATTTTTATTAAGTAAACATAAGAATAACCTTTATATTGTTAGTAATATTTCAAGATGATCATTTTCTGGATGGAAATGACTGAGGCTTTTGAGGAACATTTATTTGTTCATCTCTCAATCATTGTATTTTATTATTGCATTACATGTTTTAAAATTACAGAGCTTTGATAATAAAACTAAAACATATTACATATATATAAATCTACACATTTTGTAAGTTTCAGTTTGAACTGAGAGATTGTGTCGTTGTTCTGCAGGTTGAGGGGTTGTAATATCACAGCTGAAGGTTGTGCTGCTCTGACTTCAGCTCTGAGATCAAACTCACTCCTCAGAGAACTGAATCTGACTTATAATGAAATAGGAGATGAAGGACTGAAGCTGCTCTCTGATGGACTGAAGGATCCTCACTGTAAACTGGAGAAACTGACGTAAGATCATACATTAATCTGAACGGAGACAAGAATCAAATTATTTTAACTGTTTAATTCCCATTTGATCTAAATTATCAACATGATCAAAACTGCTGGAAAAACCTGTTACACACAATCTACTACTTTCCTTCTGTCGTCTTAATGAAAGTTTAAAGTTTTTTAGCAAGTAAAAGACCTTTTAGTAAAATTGTGAAAACGTCTATGGGATTAAATTCCCTCCTACAGTATAGCGGTCACGGATCAAAAAATAATAAGAGTGAATCAAAAATTTATTGCACAAAATGTAAAAATAATGCAAAATGATCAGAATAGCAAACCTCGTGGTCACTGATCAAATTATAATAAACATGAATCAAAAAATTAAAAGCGCATTAAAAAAATAACGAGCATAAATCAAAATTTAAACACATTTAAAATTATATTGCACAAAACTTAAACTTATGTAATGTGTTCTTCAGAAATATGTTTTCTTGGTTTAATACTCTGTATTTTGTGCTCTCTTACATTTTCTGCTCATATTTTATTGTTTGTAAGTTTGTGCTGTTTTTCTCCTCGCTCTTCTTTCCACGTTCTGCGCTTGTTTTTCCGAATCTTGCAGTTGGAGTTTCATGTAAATTAGGGCGGGCTTAAGCGTCACCATTGGTCCACTAGTTCTAGATTGACAGCTCCTCCTCGAGCCAATCAATGGAAGAGGGGAGTTGACGTCACTCCAGTGTGACTCATATTCCCTACTGACGCTCTCTGCCTCACTGGATCAGGGAAAGAAAACTGTCAGCTGACGATTTTCCAGCTGGGGTCAAATCTTTCTGTGGCAGGACACAGTTATCCTGTATATGTACCTGCAACTCGACCCGTCACTGCTGTATACGTCTACCTGGAGATCCGTTATCGTTAAATTTGCCATCCTAACAACGACCCGTCACAGTTTTGCCTGTCCGACGATCCATCACTGTAATATTCACCGGCTTCACGGCCGCTCTGCCTTCACTTGCTCTGAGTGGAATTATCGTAAAAACTAGTTTAATAGTTTAAAAAATCGGTCATGAACTCCCTCTCAGGTCAAAATGTGAATGCAGTGTAAAGTACGAAATGTCCGCTCTCACGTGAAGTCAGCATCAGTCACCTTTAACCCCCACTGGACCTGCAGTGCGAGACGCAGCTGCCACTGCACTGCACTGCATGTGTGCCTGATCGTTTGGACCTGTTATGGCTATTACTGTCTGATTTTTCATACTATAATAATAAAATATTGCTTGTTGCCTCTTCAGTTCCTGTCGTTTGCTCAAGAGAAGACAGCAAATGAAGCCGACCGCACTAATAATCGCTCGTGAAGTGCCGTTAAAGAAATGCCATGGCAGTTGTTTAGAACATTATTGCTCGTTATTGTAAACTGCAGATTTTGTCATGAAGTTTTCCTGTAAACAGATTTGTAGTTTTTGTCTTCCATGTACAGTATGTTATTGACAAGGGTGTTGGTTTTAATAAATGATCGCATTTTCTAGACGCATTACATTTCTTTAAACAATTAAGTTCAAATCTGCCGATGTGCCCGTCTGAAGACTTTAGGACTTTCACCTGTCACTCCTACACCTGCCTGGAGATCAGTAAATGCGCCAAAAACTTTATAAATTGTTGTTGAACGATCATAGGTAACCTGATAAATTAATTCTAAGACTGAATGTACCATTTCTGCATTAACTACGCTAGATTTGACGATAGATTAATCATCTAAATTATAGTGTTACAGAAAACAGGTGGATTTAATATGCAGTGATTTATTTATACAGCTACATAATTGCATGTGATTAATGTTTTAAATACAGCCTCAATTTTGAATACAGAAACATTAAAAACTAAATTACAGATCAGGAATAGATCAGTTTACCTTCAACCCTGATAAAAAATAATCCTCACCGGTCTGTAGTGATAATCCTGAAGACACTGATGTGTTCACGATGGCATTTCTTTAACGGCACTTCACGAGCGATTATTAGTGCGGTCGGCTTCATTTGCTGTCTTCTCTTGAGCAAACGACAGGAACTGAAGAGGCAACAAGCAATATTTTATTATTATAGTATGAAAAATCAGACAGTAATAGCCATAACAGGTCCAAACGATCAGGCACACATGCAGTGCAGTGCAGTGGCAGCTGCGTCTTATGGCAAGCCGTTTTGACTTTTATTCATTCTCAGGATATGAACTTTCACTAGTTAAAATGTTCATTCTTGATATCGACAACTGAATTGCTACCAGTAAAAATGTTCATTTCTGATATCTGAAATGAATTCCTGATATCAAGATAATTTCTGATATCTAAAACGGCTTTCTTACTAGTAACAACCACATTCATGATATCAGAAATGAACATTTTTACTAGTAGCAATTCAGTTGTCGATATCAAGAATAGACATTTGCACTAGTAACAATGTAATTGTTGATATCAGAAATTTGTATTGTTACTAGTAAGAATTATATTCCTGATATCAAGAATAGACATTTTAACTAGTTCATATCCTGTGAATGAATAAAAGTGTTTTGACTTTTATTCATTTTCAGGATATGAACTTGTGAAATCAACAATTCAATTTCCACTAGTAAAAACTATCATTCTTGATATCAAGAATTGTATTTTTACTAGTGAAATCTCGCCATAGGCTGCCATTCAAATTCAGTTGTTGATATCAGGAATACAAATCTTACTAGTAAAAATGTTAATTTCTGATATCATGAATGTGGTTGTTACTAGTAAGAAAGCCGTTTTAGATATCAGAAATGATCTTGATATCAGGAATTCATTCATGATATCAGAAATGAATAATTTTACTAGTAGCAATTCAATTGTTGATATCAAGAATAGACATTTTCACTAGTAACTAAATGTAATTATTGATATCAATGAAGATTTTTACTAGTAAGAATTGTATTCCTGATGTGTGAAACTGGAATTTCAACTGGTAAGAAATGAATTCTTGATATCAACAATTGAATTTGAATGGCAGCCTATGGCGAGATTTCACTAGTGACAATTCAATTGTTGATATCACAAGTTCATATCCTCGCGAGACTAAAACGTGACGAGATTTCTCGTCGAGGTGAAAAGTTGTCTTGTCGTGCTCTCAGTGTGAGGGTGAAATTATTCTTCAAGATGCCCCCGCCACTTTCAAATCCTTTGTGTGGAAACATTTTGGTTTTTGGCGCAAGAATAACACACAAGACACAAACAATATGTAAACATTGTAAGAAAACTATGTCGTACACCTCGGCCAATGTTGTACAGACTCTTAGGGGCTGTTTACATATCGCGCGCATTTTAATTCGCAAAATGGAAGAGACGCGGTCGCGACGCGCTTGTTTTTTCCTGGCGCGCCTGTGCCGCGGCGAGATGAAAACATCTCAACATTTCAGAATGCCGCAAGCGCACCGCAGGTCATGTGACAAGAACCAAGCGATGGTTGTGGAGAGCACAGTTCATGGTTGCGTAGCAACGACAGACGCTACAGAAGCGCGAGCTCCCGAACGCTTGCAAAAGAAGGAGGAAGCGACGCGGTCGCGCTTTACACGCTTTATTAGGCGCGATATGTGAACGACCCCTAAAGAGGCAGAAAGCGTCGCTATTACTGCTAACGGCTGGACTTCTCGATGTACGCAGAGCTTTATAACAGTTACAGCCATAGACATAATACAACACATAGACGCCTCATTGGTCTCTGGATCGTACGTCAACGGCGCCGCCATATTGTGCAGGTCAACGTTCCCATAACTGGAATTGAGGAAAATGCCTGTTTCGTGTGATACTTGGGGCTGTACAAATCGCCACACAATTGAATACACGTCTCGGGGAATAACCTTTCACAGGTACGGCTGAACATTTGTTTCTGGTTGTATTTGGTCATATAAATATGTCGATAGTAGTTGGTCACCAGAGTCAGTCAGAAAATAGCTAATTAGCTGTTAAAGTTGGGACATGAGTTAAAATGGTCTATATTATAGTTTTAGCATATATTACTTTATTTTATAAACTAAATTTCCTGAAATTTAAATATGCATCTGTAACGGAGACCAGCTGGCAGTGGCTGTGCGAGTAAACCTCACTCCTCTGACCTCAAGAGATGCTCTGGCGACAGACGGTAGAGATTGTAACCTTTAGCCTCCTTGGTAGAGCGTCCGACTCCCATCTCCAAAGACTCTGGCTCTAGGCTCGCTCGAAGCGGGTTGAGAGGGACCCGGGTGGAGGGGTTTCACATCTTTATTTTCTTAAAACCGACTTTTAAGACAAGCACTCGTTTCGTATAAGTGACTGACATTTTGTGAATTACTGTAACTAGCTCACTTTTCTCACACATTGAAGGTTTCCCAGAGACAGAGAGTTGAGGAGACGGTGGGAAGGAGCTGTAAGGAAGGTTTTTCCAGCGTGTTTGATTTGTTTTTGACGATTTGCTTCATTTTCACAACGGTGGTAAATTCTAAACACAAGAAAAGCTAAAACGGGTTAAAAGACAGAAAATGCCTTTTCCACAATAATAAATCTTTTTTTTTTTAATGTGAAAATTTAAATTCTCTCATTATGGGCGTTTTCACAATTCTTATCCAAGAATAAAGCAGCCAAATACAGGACAAGTCTGAGCTTTAACTATTAAAATAAATATATATTTTTTAAGTCTACTATCGAGGTTTTAAGTAACTAGAGATGGAACTTTTTGTACATCATAAACCACTGAAATCGGTTGATAAATGTAAATAATTTTCGTTTTTATCCAGAGAAACCGCAGCTCGCCAGTTTACTTGCATTTGTTTACAGTGCAGTCTTGCCCTCAGCAATATGGCGGACGCGTTGACGAATCGCTGCAACGTTCCAAGGCGCCCAATGGGGCGTCTATGTATTTTATTATGTCTATGGTTACAGCCACACAATCAATAGTGACTGGGAAATGGTCAACTTTGTACTGCAGTTAAAGTGACACTTAAAGTGTAATTTGAATTTTTTATTTTTATGTTTATTTTATTTATACTGTTTATTTTATGTTCAATCTATAGAAAGAAGTTCAGTGGGATTTCTCATGTGAAATTATACAGGGCAGAAAACAATTGGTTGATTTTGTGGCAAAACATTTAGCAGTGTTTGCATGTTGTTTTACTGCAAATAATTCATTAAAATAGAAGTAAAATGACATGCATTACAAGTTGATTTCAAAACGCACCAACATTTTTGCATTTTCTGATTTTCAGTTGAATAAAAGATTATTTTCCCTTCATACGTTTCATTATTGAGGATTTCTTAAATATACTATCAAAATCTCGTCTCGTGAACCCGATCTCGTGTCTCGTCTCGTGGGATAGGGGTCTCGTCACACCCCTAAATAAAAGTCAAAACGGCTTGCCATAACGTCTCGCACTGCAGGTCCAGTGGGGGTTAAAGGTGACTGATGCTGACTTCACGTGAGAGCGGACATTTCGTACTTTACACTTCTTTTCACTGCATTCACATTTTGACCTGAGAGGGAGTTCATGACCGATTTTTTTAAACTATTAAACTAGTTTTTACGATAATTCCACTCAGAGCAAGTGAAGGCAGAGCGGCCGTGAAGCCGGTGAATATTACAGTGATGGATCGTCGGACAGGCAAAACTGTGACGGGTCGTTGTTAGGATGGCAAATTTAACGATAACGGATCTCCAGGTAGACGTATACAGCAGTGACGGGTCGAGTTGCAGGTACATATACAGGATAACTGTGTCCTGCCACAGAAAGATTTCCAGCTGGAAAATCGTCAGCTGACAGTTTTCTTTCCCTGATCCAGTGAGGCAGAGAGCGTCAGTAGGGAATATGAGTCACACTGGAGTGACGTCAACTCCCCTCTTCCATTGATTGGCTCGAGGAGGAGCTGTCAATCTAGAACTAGTGGACCAATGGTGACGCTTAAGCCCGCCCTAATTTACATGAAACTCCAACTGCAAGATTCGGAAAAACAAGCGCAGAACGTGGAAAGAAGAGCGAGGAGAAAAACAGCACAAACTTACAAAAAATAAAATATGAGCAGAAAATGTAAGAGAGCACAAAATACAGAGTATTAAACCAAGGAAAACATATTTCTGAAGAACACATTACATAAGTTTAAGTTTTGTGCAATATAATTTTTAATGTTTTTAAAGTTTTGATTTATGCTCGTTATTTTTTTAAGGCGCTTTTAATTTTTTGATTCATGTTTATTATAATTTGATCCGTGACCACGAGGTTTGCTATTCTGATCATTTTGCATTATTTTTTTCATTTTGTGCAATAAATTTTTGATTCACTCTTATTATTTTTGGATCCGTGACCGCTATACTGTAGGAGGGAATTTAATCCCATAGACGTCCTCATTCAGCTTGTGGTTCACGTGTGTCTTTTTACTGTGAAATCTTTAGGGATTTTTATTAAGTAAACATAAGAATAACCTTTATATTGTTAGTAATATTTCAAGATGATCATTTTCTGGATGGAAATGACTGAGGCTTTTGAGGAACATTTATTTGTTCATCTCTCAATCATTGTATTTTATTATTGCATTACATGTTTTAAAATTACAGAGCTTTGATAATAAAACTAAAACATATTACATATATATAAATCTACACATTTTGTAAGTTTCAGTTTGAACTGAGAGATTGTGTCGTTGTTCTGCAGGTTGAGTCAGTGTAATATCACAGCTGAAGGTTGTGCTGCTCTGACTTCAGCTCTGAGATCAAACTCACTCCTCAGAGAACTGGATCTGACTGGGAATGAAATAGGAGATGAAGGTGTGAAGCTGCTCTCTGATGGACTGAAGGATCCTCACTGTAAACTGGAGAAACTGACGTAAGATCATACATTAATCTGAACTGAAACCAGTATCATATTATATTACTGTATTTTTCTCCTCATGTTGTTTCAATCATAGTGATTTTCTGTACATTAACACACAAGAATGCAAAAGTAAACACAAAGTAATAAAAACATTAAATCCACACAGATTCAGTGTTTAACATCACACTCTCTGTGGATGTGTAGTTCCTGCTGGAGAGGAATTACATTTCCACTACATAAAGACAAAAGACAGAGAGTTTACTGAAGATAAAGTTCTCCACACTTCCAAAGGCCTTATAAAGAGAGTAAGAGGATCCAGCATTAAACTAACTTAAAATACAGAAACACTCGCACTGATAGACATGAATAATCCGTGACATGAAGCCTGCAGGTTCTGATCAGCAGTACAGATCATTCTAGCAATGAAAGAAACTTCAGTGAGAGTCTCCAGTGAGTCACAAATTCAGGAAGGACTCTTCTTATGTGGGACGCTGATGAATTCTCCTGGATACGGCTCCTTTAGCACGGTCACATTTGTCTCAGAATAATAATAAACAACTCCTGCAAACACAAACAGATGAAACACAGCTGATATCTTTCCTCTTCAAGGTTGAGTGTGTCGTTGCTTCACTGGAACTGAAAAATAAAACTAGAATAAAATGAATGAGAGTAAAGTTAAAACTGACAGTTTTCTTTCTAAAAATGGTGATCTGATCACAAGGATGAATTATCATTACAGCTGCTAATATATATATTTTTTTTTCAAATGTTTTCTTCATTCTTCTGTGTGCTCGTCAATTGTCTGTTATTTTAAAACTTCACCCAGTAATTTCTACAGTAGAAATAGATTAACAAGAAAATATTAGTAAAAACCTCTTAACAAAGACTCTGATCATGAAGGGCTCTTGACTGCAGCCTGAGTCAGTCTGATAATCCACCCCTGATACCAAATACTGACTGACATCACCTTTATCAGAAATACCAGGATAGATACACTGGATTAAAAAAAACTATGATCTCTGATTCATTATATAATAGAAGAAGAGGGATTATGAATCCACTGCCGTCATTGTTGAACTGAGAGATTGTGTCGTTGTTCTGCAGGTTGAGGGGTTGTAAGATCACAGCTGAAGGTTGTGCTGCTCTGACTTCAGCTCTGAGATCAAACTCACTCCTCAGAGAACTGAATCTGACTGGGAATGAAATAGGAGATGAAGGTGTGAAGCTGCTCTCTGATGGACTGAAGGATCCTCACTGTAAACTGGAGAAACTGGAGTAAGATCATACATTAATCTGAACGGAGACAATAATCTAATTATTTTAACTGTTTAATTCCCATTTGATCTAAATTATCAACATGATCAAAACTTCTGGAAAAACCTGTTACACACAATCTACTACTTTCCTTCTGTCGTCTTAATGAAAGTTTAAAGTTTTTTAGCAAGTAAAAGACCTTTTAGTAAAATTGTGAAAACGTCTATGGGATTAAATTCCCTCCTACAGTATAGCGGTCACGGATCAAATAATAAGAGTGAATCAAAAATTTATTGCACAAAATGAAAAAAATAATGCAAAATGATCAGAATAGCAAACCTTGTGGTCACGGATCAAATTATAATAAACATGAATCAAAAAATTAAAAGCGCATTAAAAAAATAACGAGCATAAATCAAAACTTTAAACACATTAAAAATTATATTGCACAAAACTTAAACTTATGTAATGTGTTCTTAAGAAATATGTTTTCCTTGGTTTAATTACTCTGTATTTTGTGCTCTCTTACATTTTCTGCTCATATTTTATTGTTTGTAAGTTTGTGCTGTTTTTCTCCTCGCTCTTCTTTCCACGTTCTGCGCTTGTTTTTCCGAATCTTGCAGTTGGAGTTTCATGTAAATTAGGGCGGGCTTAAGCGTCACCATTGGTCCACTAGTTCTAGATTGACAGCTCCTCCTCGAGCCAATCAATGGAAGAGGGGAGTTGACATCACTCCAGTGTGACTCATATTCCCTACTGACGCTCTCTGCCTCACTGGATCAGGGAAAGAAAACTGTCAGCTGACGATGTTCCAGCTGGGGTCAAATCTTTCTGTGGCAGGACACAGTTATCCTGTATATGTACCTGCAACTCGACCCGTCACTGCTGTATACGTCTACCTGGAGATCCGTTATCGTTAAATTTGCCATCCTAACAACGACCCGTCACAGTTTTGCCTGTCCGACGATCCATCACTGTAATATTCACCGGCTTCACGGCCGCTCTGCCTTCACTTGCTCTGAGTGGAATTATCGTAAAAACAGTTTAATAGTTTAAAAAATCGGTCATGAACTCCCTCTCAGGTCAAAATGTGAATGCAGTGTAAAGTACGAAATGTCCGCTCTCACGTGAAGTCAGCATCAGTCACCTTTAACGCCCCACTGGACCTGCAGTGCGAGACGCAGCTGCCACTGCACTGCACTGTATGTGTGCCTGATCGTTTGGACCTGTTATGGCTATTACTGTCTGATTTTTCATACTATAATAATAAAATATTGCTTGTTGCCTCTTCAGTTCCTGTCGTTTGCTCAAGAGAAGACAGGAAATGAAGCCGACCGCACTAATAATCGCTCGTGAAGTGCCGTTAAAGAAATGCCATGGCAGTTGTTTAGAACATTTTTTTTATTGCTCTTTATTGCAAACTGCAGATTTTGTCATGAAGTTTTCCTGTAAACAGATTTGTAGTTTTTGTCTTCCATGTACAGTATGTTATTGACAAGGGTGTTAGTTTTAATAAATGATCGCATTTTCTAGACGCATTACATTTCTTTAAACAATTAAGTTCAAATCTGCCAATGTGCCCGTCTGAAGACTTTAGGACTTTGACCTGTCACTCCTACACCTGCCTGGAGATCAGTAAATGCGGCAAAAACTTTCTAAATTGTTGTTAAATGATCATAGGTAACCTGATAAATTAATTCTAAGACTGAATGTACCATTTCTGCATTAACTACACTAGATTTGACAATAGATCAATCATCTAAATTATAGTGTTACAGAAAACAGGTGGATTTAATATGCAGTGATTTATTTACACAGCTACATAATTGCATGTGATTAATGTTTTAAATACAGCCTCAATTTTGAATACAGAAACATTAAAAACTAAATTACAGATCAGGAATAGATCAGTTTACCTTCAACCCTGATAAAAAATAATCCTCACCGGTCTGTAGTGATAATCCTGAAGACACTGATGTGTTCACGATGGCGTTTCTTTAACGGCACTTCACGAGCGATTATTAGTGCGGTCGGCTTCATTTGCTGTCTTCTCTTGAGCAAACGACAGGAACTGAAGAGGCAACAAGCAATATTTTATTATTATAGTATGAATACTAAAAAAAAAATATCAGACAGTAATAGCCATAACAGGTCCAAACGATCAGGCACACATGCAGTGCAGTGCAGTGGCAGCTGCGTCTTATGGCAAGCCGTTTTGACTTTTATTCATTCTCAGGATATGAACTTTCACTAGTTTAAAATGTTCACATTTACATTTACATTTAGTCATTTAGCAGACGCTTTTGTCCAAAGCGACTTACAAGTGAGGAAAACAAACAAGCGATTCTTCATGAATTGGCAAATAACACAGGAAGTGCTCACAATACAAGTTTCATACATTGCTCAGTACCATAAGCTAGAGTAGGAAGGGAAAAGGGAAGGAAAGGGTTTTTTTTTTTTTTTTTTTTTTTTTTTGTGAGGGGATCAAGTGTTCACGGAAGAGGTGAGTTTTCAGCTGTCTCTTGAATATTGCCAGGGATTCTGCGTTCCTGATGAAACTAGGGAGATCATTCCACCAGCAGGGAGCAGTGAAGGAGAATGTTCTGGAGAGTGATTTTGTGCCTCTCTGTGACGGTACCACAAGCCTACGCTCCTTTAGTGATCGCAGGCTTCTGGTGGGGACGTAGCGTTGTAGCAGTGTGTGGAGGTAGGAAGGTGCAGAGCCTGTGGCGGATCTGTAAGCAAGCATCAGCGCTTTGAACTTGATGCGAGCAGCGAGGGGTAGCCAGTGCAGAGAGATGAAGAGGGGCGTGACGTGGGCTCTCTTAGGCTCGTTGAAGACAAGACGAGCAGCAGCGTTCTGGATCATTTGAAGAGGTTTGGTTGCACTTGATTGCAGACCAGCCAGAAGAGCATTGCAGTAATCAAGCCTTGAAATGACCAGGGCCTGGACAAGCAGTTGTGTTGCGTGCTCAGTCAGGAAGGGACGGATTTTCCTGATGTTGCGAAGTGCAAATCTGCATGACCGCGCCGTCTTTGAGATGTGGTCTCTGAAGGTCAGTTGGTCATCAAAGATAACTCCAAGATTTCTGGCCGACTTAGATGGGGTGATGGTGGTTGTACCAAGCTGTATGTTGATGTCGTGTTGTAGGGTAGGAGTGGCAGGGAAGACTAAAAGCTCAGTCTTTGCCAGGTTGAGCTGCAGGTGGTGATCTTCCATCCAGGTGGAGATATCCGCCAGACAGCTTGAGATCCGTGCAGCTACTGTGGAATCATCTGGTTGGAAGGACAGGTAGAGTTGTAGAGTTGTGTTCATTCTTGATATCAACAATTGAATTGCTACCAGTAAAAATGTTCATTCTTGATATCTGAAATGAATTCCTGATATCAAGATAATTTCTGATATCTAAAACGGCTTTCTTACTAGTAACAACCACATTCATGATATCAGAAATGAACATTTTTACTAGTTGCAATTCAGTTGTTGATATCAAGAATAGACATTTGCACTAGTAACAATGTAATTCTTGATATCAGAAATTTGTATTGTTACTAGTAAGAATTATATTCCTGATATCAAGAATTAACATTTTAACTAGTTCATATCCTGTGAATCAATAAAAGTGTTTTGACTTTTATTCATTTTCAGGATATGAACTTGTGAAATCAACAATTCAATTTCCACTAGTAAAAACTATCATTCTTGATATTAAGAATTGTATTTTTACTAGTGAAATCTCGCCATAGGCTGCCATTCAAATTCAATTGTTGATATCAGGAATACAAATCTTACTAGTAAAAATGTTCATTTCTGATATCATGAATGTGGTTGTTACTAGTAAGAAAGCCGTTTTAGATATCAGAAATTATCTTGATATCAGGAATTCATTCATGATATGAGAAATGAATATTTTTACTAGTAGCAATTCAATTGTTGATATCAAGAATGAACATTTGCACTAGTAACTAAATGTAATTATTGATATCAATGAAGATTTTTACTAGTAAGAATTGTATTCCTGATATGTGAAACTGGAATTTCAACTGGTAAGAAATGAATTCTTGATATCAACAATTGAATTTGAATGGCAGCCTATGGCGAGATTTCACTAGTGAAAATACAATTGTTGATATCAAGAATTGTCATTGTTACTAGTGGAAATCTTATTCCCGATATCAAGAATGAACATTTTAACTAGTGAAAATGCAATTGTTGATATCACAAGTTCATATCCTCGCGAGACTAAAACGTGACGAGATTTCTCGTCGAGGTGAAAAGTTGTCTCGTGGTGCTCTCAGTGTGAGGGTGAAATTATTATTCAAGATGCCCCCGCCACTTTCAAATCGTTTGTGCGGAAACATTTTGGTTTTTGGCGCAAGAATAACACACAAGACACAAACAATGTGTAAACATTGTAAGAAAACTATGCCATACACCTCGGCCAAGGTTGTACAGACTCTTAGGGGCCGTCCACATATCGCGCACATTTTCATTCTCGCAAAATGGAAGAGACGCGGGTCGCGACGCGCTTGTTTTTTCCTGGCGCTCCTGTGCCGCGGCGAGATGAAAACATCTCAACATTTCAGAATGCCGCAAGAGCACCGCAGGTCATGTGACAAGAACCAAGCGATGGTCGTGGAGAGCACAGTTCATGGTTGCATAGCAGCGACAGAAGCGCGAGCTCCCGAACGCTTGCAAAAGAAGGAGGAAGCGACGCGGTCGCGCTTTACACGCTTTTTTAGGCGCGACATGTGAACGGCCCCTAAAGAGGCAGAAAGCGTCGCTATCACTGCTGACGGTTGGACTTCTCGGTGTACGCAGAGCTTTATAACAGTTACAGCCATAGACATAATACAACACATAGACGCCTCATTGGTCTCTGGATCGTACGTCAACGGCGCCGCCATATTGTGCAGGTTAACGTTCCCATAACTGGAATTGAGGAAAATGCCTGTTTCGTGTGATGCTTGGGGCTGTACAAATCGCCACACAATTGAATACACGTCTCGGGGAATAACCTTTCACAGGTACGGCTGAACATTTGTTTCTGGTTGTATTTGGTCATATAAATATGTTGATAGTAGTTGTTCACCAGAGTCAGTCAGAAAATAGCTAATTAGCTGTTAAAGTTGGGACATGAGTTAAAATGGTCTATATTATAGTTTTAGCATATATTACTTTATTTTATAAACTAAATTTCCTGAAATTTAAATATGCATCTGTAACGGAGGCCAGCTAGCAGTGGCTGTGCGAGTAAACCTCACTCCGACAGACGGAAGAGGTTGTAGCCTTTAGCCTCCTTGGTAGAGCGTCCGACTCCCATACCCGAAGACTCCGGCTCTAGGCTCGCTCGGAGCGGGTTGAGAGGGACCCGGGTGGAGGGGTTTCACATCTTTATTTTCTTAAAACCGACTTTTAAGACAAGCACTCGTTTCGTAAAAGTGACTGACATTTTGTGAATTACTGTAACTAGTGTGGCACGACCGTGAATGGCAAAAATTACCACTAGACCCAGAATAGAGCAGACTACGCCACCCCGTCTGTGAACGGGGAAATTTACACTAGAAATAGGGCACACAGATTCGTTACCACTAAATACAAGAGACGTGGATGTAAATACAAAACACTTTTATTTCACGTTAATGCATTAAAATGAAAAAAACACTGTTGACCAATTAAAGACGAACAAAAAAAGAAACCAAAGAAAACTTTCAGGCTGAGGCTTACCAGTTGGGTGGCTAGCTGAGCAGTGAGTATAAGAGAAACCCCCACTCACCCAAATACACTCCACACCAACTCTCACACTCACTCGCACTCTAAGTGAGGGGGACACAGTGGTCAAATGGCAAAACACTCTGTGAGAAACACCACCACCACAGGGCCAAGACAGCTAGTTTCCCACACTGGGGGCCTTCAGTTCCTGAAATAAACAACAACAACAAACAAGAAAAAAACAATTAATCCACTCAAATTCAATCCAACACATTAAAATAGGTTCAAACCATACAGGGAAAACAAACAGTTTGCTGGTCACAAGGGTCAGACTATGCTCATCTGGGCTCGTACCAAAGGCTCATACCCAGAGACAAATCAGGGAGCAGCAACAGATTGAAGACAAAAAAAAACTAAAAAGAAGTGGACCAAACAATACAAATGCAAAAACAATCAAGCTTCAAAGTAATCACATAAAACATAACAAAAACAATTTAATAGAAAACAAATTTACAGCTGGAAGGACTCTCAATAAATACTCCAGCATCAACGTAAAGAAATGAAACAAACAAAAACAAACAAAAGTAAATCAAACACCAACGGTCACAGTCGCAAAAATAGCAGCAGAACAAGCAGTGCAGTCTCGATGTCGTCTAAGGAGCGTCTGCCCTGCAGTCCACAATAATGAAGTGCTCGATCAATTTCCTCACCAGAAGTAGATCGTCAAACACACAGGCCCAATTACTCACAGCTTTATCCGCGATTGACGAATGTGTAGCAACTTGCTCAAATGGATGAGATATATTCACAACTGAATCACAACACGTTATGATTAATCGTGAATATGAATCAACCACGAAGGGAATTAGGTATATATCGATAATCAATTACAACGAATTATAATTAATCATGAACATATATGATCTAAAATTATTTCTAAGTTTAGAATTAATTTAGAAAGACTGGTTTGTTTTGTCCAGCAAAACTATCAGTCCGATTTTCTTATCAATTCTAGAAAGGAAGTTTTCTTCTCTGGCCACGAAAAGAAAACCTATTCTAGTATTTAAAAAGCATAAAGCTAGCGAAGTCAAACGTTAAAGTGACTTGGTTCATGTATGAGTTACCCAGAGACAACGAATTGTGTGAATACAAGGTGTTTAATATATGAATATATGATATATATACACAAATACATACAACTAAATCTAAGCAGAGCATACAATAAAATAACGAAAGGAAAGAAAGAAAGAGTTGATCAAAGAAGGCAAGATTACAAACAGTTCAACCTTTTGAGAGCCAGCAACGAAATCACTTCAGACAATAAAGTTAAAGCGCATCGAAATTAATTCAGATACTTGCATTTGTACTTTGTGCTGTGGCGAATGCCGTTCAAACTTCCGTGCGGAGCTGGAGTTTCTATTGGTCTCTTCCTGAGGTGATTCTTCGGCGGGAATTTCAAAACGGAATTAACTGTTTGTAAAATGCCGGAAAATAAAAGAAGTGTGTCTCGTCTAAGATGAAAACGACTGAGCGTGGATCCGCTCGTGTTTAGGTGTTATAAAGGTAACTCCAGTCACACCCATTCTGGGCCGTACGGACCAATAGGGAACATGGACTTTTAGCGGGAAAACGTTCCTTTGTCTGTTTTTATGGCCTAATTTGCATTATCTACAGAGGTGCTTAAGCTGGGTTCTTTTCCCTCCAAAGTACCTTAAAAGTAGAATAATGCATATTATCACAATAAGACACCAATATCTAGGTATGAAATTAACAGAGGAACGTTTTGAATCCAATAAACGCATGTTTCGGACTCTCTTTTAAGGAGTAAATGTTCTTACATTCAAATATAAGCATTTTACAGTGAAACTAACACAACTACAAGATGTAACTAAGTGGGAGTAATATAGACATGCATACAAAAGAAAAGCACAGGAAAAACACTTAGGGAATATTCATATTTTGATGAATGTCTTTATGTGTGTGCGTGGAATTCATTCCACTGGTCTTGTGAGGGACAAGGAATTTGGTGTGAGCTGATTAGCATTTCTTTGAAGATGGAGACCTCCAAAGGGATTCTGCCTTGTCTCGCACCTCGCCACTTAAAGTGTCACTTGTCCGTGGGGGGGACCAGGACATTCGGAGCCGACTAAGATTTACTTATGCGACTCAGAGAGTTAAAAGCTTTTCTTAAAACCTAAAATGAATTGGTCGTTCATGATCCGGTCCAGGCCAGGCACTACAGTCCCCCTTTCGGCCGACGACGTTCATGTTTGGAACATCGTGGGACGTTCCTCTGGCAAGTGGATCATGATGGTCGGGCAGCAGGTGGGTTTCAGTTGTCCTGCTTGTCCCCTCAGTTCAATGTCAGATGCTGGACCTGGTGATGTTAGGTCAGACAGCTGTCCTCTGGTTGCCTGGAGGCACAGGAGGGTGAGCCACAGCAGCATCCTGGCACAGAAGAGAGAGAGAGAGAGAGAGAGAGAGAGAGCGGGGGGGGGATTGGTAGGTCAGCGAGGGATGTCCTTTGTTGGTGAGGACAGTCTTTTAGCTCCGAGGATTGCAACAGAGTTTAGCTTGCATTGTCCCCTCCCTGCCTGTCTCTGTCAGCAGCCACATGTCTTTTGATTTGGTTACGGTGGACCCACTTGAAAATTGGGTCTTTCTGTCCCCGGCTCAGTTGGATTCGGTACGCAACAGGGGAAAGTTTGTCTACAATCTCATAAGGTCTCATCCAGTGAGGCAGAAGTTTCTTTGACAGCCGCTTGGAGGCTGTCTTGGGTGGCTGGATGAAACGGTAGTACCAGACCCTGTCACCCACCGTCAGTTCCTGGTGTGATGCTTTCCGGTCATAATATGCTTTCTGGCCCTCAGCACTCTTTTGAAGCTGTTGTTGGGCAAAAGCAAATGTTGTTCTCAGGTGTCTGTGTAGTTCGTCAAGGTACTGGTGAGTGGTGTAGGCTGTGACAAGGCTGGAGTCTCCCGGTTGATACAGCAGGTGCAGCGGCAGTGTCATCTGCCGGCCTGTCATTAGTTCAAAGGGAGACACACGTGTTGACTCCTGCGGTGTAGCTCTGATGGCCATAAGCACCAGAGGAAGTTTCACATCCCAGTCTTTCTGGTTAGCCGACACATATTTCCTCAGCATGCTGACCACAGTTCGATTGGTTCGTTCCACTTGCCCTGATGAGATGGGATGGTGGCTGATGTGCAGTTGAGCTTGTATACCCAGGAGTTTCCACATATGCTGCATGATGTCAGCTGTAAAGTGAGTGCCTCTGTCAGAGTTGACTCTCAGTGGCAGTCCGAACCTGGAGAAGATGTGGTTCATCAGGAGGTATGCCGTGGTCTGGGCAGTGTCGTTAGGTGCTGGAAGACACTCTACCCACTTGGTGAATTGGCACACCACCGTGAGGAAGTACTTGTTACCTCTTGTCGACCTGGGCAGAGGTCCCACCCAGTCTATTTGGAGGTCCGACCATGGGAATGTGACTCCTCTGCGTTGCAGTGGAGCTCTGTGATTTGGGTTTGCTGGTTGGAATTGACAGCAAACCAGACACCCTCTGACATACTCTGCCACATCTTGCTGCATGCCGGGCCAGTATGCCACTTGTTTCAAAGTCTCATAAGTTGCTTTGGTACCATGGTGTCCGGCAAATGGTGCGTCGTGGGCGTACATTAGCATGACCCCCTTTTGGCCCTGTGGCACCACAAGCCTTGGCGCGGTGAGGGCGTCAGGGACATACCACAGGATGTTTTTGTCCACACGCAGCATGTCCTTCTTCTCTAGCAAGCGTTTGAGGCCAGGGGCCGCAATGTGGTCAGATGCTGCGATCGGGTGGTTGGAGGGGTCTGAGAGGTGGTTTATCATAGCCTGTATGGAAGAGTCAGAAGCTTGTAGATCAGCTATGTCATTGCTGGAAATTTGTGGGGCAAGCGATAGTGGCTGTGAAGCAGGCACAGTTGCAGGAACTGTTCGCTGACTGCGAGTTATTGCTGCCACACTATGGGTGGGCGGCTGGGATGGAGGTGACCATGGTTTGCCATGTGATGCGCCAGTCTTGGCAAGGGCATCAGTTTGGTCATTCAAGTCTTTGTCAAGGCCTGGTTGCTTTGAGTGGCCTTTCACCTTTTTCCAGTAGATGATCATGTCGTGTGTTCGAGTGATGTCATCACATGCTTGGAACAGGTGTTGGTGTTTGACCGGCTTGTTATTTGCGGTCTTAAAGCCATTTTGTTTCCAGCCCGGAAGGTGGCATGTGAAACTGAGTCTGGCATAGTTTGAGTCTGTGCATATGAGGAGTTCTCTGATGTTATGGGCTGAGGCGATTTGAAGGGTTATGAGGATGGCTGCAACCTCAGCATACTGCGATGACTGGGGACCCAACTTGAAGTGTCGTGGTGAGCAGGAACAGACGTGCCTTTAAGGTGCCCTCATGGTTGTAGGAGCATCCATCGACGTAGGCAGTGGGCATGCCCTGGCACGCATTCTCTTCGAAGTACCTGTGACAAGACAGTGGTGGTTGTTGGGGTCTCTCTACGTCCAGCGTCGCAGCTGATGTGTCATCAGAGCAGTTTTGGCAGGCGGCCAAGCCGTTGCCCAGCACAGACTTGTGATTTTGAGCGTATCGTGCCTCAACGCTGCGCCCCTGGAGGGCCATCAACCATGTGGCTATGCGTGAATTGGTGACCACACCATCTCGGATGCGTTGGCTGTTGAGGAATGTGACAGGCTGGTGACAAGTCTCTATAATAACCTTCTGTGCTCCAATGTAGTTGGAGAATCTTTGGATAGCCCATACAGTGCAGAGCAAAGCCTTTTCACAGTCTGAATATTTACACTCTGGTGATAGAAGTGTTTTACTGGCATATGCAACCACTCTTTTGTCCTGGTCGTATCGTTGGTAAAGACCAGCACTAAGACAGTCGTTGGAGAATCCAGCATCCAAGTAGAACTCCTTCTGTGGATCAGGATAAGCCAGACATGGAGCTGTACATAAATGTCGTTTCAGTTCATTCATGGCAGTTGCTTGAGCTTCTGTCCAGACGAACGGGCAGTCCTTTTTCAGCAGGGCAGTTAGAGGTCATGCAATGTCCGAGTAGTTCTCAATGAACTGCCGTGAGTAGTTGCAGACACCTAGAAAACTGCGCAGCTCTGAGACATTGGTGGGAGGCTTGATGTTCTGAATGGCTTGGACACGGCTGGACTGTGGTTCAATACCCTGGGATCCGATGAGTAGACCCACATAATTGACCTTGGTTCGGCACCACTGTCCTTTGTGGAGGGCAATCTTTGCGCCAGCAGCCGTTAACTGCGTTAGAACATGGTCTATCTCTTTCATGTGGTCAGCCACAGTTGGGCTTTTCATCAAAACATCGTCCACATAAATTAAATTCCCTCTAATTCTGGCATCTGGGCATGCTTTGTTCAGGAAGATGTTGAACTCAGCTGGTGAGTTGGCATAGCCGAACGGGCACCTTGTGAAAGTGTACTGTCGGTTGCAGAAGGTGAAAGCCAGCTTGTGTTGATCCCCTGGATGCACGGGTATGGTCCAGAATCCCGAGGCAACATCGAGTGTAGAAAAGATTGTGGCCCCTTTGATTCTAGGTAGTTCCTGCTCCAGCTGTGTCATGGGCCATCGTGACAGCGGCACTTGCTGGTTCAACTTCCTGTAGTCGATTGTAGGTCGCCACTTGCCGTTGGGCTTGAGAACGGGCCATATGGGGGCAGAATAGGTGCTGTTGCATGGACGGATGACACCTTTGTCAAGCATGGAGTCAATGATTTCCTGCACTGGTTCATGTGAGGCGATGGGAATCTTGTATTGCTTGACAAAAGTGGGAGGAGCATTTGGGTGTGTTGGAATACGCACCGTGTGGAGGTTAGTGAGGCCACAGTCTAAAGAGTCTTTGGCAAATGATGCTTTGAACTTGTACAGGACCTGTCTGAGTTTTTGACGGTCTGCATTGTTCTTTAAGGCGTTTGCAGCTTTCAGAATTTGTTGGACCTGAGTCTCAAATCCTGGAAATGGCTCCTCTGTTGTTGTGTCACTGGTCAAGTCAGCAGTCAATGGTGAAGCAATTTCATCACTCTCAAAAGCAGGCTGGTTAGAGACTGTGTACACTGTAAGGTGTCGGTCCTCTGTCAGCTCCGTTCTGCATACTTGTTCTGTGGCCACTGGCATGACAGACGTTATGGAGATGATCTTGAAGGGTGCTGTGAACACTGTATTGTCCAAGCTCCCTTCTGGTATCATTACAGATGGGATTGAACCAATGACTGGTAAAGTGAGATCAAAGTCATGGAAATCGTGACTCACTAGCCAACCCAAGCGGTAGGCCTTGGGAATTCCAATGTCTGTTGCCGTGCAGTTGTTGAATAGAATGTAGACTACGCGGGATGACACTTCCATGAGGGGAGTGGCTTCCAGAGTGAGTCCAAGTTCTACGCATTCAGGTGACTGTTGAAAGAAACCCAGTGTGTGGTTTAGGGTTTGACCACGTCGCATGTTGAGCCGAACAGCAACCCCTTTGGTGTAAGCTGGTACTACAGTTCCCTGTTCACTGACCAGGGTGCAGACCTCTGGAATGGTCTGGCCTGACAGGAGGTTCTCAGTGTCGACGGGCGTAACAGGGGGCTGTGAGGTCATTGGGGCCCACACCACCTCGTTAATAAAGTCTACATGAGCCTTGAGGCGAATCAAAACGTCCGCTCCAATGTAGACATCATGTGGCAGGTCCCGAAGGACCAGGAAGTAATGAGTCAAACACCGGCCGTTCCATTTCAAGTTCAAAACGCAGATGCCCTTGGCAGTTGTCATGGTTGACAGATGGGGGTCCAACGGGAAGCGGGTGCGCTTTTTGGCAGACGGAAGGTCAGGTGTGTCCTCAATGAGAGCATTAAAGAGTGTGTGACTGATGGCTGAGTTGTCAGCCCACAGTGCGAGAACAATGTCTGTTGTCTTTGCATCATTCAGTTGCAGGTCTGCCATGACCTTAGGGCAGTAGGAGTCAGAGTCTCTGTTAAGTTGCAGAGTGCAGAGTAGCGAACTTGAACTTTGCTCTGGGGCTGAGACGATGTTCTCACGCCTAGCTGTGAGATTTCCCGTGACCTCGGTGACCTTGGTGACCTGACAGTCTGGCTCAGGTGATCTGGGTGACTGGAGGGACAGAGGTTCTCGTACTTGAGCCCAAATTTTCAGCTGTCTGAAGTCCAATAAGGGCTCAAAGCGATCTAGCAGATCTTTGCCAATGAGAAGGGGAAATGTGTCCATTTGTGATATGTACACAGGATGTACCAGGCTCATTGGACCGATGGTCAGGTGAATGGGAGCTATCTGTTCAAGTTGGACCTCATCTTGACTGTATGACTGCACATTCAACTCACATTTTTGTGATTTAAGAGTTCGATTCTGTCTCTTAGCTTCAGCTCTGAGTCTTTCAAAGAGGTCTGATGACATCAAAGTGAGATCTGCGCCGGTGTCTACCAGGGCTTCAATTTTCACATCATTTTCCACAGTGATGGTGAGGTAGAGTTTCCGGGCCACCCCCTTTTCGATCAGATTCCCTAGGAGTCTTGGTACTGGGGCTTGTGTGCTGACCGATAGGCAGTTGGGGCCGGTCTCTTGCAGTTCGTTAGGGAGGCAGACAACCAAAACAGCACTTTCTGGTACCTTGGAGTCTTTGTTGACAGCGTGATGAAATGTGTTGGTCTGCTCCGGGTGTGCAACCATCAGCTGAGGTGATTGAGAGATGCTGTCATTTAGTGATGCGTGAGCTGTTTCTGTGGTCAGTGGCTGGTCAGCAGGGATCTGGGGTTTAGGTTCTGTCTGAGGAATGTCAGAGCTGATCTTGGAGACAGGCCTCACTCCTAGTCATAAGGAGTCTGGCTTCTCTGTCTTGTCTTCCTTGTGGGGTTTCTTTTGGATCAGTTCCTTGAGAATCCTCAAGATCTCCGCAGACTCAGACGCTGCTGCTCTGTTCTGCTCTTGCGAGGGCTCAGACTTGGGCTTGTTAGGGACCTGTCGAGAGGCATTCCGCTGCTGGCTGTCAGGGCTTGATGCTCTGGCAGATGAGTGTCTGCCATTTCTGGACCGTCGGCTGGCATTCCTTGCCGCATCACCCTTTGGGTTGTTGGATGGACCTGAGTAGTCCCAGGTTCTTTCAGAGCGTCCGGCCAGGTGCTTGGGACGGGCACCCTCAGCGTGAGGCTGCCCTCTGCTGGCTGGGAACGGCTTTGACGGCCTGTTATACACTCTGTCACTGTGGGGTGGCTGTGCGCCCTCTAGGGCCAGTTCATTTTGAAAGTGAGCAGAGACAGGGTAGATGGCTGGGTTTTTTACAGTCTTTTCAGAAACAGTCTTTTGCTTGACATAAGCCTTATGGACTAAGTCTCGCAGCTGTTGGGTAGACATGCTGCGCGGACAGGCCAGGACTCCTAGGTGATGACTCACCGCAGGATGCAGGTTTCGGAGGAACAGAGTTCTGAAGTTGAAGTCCTCCTCCATGCCTGGCTCATTGCGCGCTCCGAAGTAGGCCCGTCGCAGCCTGTTGTAGTAAGCCTGTGGAGTTTCAAGTCGGCCCTGTTTAAGGTCCATAGCAGCGATGAGCCCTTGGTCCGATTCAGGGTCAGAAAACTCTCTGATCAGAGCCTGTCGCAGCTTCTGGTAGTCGGACTTGACAGTTTCTGATTGCCGATCTAGAAAGCTTCGCACATCACGGCTTGACGTGATTCTGAGCAAATACAATCTGTCCCATGCATTCACGTTGGGCACATTTTGCAAAAGAAAGTCTATGTCCTGCAAGTAGGCGTGCACGTCGTGGCCTCCTGCAGGGTTTGGGGTGAATGTGGGAATGTTTCTGGCAAGCTTGTCAAGTTCTTTGGGAGCCATGCTGTGACTTGTGGCACGGACTTTCTGGAAAGGCTCCCACCCCTTTGTTGCCGATGAAGGGTCTGGGATGCCGGAGGGTGGCATCCTGAACGGTGAGCTTTCACCCCCTTTTTGCACAAGGGACTCTTGACTGGGAGGCCTGGGCTCACGGGCCAGGGAAAACTGTGTGATGGGTGTTTCCCCTCCCTGGTAGCTTTGCAGGTTATAAGAATATTTCAATTCTCTGTGAACACTGTCAAGTTCATCTTTTAAATAGTCTCTTTGTTGTACTAAAGAAAGGATTTCAGCTCGGGCCGCCTGCAGGTGGTTTTCACAGGCCTTGGCCTTAGCGTCCCTTTCTTTTAGTTCAGTCTCTACTCTTGCTAGGAGAGCACCACTGTGTTGGAGTTTTTCAGTAAGTTCCTCTCTGGATTCGTTCTCCAACTGCTCTTTATGCTCTGTCTCTAGATGGAGCTCTGCCAGGGCTTTTTGGAGTCTTTCCACCTTCTCCTGTAGCTCTGGGTCCTTTTCATCCGCTGTCCCGTGCTGGTTCTGGGTCTCGAGGAGTAGCTGGTCTAGGCGCTGTTGAGCAGTGGCCTGGTTTCTCCTGGCCTCCTCGGCCTGGAGCTTGAGCGCTGTTGCTTCTTGCTCCAGTTGGATGTTGCTCTGTTCGCTGACACGTGTCTGGACGATGAGGTTGTGGGCGAGTCCACCGACGATCTTGGCCCATTCTTTGTGGTTGTAGCTCTGCGTCGGATCGTGGGCCATCAGCCTGTTCAAGTCATCGTCCAGTTGTTCTCTGCTCAGTTGCTGTAGGTCCCCAGCGGCGTTGGGCAGGAACGTGTTAGTCATGTCACTCAGCCAGGTCTCGAGATGATCCCAGTGGGTGCCAGGGCTGGATGATCGGGACATAGTGGCTCACTGTTGGCGAGAGAAAGACAGCACAAAGAGACCAATGCAAGTCCGTGCAAAATTAATCGAGCTACGGTAATATGTAATTCTGTGCACGCAGTGTGATTTTGACAAACTGGGGTAGACAGTTAGTCGAATATTAGGCCAGACACTTAACGTCTATGGCCGTGAATGGCCAGGTGGGGCCGATTCGTGTGGGTGAGCGCCGGGTCTAAATAAAGATTTTGACGGGTAGCTTAGTTGGTCATCTAATGACTCTGGCTGCTTGGGTCGTCGATCTATTATTCAGCTTTCCTTGATGGCTCTCATAGGTTCTGCCTTTACGTGAACTGAAAGAAGAAAGGAAAAAACAAAAAAAACACAAGAGAACGGCAACAGAAAACTGAACAAAAGATACCAAATGATTAAAGAGAAAAGAAAAACAAATAGAAACAAAATAGGAACAGGAAAAGATAGAGGGGAGGAAGAAGGCTTAAGCTTGCTATCACTGCTGGGGTGTATGGCAGGCCTGACGAGGGCGCTGTCGAGTTATAAACCCCAGGGGGATGGCATGGCTTAAGAACCGAAGAATAAGCCAAACACTTAAATGCTCACAGAATATCTAATATTCTATGGATTACTTGAAGTGAATGGGCAGTATACCATTTAACTATGCCTGGAGTGAATTGTGATTGCTCAAGTGGGAACTCAGTGGCAGGGCTAACCTCCCTGACGGCTCCAACCACTCGACTACGGTGTCCTCGGGCACCCTGCTCCCCTTGTGTCACGGTGCGACCGCTCAAACAGCAATGACTTTTAGCACAATTGGACAACACTCAAGTGAGGCGTGTCAACGGCCAGACTGCCGAGTCAAAATTGGGTTTCGCCTGATAACCCCCTTTGGAGTCAGTCACCGCAGTGGTGTACTGCTACAAATCGGGCGGTTCCGTCGGTGCGGACACCTAATCAGGGTAATTAACCAAAATTGGCCTTGTGGACAGCTGGACTCGTTGACTCCTACACCTGAAGTGTCCAATTGCTGATGTCGGCTGCGTGTCAGCACCAATAGCACGAGAACATAAATGTCCGAGATTCACACACAGCCAGCGTCGTGTCCGGCAGACCAGGCGCCTCTGCTCACTGGCACTCAATCTGAAAACAACCATCACTTCACAACAGAGCACTAGGGGGAGTACTATCCGCAAGTACACAAAATGGCTGAACAACTGCAACTTAATGTTAATTTAGATTTAAATTCTTGCTTAAACCAATTTTAAATCATTAAGTATATGGGGTAAAAGAATGGAGCTTATAATGATATTAAACAGAATAAACCATCTGAAAAGCAGAAATAGAACTAAGCAATAAAGCAGAAATAACACAACTCAAAGTGAAATCTCAAGAGAAAAGAGAGAGAGAGCCTTCTTTGTCTGGGACTGCCCGCTAGGGGGAGTGCTACAAAATGAGCAAATGCCAATGGATGGCACAGAGAAACTTAATTTAAATTTAAATTAAAACTTTGTTTAATTAAATTTAAACAAGTGTGCAAAACAAGAGAGGCTTAACTCAAATAATAAGGAATGCAAGTGAAACACTAATAGAATTAATAAAATAGCTGAAAAGGAAGAACTTGCAATAAAATAATATAAACTAAAAATAAAAGGAGAGAGAGAAAGGAAATTGACTTATCTGGGGAGGGCCCACTAGGTGGCGTGCCTCCAGTAAGTGAATTCCCGGTGTTGGAAGGGGAAACTTAATTTAAATTTGAATTAAAACTTGTTAAACCAAATTCCAAATAAGTATGCCAAGTTCCAACTAATAGCAGTCAATAAAATAACAGAAACAGGATTAAGAATAGCCAAAGGGAAAAATTGGAATGACCACAATGGAACAAACAAGAGGAAAGAAAAGCAGCAGACCTAACGGAGAATGCCCACGAGATGGCGTCTGTGAGCCCACACAACAATGACGTCACGAAAGTGGGGTGTATCCCACGCTTACACGGGTCGCCCTCTGGTGGTTAGTCAGAGGTACTGTGACCTACCCTCAACTCAGTCGTGAGTGAATTAAATGATGATGCGTTCGTGCAAGCATACAATGTTTTAGATCTCAGCAGATCCTTTTGCGCTAGTTTACAGCACAAGAATGTGTAACTTTGCAGGGTTTCTTCGCTGCTGTTACAAATTAACACTTGATCAATGTGTTAAAATAAATGACTCCGATTTACAAATAATTCAGATAACTGTGTTCTTCTAAATAGATTTGCATTAGGCGAGCACTGGGTAGCTAAGCCAGTGATTTGACCTAACAGAGTCAAATCGCTTAGTTGAATAACACTGGATATACGCAATGAATCAAATCTAGCGATACAAATAAAGGCCTTTTAGAAAGATAAGAGGAACATCGCTCAAATCAATCTGTCTTCGCGCTGAAAGAAGGTTTCTTCGTTCTAACAGGCGGAAAAACTAATATTAAAATGTGCTGTGAAGAGATTTGATCCTCTTTACAGGAACAATTTTAATATTATGAACTGCAGTTAATTCTAGACGGTTAACAGTAGCTACAATGTTAGACAAATATAGCCGTTGTTACCGCGGGGCAATGGTGAGACGCGCGTTGCGACTCTCACTGCATGAAGCGCGCATGAACACATTAATAAACACACAAAGATTGAAACTGTGTCGCTCAACACAAAACCAAGTTTAAAACGATGCCGCGTTCTCCACCAAAAATATATGTAGCAACTTGCTCAAATGGATGAGATATATTCACAACTGAATCACAACACGTTATGATTAATCGTGAATATGAATCAACCATGAAGGGAATTAGGTATATATCGATAATCAATTACAACGAATTATAATTAATCATGAACATATATGATCTAAAATTATTTCTAAGTTTAGAATTAATTTAGAAAGACTGGTTTGTTTTGTCCAGCAAAACTATCAGTCCGATTTTCTTATCAATTCTAGAAAGGAAGTTTTCTTCTCTGGCCACGAAAAGGAAACCTATTCTAGTATTTAAAAAGCATAAAGCTAGCGAAGTCAAACGTTAAAGTGACTTGGTTCATGTATGAGTTACCCAGAGACAACGAATTGTGTGAATACAAGGTGTTTAATATATGAATATATGATATATATACACAAATACATACAACTAAATCTAAGCAGAGCATACAATAAAATAACGAAAGGAAAGAAAGAAAGAGTTGATCAAAGAAGGCAAGATTACAAACAGTTCAACCTTTTGAGAGCCAGCAACGAAATCACTTCAGACAATAAAGTTAAAGCGCATCGAAATTAATTCAGATACTTGCATTTGTACTTTGTGCTGTGGCGAATGCCGTTCAAACTTCCGTGCGGAGCTGGAGTTTCTATTGGTCTCTTCCTGAGGTGATTCTTCGGCGGGAATTTCAAAACGGAATTAACTGTTTGTAAAATGCCGGAAAATAAAAGAAGTGTGTCTCGTCTAAGATGAAAACGACTGAGCGTGGATCCGCTCGTGTTTAGGTGTTATAAAGGTAACTCCAGTCACACCCATTCTGGGCCGTACGGACCAATAGGGAACATGGACTTTTAGCGGGAAAACGTTCCTTTGTCTGTTTTTATGGCCTAATTTGCATTATCTACAGAGGTGCTTAAGCTGGGTTCTTTTCCCTCCAAAGTACCTTAAAAGTAGAATAATGCATATTATCACAATAAGACACCAATATCTAGGTATGAAATTAACAGAGGAACGTTTTGAATCCAATAAACGCATGTTTCGGACTCTCTTTTAAGGAGTAAATGTTCTTACATTCAAATATAAGCATTTTACAGTGAAACTAACACAACTACAAGATGTAACTAAGTGGGAGTAATATAGACATGCATACAAAAGAAAAGCACAGGAAAAACACTTAGGGAATATTCATATTTTGATGAATGTCTTTATGTGTGTGCGTGGAATTCATTCCACTGGTCTTGTGAGGGACAAGGAATTTGGTGTGAGCTGATTAGCATTTCTTTGAAGATGGAGACCTCCAAAGGGATTCTGCCTTGTCTCGCACCTCGCCACTTAAAGTGTCACTTGTCCGTGGGGGGGACCAGGACATTCGGAGCCGACTAAGATTTACTTATGCGACTCAGAGAGTTAAAAGCTTTTCTTAAAACCTAAAATGAATTGGTCGTTCATGATCCGGTCCAGGCCAGGCACTACAGTCCCCCTTTCGGCCGACGACGTTCATGTTTGGAACATCGTGGGACGTTCCTCTGGCAAGTGGATCATGATGGTCGGGCAGCAGGTGGGTTTCAGTTGTCCTGCTTGTCCCCTCAGTTCAATGTCAGATGCTGGACCTGGTGATGTTAGGTCAGACAGCTGTCCTCTGGTTGCCTGGAGGCACAGGAGGGTGAGCCACAGCAGCATCCTGGCACAGAAGAGAGAGAGAGAGAGAGAGAGAGAGAGCGGGGGGGGGATTGGTAGGTCAGCGAGGGATGTCCTTTGTTGGTGAGGACAGTCTTTTAGCTCCGAGGATTGCAACAGAGTTTAGCTTGCATTGTCCCCTCCCTGCCTGTCTCTGTCAGCAGCCACATGTCTTTTGATTTGGTTACGGTGGACCCACTTGAAAATTGGGTCTTTCTGTCCCCGGCTCAGTTGGATTCGGTACGCAACAGGGGAAAGTT
The DNA here is from genome assembly GCA_037194245.1 of Opsariichthys bidens. Taxonomy (NCBI): domain Eukaryota; kingdom Metazoa; phylum Chordata; class Actinopteri; order Cypriniformes; family Xenocyprididae; genus Opsariichthys; species Opsariichthys bidens. The sequence continues at coordinate 135,974 of CM074292.1, forward strand.
TGTCTACAATCTCATAAGGTCCCATCCAGTGAGGCAGAAGTTTCTTTGACAGCCGCTTGGAGGCTGTCTTGGGTGGCTGGATGAAACGGTAGTACCAGACCCTGTCACCCACCGTCAGTTCCTGGTGTGATGCTTTCCGGTCATAATATGCTTTCTGGCCCTCAGCACTCTTTTGAAGCTGTTGTTGGGCAAAAGCAAATGTTGTTCTCAGGTGTCTGTGTAGTTCGTCAAGGTACTGGTGAGTGGTGTAGGCTGTGACAAGGCTGGAGTCTCCCGGTTGATACAGCAGGTGCAGCGGCAGTGTCATCTGCCGGCCTGTCATTAGTTCAAAGGGAGACACACGTGTTGACTCCTGCGGTGTAGCTCTGATGGCCATAAGCACCAGAGGAAGTTTCACATCCCAGTCTTTCTGGTTAGCCGACACATATTTCCTCAGCATGCTGACCACAGTTCGATTGGTTCGTTCCACTTGCCCTGATGAGATGGGATGGTGGCTGATGTGCAGTTGAGCTTGTATACCCAGGAGTTTCCACATATGCTGCATGATGTCAGCTGTAAAGTGAGTGCCTCTGTCAGAGTTGACTCTCAGTGGCAGTCCGAACCTGGAGAAGATGTGGTTCATCAGGAGGTATGCCGTGGTCTGGGCAGTGTCGTTAGGTGCTGGAAGACACTCTACCCACTTGGTGAATTGGCACACCACCGTGAGGAAGTACTTGTTACCTCTTGTCGACCTGGGCAGAGGTCCCACCCAGTCTATTTGGAGGTCCGACCATGGGAATGTGACTCCTCTGCGTTGCAGTGGAGCTCTGTGATTTGGGTTTGCTGGTTGGAATTGACAGCAAACCAGACACCCTCTGACATACTCTGCCACATCTTGCTGCATGCCGGGCCAGTATGCCACTTGTTTCAAAGTCTCATAAGTTGCTTTGGTACCATGGTGTCCGGCAAATGGTGCGTCGTGGGCGTACATTAGCATGACCCCCTTTTGGCCCTGTGGCACCACAAGCCTTGGCGCGGTGAGGGCGTCAGGGACATACCACAGGATGTTTTTGTCCACACGCAGCATGTCCTTCTTCTCTAGCAAGCGTTTGAGGCCAGGGGCCGCAATGTGGTCAGATGCTGCGATCAGGTGGTTGGAGGGGTCTGAGAGGTGGTTTATCATAGCCTGTATGGAAGAGTCAGAAGCTTGTAGATCAGCTATGTCATTGCTGGAAATTTGTGGGGCAAGCGATAGTGGCTGTGAAGCAGGCACAGTTGCAGGAACTGTTCGCTGACTGCGAGTTATTGCTGCCACACTATGGGTGGGCGGCTGGGATGGAGGTGACCATGGTTTGCCATGTGATGCGCCAGTCTTGGCAAGGGCATCAGTTTGGTCATTCAAGTCTTTGTCAAGGCCTGGTTGCTTTGAGTGGCCTTTCACCTTTTTCCAGTAGATGATCATGTCGTGTGTTCGAGTGATGTCATCACATGCTTGGAACAGGTGTTGGTGTTTGACCGGCTTGTTATTTGCGGTCTTAAAGCCATTTTGTTTCCAGCCCGGAAGGTGGCATGTGAAACTGAGTCTGGCATAGTTTGAGTCTGTGCATATGAGGAGTTCTCTGATGTTATGGGCTGAGGCGATTTGAAGGGTTATGAGGATGGCTGCAACCTCAGCATACTGCGATGACTGGGGACCCAACTTGAAGTGTCGTGGTGAGCAGGAACAGACGTGCCTTTAAGGTGCCCTCATGGTTGTAGGAGCATCCATCGACGTAGGCAGTGGGCATGCCCTGGCACGCATTCTCTTCGAAGTACCTGTGACAAGACAGTGGTGGTTGTTGGGGTCTCTCTACGTCCAGCGTCGCAGCTGATGTGTCATCAGAGCAGTTTTGGCAGGCGGCCAAGCCGTTGCCCAGCACAGACTTGTGATTTTGAGCGTATCGTGCCTCAACGCTGCGCCCCTGGAGGGCCATCAACCATGTGGCTATGCGTGAATTGGTGACCACACCATCTCGGATGCGTTGGCTGTTGAGGAACGTGACAGGCTGGTGACAAGTCTCTATAATAACCTTCTGTGCTCCAATGTAGTTGGAGAATCTTTGGATAGCCCATACAGTGCAGAGCAAAGCCTTTTCACAGTCTGAATATTTACACTCTGGTGATAGAAGTGTTTTACTGGCATATGCAACCACTCTTTTGTCCTGGTCGTATCGTTGGTAAAGACCAGCACTAAGACAGTCGTTGGAGAATCCAGCATCCAAGTAGAACTCCTTCTGTGGATCAGGATAAGCCAGACATGGAGCTGTACATAAATGTCGTTTCAGTTCATTCATGGCAGTTGCTTGAGCTTCTGTCCAGACGAACGGGCAGTCCTTTTTCAGCAGGGCAGTTAGAGGTCGTGCAATGTCCGAGTAGTTCTCAATGAACTGCCGTGAGTAGTTGCAGACACCTAGAAAACTGCGCAGCTCTGAGACATTGGTGGGAGGCTTGATGTTCTGAATGGCTTGGACACGGCTGGACTGTGGTTCAATACCCTGGGATCCGATGAGTAGACCCACATAATTGACCTTGGTTCGGCACCACTGTCCTTTGTGGAGGGCAATCTTTGCGCCAGCAGCCGTTAACTGCGTTAGAACATGGTCTATCTCTTTCATGTGGTCAGCCACAGTTGGGCTTTTCATCAAAACATCGTCCACATAAATTAAATTCCCTCTAATTCTGGCATCTGGGCATGCTTTGTTCAGGAAGATGTTGAACTCAGCTGGTGAGTTGGCATAGCCGAACGGGCACCTTGTGAAAGTGTACTGTCGGTTGCAGAAGGTGAAAGCCAGCTTGTGTTGATCCCCTGGATGCACGGGTATGGTCCAGAATCCCGAGGCAACATCGAGTGTAGAAAAGATTGTGGCCCCTTTGATTCTAGGTAGTTCCTGCTCCAGCTGTGTCATGGGCCATCGTGACAGCGGCACTTGCTGGTTCAACTTCCTGTAGTCGATTGTAGGTCGCCACTTGCCGTTGGGCTTGAGAACGGGCCATATGGGGGCAGAATAGGTGCTGTTGCATGGACGGATGACACCTTTGTCAAGCATGGAGTCAATGATTTCCTGCACTGGTTCATGTGAGGCGATGGGAATCTTGTATTGCTTGACAAAAGTGGGAGGAGCATTTGGGTGTGTTGGAATACGCACCGTGTGGAGGTTAGTGAGGCCACAGTCTAAAGAGTCTTTGGCAAATGATGCTTTGAACTTGTACAGGACCTGTCTGAGTTTTTGACGGTCTGCATTGTTCTTTAAGGCGTTTGCAGCTTTCAGAATTTGTTGGACCTGAGTCTCAAATCCTGGAAATGGCTCCTCTGTTGTTGTGTCACTGGTCAAGTCAGCAGTCAATGGTGAAGCAATTTCATCACTCTCAAAAGCAGGCTGGTTAGAGACTGTGTACACTGTAAGGTGTCGGTCCTCTGTCAGCTCCGTTCTGCATACTTGTTCTGTGGCCACTGGCATGACAGACGTTATGGAGATGATCTTGAAGGGTGCTGTGAACACTGTATTGTCCAAGCTCCCTTCTGGTATCATTACAGATGGGATTGAACCAATGACTGGTGAAGTGAGATCAAAGTCATGGAAATCGTGACTCACTAGCCAACCCAAGCGGTAGGCCTTGGGAATTCCAATGTCTGTTGCCGTGCAGTTGTTGAATAGAATGTAGACTACGCGGGATGACACTTCCATGAGGGGAGTGGCTTCCAGAGTGAGTCCAAGTTCTACGCATTCAGGTGACTGTTGAAAGAAACCCAGTGTGTGGTTTAGGGTTTGACCACGTCGCATGTTGAGCCGAACAGCAACCCCTTTGGTGTAAGCTGGTACTACAGTTCCCTGTTCACTGACCAGGGTGCAGACCTCTGGAATGGTCTGGCCTGACAGGAGGTTCTCAGTGTCGACGGGCGTAACAGGGGGCTGTGAGGTCATTGGGGCCCACACCACCTCGTTAATAAAGTCTACATGAGCCTTGAGGCGAATCAAAACGTCCGCTCCAATGTAGACATCATGTGGCAGGTCCCGAAGGACCAGGAAGTAATGAGTCAAACACCGGCCGTTCCATTTCAAGTTCAAAACGCAGATGCCCTTGGCAGTTGTCATGGTTGACAGATGGGGGTCCAACGGGAAGCGGGTGCGCTTTTTGGCAGACGGAAGGTCAGGTGTGTCCTCAATGAGAGCATTAAAGAGTGTGTGACTGATGGCTGAGTTGTCAGCCCACAGTGCGAGAACAATGTCTGTTGTCTTTGCATCATTCAGTTGCAGGTCTGCCATGACCTTAGGGCAGTAGGAGTCAGAGTCTCTGTTAAGTTGCAGAGTGCAGAGTAGCGAACTTGAACTTTGCTCTGGGGCTGAGACGATGTTCTCACGCCTAGCTGTGAGATTTCCCGTGACCTCGGTGACCTTGGTGACCTGACAGTCTGGCTCAGGTGATCTGGGTGACTGGAGGGACAGAGGTTCTCGTACTTGAGCCCAAATTTTCAGCTGTCTGAAGTCCAATAAGGGCTCAAAGCGATCTAGCAGATCTTTGCCAATGAGAAGGGGAAATGTGTCCATTTGTGATATGTACACAGGATGTACCAGGCTCATTGGACCGATGGTCAGGTGAATGGGAGCTATCTGTTCAAGTTGGACCTCATCTTGACTGTATGACTGCACATTCAACTCACATTTTTGTGATTTAAGAGTTCGATTCTGTCTCTTAGCTTCAGCTCTGAGTCTTTCAAAGAGGTCTGATGACATCAAAATGAGATCTGCGCCGGTGTCTACCAGGGCTTCAATTTTCACATCATTTTCCACAGTGATGGTGAGGTAGAGTTTCCGGGCCACCCCCTTTTCGATCAGATTCCTTAGGAGTCTTGGTACTGGGGCTTGTGTGCTGACCGATAGGCAGTTGGGGCCGGTCTCTTGCAGTTCGTTAGGGAGGCAGACAACCAAAACAGCACTTTCTGGTACCTTGGAGTCTTTGTTGACAGCGTGATGAAATGTGTTGGTCTGCTCCGGGTGTGCAACCATCAGCTGAGGTGATTGAGAGATGCTGTCATTTAGTGATGCGTGAGCTGTTTCTGTGGTCAGTGGCTGGTCAGCAGGGATCTGGGGTTTAGGTTCTGTCTGAGGAATGTCAGAGCTGATCTTGGAGACAGGCCTCACTCCTAGTCATAAGGAGTCTGGCTTCTCTGTCTTGTCTTCCTTGTGGGGTTTCTTTTGGATCAGTTCCTTGAGAATCCTCAAGATCTCCGCAGACTCAGACGCTGCTGCTCTGTTCTGCTCTTGCGAGGGCTCAGACTTGGGCTTGTTAGGGACCTGTCGAGAGGCATTCCGCTGCTGGCTGTCAGGGCTTGATGCTCTGGCAGATGAGTGTCTGCCATTTCTGGACCGTCGGCTGGCATTCCTTGCCGCATCACCCTTTGGGTTGTTGGATGGACCTGAGTAGTCCCAGGTTCTTTCAGAGCGTCCGGCCAGGTGCTTGGGACGGGCACCCTCAGCGTGAGGCTGCCCTCTGCTGGCTGGGAACGGCTTTGACAGCCTGTTATACACTCTGTCACTGTGGGGTGGCTGTGCGCCCTCTAGGGCCAGTTCATTTTGAAAGTGAGCAGAGACAGGGTAGATGGCTGGGTTTTTTACAGTCTTTTCAGAAACAGTCTTTTGCTTGACATAAGCCTTATGGACTAAGTCTCGCAGCTGTTGGGTAGACATGCTGCGCGGACAGGCCAGGACTCCTAGGTGATGACTCACCGCAGGATGCAGGTTTCGGAGGAACAGAGTTCTGAAGTTGAAGTCCTCCTCCATGCCTGGCTCATTGCGCGCTCCGAAGTAGGCCCGTCGCAGCCTGTTGTAGTAAGCCTGTGGAGTTTCAAGTCGGCCCTGTTTAAGGTCCATAGCAGCGATGAGCCCTTGGTCCGATTCAGGGTCAGAAAACTCTCTGATCAGAGCCTGTCGCAGCTTCTGGTAGTCGGACTTGACAGTTTCTGATTGCCGATCTAGAAAGCTTCGCACATCACGGCTTGACGTGATTCTGAGCAAATACAATCTGTCCCATGCATTCACGTTGGGCACATTTTGCAAAAGAAAGTCTATGTCCTGCAAGTAGGCGTGCACGTCGTGGCCTCCTGCAGGGTTTGGGGTGAATGTGGGAATGTTTCTGGCAAGCTTGTCAAGTTCTTTGGGAGCCATGCTGTGACTTGTGGCACGGACTTTCTGGAAAGGCTCCCACCCCTTTGTTGCCGATGAAGGGTCTGGGATGCCGGAGGGTGGCATCCTGAACGGTGAGCTTTCACCCCCTTTTTGCACAAGGGACTCTTGACTGGGAGGCCTGGGCTCACGGGCCAGGGAAAACTGTGTGATGGGTGTTTCCCCTCCCTGGTAGCTTTGCAGGTTATAAGAATATTTCAATTCTCTGTGAACACTGTCAAGTTCATCTTTTAAATAGTCTCTTTGTTGTACTAAAGAAAGGATTTCAGCTCGGGCCGCCTGCAGGTGGTTTTCACAGGCCTTGGCCTTAGCGTCCCTTTCTTTTAGTTCAGTCTCTACTCTTGCTAGGAGAGCACCACTGTGTTGGAGTTTTTCAGTAAGTTCCTCTCTGGATTCGTTCTCCAACTGCTCTTTATGCTCTGTCTCTAGATGGAGCTCTGCCAGGGCTTTTTGGAGTCTTTCCACCTTCTCCTGTAGCTCTGGGTCCTTTTCATCCGCTGTCCCGTGCTGGTTCTGGGTCTCGAGGAGTAGCTGGTCTAGGCGCTGTTGAGCAGTGGCCTGGTTTCTCCTGGCCTCCTCGGCCTGGAGCTTGAGCGCTGTTGCTTCTTGCTCCAGTTGGATGTTGCTCTGTTCGCTGACACGTGTCTGGACGATGAGGTTGTGGGCGAGTCCACCGACGATCTTGGCCCATTCTTTGTGGTTGTAGCTCTGCGTCGGATCGTGGGCCATCAGCCTGTTCAAGTCATCGTCCAGTTGTTCTCTGCTCAGTTGCTGTAGGTCCCCAGCGGCGTTGGGCAGGAACGTGTTAGTCATGTCACTCAGCCAGGTCTCGAGATGATCCCAGTGGGTGCCAGGGCTGGATGATCGGGACATAGTGGCTCACTGTTGGCGAGAGAAAGACAGCACAAAGAGACCAATGCAAGTCCGTGCAAAATTAATCGAGCTACGGTAATATGTAATTCTGTGCACGCAGTGTGATTTTGACAAACTGGGGTAGACAGTTAGTCGAATATTAGGCCAGACACTTAACGTCTATGGCCGTGAATGGCCAGGTGGGGCCGATTCGTGTGGGTGAGCGCCGGGTCTAAATAAAGATTTTGACGGGTAGCTTAGTTGGTCATCTAATGACTCTGGCTGCTTGGGTCGTCGATCTATTATTCAGCTTTCCTTGATGGCTCTCATAGGTTCTGCCTTTACGTGAACTGAAAGAAGAAAGGAAAAAACAAAAAAAACACAAGAGAACGGCAACAGAAAACTGAACAAAAGATACCAAATGATTAAAGAGAAAAGAAAAACAAATAGAAACAAAATAGGAACAGGAAAAGATAGAGGGGAGGAAGAAGGCTTAAGCTTGCTATCACTGCTGGGGTGTATGGCAGGCCTGACGAGGGCGCTGTCGAGTTATAAACCCCAGGGGGATGGCATGGCTTAAGAACCGAAGAATAAGCCAAACACTTAAATGCTCACAGAATATCTAATATTCTATGGATTACTTGAAGTGAATGGGCAGTATACCATTTAACTATGCCTGGAGTGAATTGTGATTGCTCAAGTGGGAACTCAGTGGCAGGGCTAACCTCCCTGACGGCTCCAACCACTCGACTACGGTGTCCTCGGGCACCCTGCTCCCCTTGTGTCACGGTGCGACCGCTCAAACAGCAATGACTTTTAGCACAATTGGACAACACTCAAGTGAGGCGTGTCAACGGCCAGACTGCCGAGTCAAAATTGGGTTTCGCCTGATAACCCCCTTTGGAGTCAGTCACCGCAGTGGTGTACTGCTACAAATCGGGCGGTTCCGTCGGTGCGGACACCTAATCAGGGTAATTAACCAAAATTGGCCTTGTGGACAGCTGGACTCGTTGACTCCTACACCTGAAGTGTCCAATTGCTGATGTCGGCTGCGTGTCAGCACCAATAGCACGAGAACATAAATGTCCGAGATTCACACACAGCCAGCGTCGTGTCCGGCAGACCAGGCGCCTCTGCTCACTGGCACTCAATCTGAAAACAACCGTCACTTCACAACAGAGCACTAGGGGGAGTACTATCCGCAAGTACACAAAATGGCTGAACAACTGCAACTTAATGTTAATTTAGATTTAAATTCTTGCTTAAACCAATTTTAAATCATTAAGTATATGGGGTAAAAGAATGGAGCTTATAATGATATTAAACAGAATAAACCATCTGAAAAGCAGAAATAGAACTAAGCAATAAAGCAGAAATAACACAACTCAAAGTGAAATCTCAAGAGAAAAGAGAGAGAGAGCCTTCTTTGTCTGGGACTGCCCGCTAGGGGGAGTGCTACAAAATGAGCAAATGCCAATGGATGGCACAGAGAAACTTAATTTAAATTTAAATTAAAACTTTGTTTAATTAAATTTAAACAAGTGTGCAAAACAAGAGAGGCTTAACTCAAATAATAAGGAATGCAAGTGAAACACTAATAGAATTAATAAAATAGCTGAAAAGGAAGAACTTGCAATAAAATAATATAAACTAAAAATAAAAGGAGAGAGAGAAAGGAAATTGACTTATCTGGGGAGGCCCACTAGGTGGCGTGCCTCCAGTAAGTGAATTCCCGGTGTTGGAAGGGGAAACTTAATTTAAATTTGAATTAAAACTTGTTAAACCAAATTCCAAATAAGTATGCCAAGTTCCAACTAATAGCAGTCAATAAAATAACAGAAACAGGATTAAGAATAGCCAAAGGGAAAAATTGGAATGACCACAATGGAACAAACAAGAGGAAAGAAAAGCAGCAGACCTAACGGAGAATGCCCACGAGATGGCGTCAGTGAGCCCACACAACAATGACGTCACGAAAGTGGGGTGTATCCCACGCTTACACGGGTCGCCCTCTGGTGGTTAGTCAGAGGTACTGTGACCTACCCTCAACTCAGTCGTGAGTGAATTAAATGATGATGCGTTCGTGCAAGCATACAATGTTTTAGATCTCAGCAGATCCTTTTGCGCTAGTTTACAGCACAAGAATGTGTAACTTTGCAGGGTTTCTTCGCTGCTGTTACAAATTAACACTTGATCAATGTGTTAAAATAAATGACTCCGATTTACAAATAATTCAGATAACTGTGTTCTTCTAAATAGATTTGCATTAGGCGAGCACTGGGTAGCTAAGCCAGTGATTTGACCTAACAGAGTCAAATCGCTTAGTTGAATAACACTGGATATACGCAATGAATCAAATCTAGCGATACAAATAAAGGCCTTTTAGAAAGATAAGAGGAACATCGCTCAAATCAATCTGTCTTCGCGCTGAAAGAAGGTTTCTTCGTTCTAACAGGCGGAAAAAAACTAATATTAAAATGTGCTGTGAAGAGATTTGATCCTCTTTACAGGAACAATTTTAATATTATGAACTGCAGTTAATTCTAGACGGTTAACAGTAGCTACAATGTTAGACAAATATAGCCGTTGTTACCGCGGGGCAATGGTGAGACGCGCGTTGCGACTCTCACTGCATGAAGCGCGCATGAACACATTAATAAACACACAAAGATTGAAACTGTGTCGCTCAACACAAAACCAAGTTTAAAACGATGCCGCGTTCTCCACCAAAAATATATGTAGCAACTTGCTCAAATGGATGAGATATATTCACAACTGAATCACAACACGTTATGATTAATCGTGAATATGAATCAACCATGAAGGGAATTAGGTATATATCGATAATCAATTACAACGAATTATAATTAATCATGAACATATATGATCTAAAATTATTTCTAAGTTTAGAATTAATTTAGAAAGACTGGTTTGTTTTGTCCAGCAAAACTATCAGTCCGATTTTCTTATCAATTCTAGAAAGGAAGTTTTCTTCTCTGGCCACGAAAAGGAAACCTATTCTAGTATTTAAAAAGCATAAAGCTAGCGAAGTCAAACGTTAAAGTGACTTGGTTCATGTATGAGTTACCCAGAGACAACGAATTGTGTGAATACAAGTTGTTTAATATATGAATATATGATATATATACACAAATACATACAACTAAATCTAAGCAGAGCATACAATAAAATAACGAAAGGAAAGAAAGAAAGAGTTGATCAAAGAAGGCAAGATTACAAACAGTTCAACCTTTTGAGAGCCAGCAACGAAATCACTTCAGACAATAAAGTTAAAGCGCATCGAAATTAATTCAGATACTTGCATTTGTACTTTGTGCTGTGGCGAATGCCGTTCAAACTTCCGTGCGGAGCTGGAGTTTCTATTGGTCTCTTCCTGAGGTGATTCTTCGGCGGGAATTTCAAAACGGAATTAACTGTTTGTAAAATGCCGGAAAATAAAAGAAGTGTGTCTCGTCTAAGATGAAAACGACTGAGCGTGGATCCGCTCGTGTTTAGGTGTTATAAAGGTAACTCCAGTCACACCCATTCTGGGCCGTACGGACCAATAGGGAACATGGACTTTTAGCGGGAAAACGTTCCTTTGTCTGTTTTTATGGCCTAATTTGCATTATCTACAGAGGTGCTTAAGCTGGGTTCTTTTCCCTCCAAAGTACCTTAAAAGTAGAATAATGCATATTATCACAATAAGACACCAATATCTAGGTATGAAATTAACAGAGGAACGTTTTGAATCCAATAAACGCATGTTTCGGACTCTCTTTTAAGGAGTAAATGTTCTTACATTCAAATATAAGCATTTTACAGTGAAACTAACACAACTACAAGATGTAACTAAGTGGGAGTAATATAGACATGCATACAAAAGAAAAGCACAGGAAAAACACTTAGGGAATATTCATATTTTGATGAATGTCTTTATGTGTGTGCGTGGAATTCATTCCACTGGTCTTGTGAGGGACAAGGAATTTGGTGTGAGCTGATTAGCATTTCTTTGAAGATGGAGACCTCCAAAGGGATTCTGCCTTGTCTCGCACCTCGCCACTTAAAGTGTCACTTGTCCGTGGGGGGGACCAGGACATTCGGAGCCGACTAAGATTTACTTATGCGACTCAGAGAGTTAAAAGCTTTTCTTAAAACCTAAAATGAATTGGTCGTTCATGATCCGGTCCAGGCCAGGCACTACAAATGGCAAATATGCAGGCGTTCCGGAGCACACGCGAACTGCACTGGGATGAAAGACAGCCTGTACCCAACAGCAACGTCGCACCAATTCTGACCATAACCTGGCTTCCGCAGAGCTGCGCGCACACACCCACCACGATTACACGATGCGCACCCAGGTGACAAGCTACGCCTTAAATACACCCCACACAGCAACCAATAGGCTGTCGCACACGTCACTCAGGGGATACTTGCATTTAATAGGGCGGTACCTAGACTGCCCTACTACACTAGCTTACTTTTCTCACACATTGAAGGTTTCCCAGAGACAGAGAGTTGAGGAGACGGTGGGAAGGAGCTGTAAGGGAAGGTTTTTCCAGCGTGTTTGATTTGTTTTTGACGATTTGCTTCATTTTCACAACGGTGGTAAATTCTAAACACAAGAAAAGCTAAAACGGGTTGAAAGACAGAAAATGCCTTTTCCACAATAAGAAATCTTTTTTTTTTTAATGTGAAAATTTAAATTCTCTCATTATGGGCGTTTTCACAATTCTTATCCAAGAATAAAGCAGCCAAATACAGGACAAGTCTGAGCTTTAACTATTAAAATAAATATATTTTTTTAAGTCTACTATCGAGGTTTTAAGTAACTAGAGATGGAACTTTTTGTACATCATAAACCACTGAAATCGGTTGATAAATGTAAATAATTTTCGTTTTTATCCAGAGAAACCGCAGCTCGCCAGTTTACTTGTATTTGTTTACAGTGCAGTCTTGCCCTCAGCAATATGGCGGACACGTTGACGTATCGCTGCAACGTTCCAAGGCGCCCAATGGGGCGTCTATGTATTTTATTATGTCTATGGTTACAGCCACACAATCAATAGTGACTGGGAAATGGTCAACTTTGTACTGCAGTTAAAGTGACACTTAAAGTGTAATTTGAATTTTTTATTTTTATGTTTATTTTATTTATATTGTTTATTTTATGTTCAATCTGTAGAAAGAAGTTCAGTGAGATTTCTCATGTGAAATTATACAGGGCAGAAAACAATTGGTTGATTTTGTGGCAAAACATTTAGCAGTGTTTGCATGTTGTTTTACTGCAAATAATTCATTCAAATAGAAGTAAAATGACATGCATTACAAGTTGATTTCAAAACGCACCAACATTTTAGCATTTTATGATTTTCAGTTGAATAAAAGACTATTTTCCCTTCATACGTTTCATTATTGAGGATTTCTTAAAAATACTATCAAAATCTCGTCTCGTGAACCCGATCTCGTGTCTCGTCTCGTCTCGTGGGATAGTGGTCTCGTCACACCCCTAAATAAAAGTCAAAACGGCTTGCCATAACGTCTCGCACTGCAGGTCCAGTGGGGCATTAAAGGTGACTGATGCTGACTTCACGTGAGAGCGGACATTTCGTACTTTACACTTCTTTTCACTGCATTCACATTTTGACCTGAGAGGGAGTTCATGACCGATTTTTTAAACTATTAAACTAGTTTTTACGATAATTCCACTCAGAGCAAGTGAAGGCAGAGCGGCCGTGAAGCCGGTGAATATTACAGTGATGGATCGTCGGACAGGCAAAACTGTGACGGGTCGTTGTTAGGATGGCAAATTTAACGATAACGGATCTCCAGGTAGACGTATACAGCAGTGACGGGTCGAGTTGCAGGTACATATACAGGATAACTGTGTCCTGCCACAGAAAGATTTGACCCCAGCTGGAACATCGTCAGCTGACAGTTTTCTTTCCCTGATCCAGTGAGGCAGAGAGCGTCAGTAGGGAATATGAGTCACACTGGAGTGACGTCAACTCCCCTCTTCCATTGATTGGCTCGAGGAGGAGCTGTCAATCTAGAACTAGTGGACCAATGGTGAGGCTTAAGCCCGCCCTAATTTACATGAAACTCCAACTGCAAGATTCGGAAAAACAAGCGCAGAACGTGGAAAGAAGAGCGAGGAGAAAAACAGCACAAACTTACAAAAAATAAAATATGAGCAGAAAATGTAAGAGAGCACAAAATACAGAGTAATTAAACCAAGGAAAACATATTTCTTAAGAACACATTACATAAGTTTAAGTTTTGTGCAATATAATTTTTAATGTGTTTAAAGTTTTGATTTATGCTCGTTATTTTTTTAATGTGCTTTTAATTTTTTGATTCATGTTTATTATAATTTGATCCGTGACCACGAGGTTTGCTATTCTGATCATTTTGCATTATTTTTTTCATTTTGTGCAATAAATTTTTGATTCACTCTTATTATTTTTGTGATCCGTGACCGCTATACTGTAGGAGGGAATTTAATCCCATAGACGTCCTCATTCAGCTTGTGGTTCACGTGTGTCTTTTTGCTGTGAAATCTTTAGGAATTTTTATTAAGTAAACATAAGAATAACCTTTATATTGTTAGTAATATTTCAAGATGATCATTTTCTGGACAGAAATGACTGAGGCTTTTGAGGAACATTTATTTGTTCATCTCTCAATCATTGTATTTTATTATTGCATTGCATGTTTTAAAATTACAGAGCTTTGATAATAAACTAAAAAGCTTACTAAAACATATTACATATATATAAATATACACATTTTGTAAGTTTCAGTTTGAACTGAGAGATTGTGTCGTTGTTCTGCAGGTTGGGTGGTTGTAAGATCACAGCTGAAGGTTGTGCTGCTCTGACTTCAGCTCTGAGATCAAACTCACTCCTCAGAGAACTGGATCTGTCTGATGATAAAATAGGAGATGAAGGACTGAAGCTGCTCTCTGATGGACTGAAGGATCCTCACTGTAAACTGGAGAAACTGACGTAAGATCATACATTAATCTGAACTGAAACCAGTATCATATTATATTACTGTATTTTTCTCCTCATGTTGTTTCAATCATAGTGATTTTCTGTACATTAACACACAAGAATGCAAAAGTAAACAAAAAGTAATAAAAACATTAAATCCACACAGATTTAGTGTTTAACATCACACTCTCTGTGGATGTGTAGTTCCTGCTGGAGAGGAATTACATTTCCACTACATAAAGACAAAAGACAGAGAGTTTACTGAAGATAAAGTTCTCCACACTTCCAAAGGCCTTATAAAGAGAGTAAGAGGATCCAGTATTAAACTAACTTAAAATCCAGAAACACTCGCACTGATAGACATGAATAATCCGTGACATCAAGCCTGCAGGTTCTGATCAACAGTACAGATCATTCTAGCAATGGAAGAAACTTCAGTGAGAGTCTCCAGTGAGTCACAAATTCAGGAAGGACTCTTCTTATGTGGGACGCTGATGAATTCTCCTGGATACGGCTCCTTTAGCACGGTCACATTTGTCTCATAATAATAATAAACAACTCCTGCAAACACAAACAGATGAAACACAGCTGATGTCTTTCCCCTTCAAGGTTGAGTGTGTCGTTGCTTCACTGGAGCTGAAAAATAAAACTACAGAATGAAATGAATGAGAGTAAAGTTAAAACTGACAGTTCTCTTTCTAAAAATGGTGATCTGATCACAAGGATGAATTATCATTACAGCTGCTAATATATATTCTTTTTTTTTCAAATGTATTCTTCATTCTTCTGTGTGCTCGTCAATTGCCTGTTATTTTAAACCTCCACCCAGTAATTACTACAGTAGAAATAGATTAACAAGAAAATATTAGTAAAAACCTCTTAACAAAGACTCTCTGATCATGAAGGGCTCTTGACTGCAGCCTGAGTTAGTCTGATAATCCACCCCTGATACCAAATACTGACTGACATCACCTTTAACAGAAATACCAGGATAGATACACTGGTTTAAAAAAAACTATGATCTCCGATTCATTATATAATAGAAGAAGAGGGATTATGAATCCACTGCCGTCATTGTTGAACTGAGAGATTGTGTCGTTGTTCTGCAGGTTGTGGAGGTGTAATATCACAGCTGAAGGTTGTGCTGCTCTGACTTCAGCTCTGAGATCAAACTCACTCCTCAGAGAACTGGATCTGACTGGGAATGAAATAGGAGATGAAGGTGTGAAGCTGCTCTCTGATGGACTGAAGGATCCTCACTGTAAACTGGAGACACTGGGGTAAGATCATACATTAATCTGAACAGAGACAATAATCTAATTATTTTAACTGTTTAATTCCCATTTGATCTAAATTATCAACATGATCAAAACTTCTGGAAAAACTTGTTACACACAATCTACTACTTTCCTTCTGTCGTCTTAACGAAAGTTTACAGTTTTTTAGCAAGTAAAAGACCTTTTAGTAAAATTGTGAAAACGTCTATGGGATTAAATTCCCTCCTACAGTATAGCGGTCACGGATCCAAAAATAATAAGAGTGAATCAAAAATTTATTGCACAAAATGTAAAAATAATGCAAAATGATCAGAATAGCAAACCTCGTGGTCACGGATCAAATTATAATAAACATGAATCAAAAAATTAAAAGCGCCTTAAAAAAATAATGAGCATAAATCAAAACTTTAAACACATTAAAAATTATATTGCACAAAACTTAAACTTATGTAATGTGTTCTTCAGAAATATGTTTTCCTTGGTTTAATACTCTGTATTTTGTGCTCTCTTACATTTTCTGCTCATATTTTATTGTTTGTAAGTTTGTGCTGTTTTTCTCCTCGCTCTTCTTTCCACGTTCTGCGCTTGTTTTTCCGAATCTTGCAGTTGGAGTTTCATGTAAATTAGGGCGGGCTTAAGCGTCACCATTGGTCCACTAGTTCTAGATTGACAGCTCCTCCTCGAGCCAATCAATGGAAGAGGGGAGTTGACGTCACTCCAGTGTGACTCATATTCCCTACTGACGCTCTCTGCCTCACTGGATCAGGGAAAGAAAACTGTCAGCTGACGATTTTCCAGCTGGGGTCAAATCTTTCTGTGGCAGGACACAGTTATCCTGTATATGTACCTGCAACTCGACCCGTCACTGCTGTATACGTCTACCTGGAGATCCGTTATCGTTAAATTTGCCATCCTAACAACGACCTGTCACAGTTTTGCCTGTCCGACGATCCATCACTGTAATATTCACCGGCTTCACGGCCGCTCTGCCTTCACTTGCTCTGAGTGGAATTATCGTAAAAACTAGTTTAATAGTTTAAAAAATCGGTCATGAACTCCCTCTCAGGTCAAAATGTGAATGCAGTGAAAAGAAGTGTAAAGTACGAAATTTCCGCTCTCACGTGAAGTCAGCATCAGTCACCTTTAACGCCCCACTGGACCTGCAGTGTGAGACGCAGCTGCCACTGCACTGCACTGCATGTGTGCCTGATCGTTTGGACCTGTTATGGCTATTACTGTCTGATTTTTCATACTATAATAATAAAATATTGCTTGTTGCCTCTTCAATTCCTGTCGTTTGCTCAAGAGAAGACAGCAAATGAAGCCGACCGCACTAATAATCGCTCGTGAAGTGCCGTTAAAGAAACGCCATGGCAGTTGTTTAGAACATTATTGCTCATTATTGCAAACTGCAGATTTTGTCATGAAGTTTTCCTGTAAACAGATTTGTAGTTTTTGTCTTCCATGTACAGTATGTTATTGACAAGGGTGTTGGTTTTAATAAGTGATCGCATTTTCTAGACGCATTACATTTCTTTAAACAATTAAGTTCAAATCTGCCGATGTGCCCGTCTGAAGACTTTAGGACTTTCACCTGTCACTCCTACACCTGCCTGGAGATCAGTAAATGCGCCAAAAACTTTCTAAATTGTTGTTAAACGATCATAGGTAACCTGATAAATTAATTCTAAGACTGAATGTACCATTTCTGAATTAACTACGCTAGATTTGACAATAGATCAATCATCTAAATGATAGTGTTACAGAAAACAGGTGGATTTAATATGCAGTGATTTATTTACACAGCTACATAATTGCATATGATTAATGTTTTAAATACAGCCTCAATTTTGAATACAGAAACATTAAAAACTAAATTACAGATCAGGAATAGATCAGTTTACCTTCAACCCTGATAAAAAATAATCCTCACCGGTCTGTAGTGATAATCCTGAAGACACTGATGTATTCACGATGGCATTTCTTTAACGGCACTTCACGAGCGATTATTAGTGCGGTCGGCTTCATTTGCTGTCTTCTCTTGAGCAAACGACAGGAACTGAAGAGGCAACAAGCAATATTTTATTATTATTGTATGAATACTAAAAAAAAAAAAAATCAGACAGTAATAGCCATAACAGGTCCAAACGATCAGGCACACATGCAGTGCAGTGCAGTGGCAGCTGCGTCTTATGGCAAGCTGTTTTGACTTTTATTCATTCTCAGGATATGAACTTTCACTAGTTAAAATGTTCATTCTTGATATCAACAATTGAATTGCTACTAGTAAAAATATTCATTTCTGATATCTGAAATGAATTCCTGATATCAAGATAATTTCTGATATCTAAAACGGCTTTCTTACTAGTAACAACCACATTCATGATATCAAAAATGAACATTTTTACTAGTAGCAATTCAGTTGTTGATATCAAGAATAGACATTTGCACTAGTAACTAAATATAATTCTTGATATCAGAAATTGTCATTGTTACTAGTAAGAATTATATTCCTGATATCAAGAATTAACATTTTAACTAGTTCATATCCTGTGAATGAATAAAAGTGTTTTGACTTTTATTCATTTTCAGGATATGAACTTGTGAAATCAACAATTCAATTTCCACTAGTAAAAACTATCATTCTTGATATCAACAATTGTATTTTTACTAGTGAAATCTCACCATAGGCTGCCATTCAAATTCAATTGTTGATATCAGGAATACAAATCTTACTAGTAAAAATGTTAATTTCTGATATCATGAATGTGGTTGTTACTAGTAAGAAAGCCGTTTTAGATATCAGAAATTATCTTGATATCAGGAATTCATGCATGATATCAGAAATGAACATTTTTACTAGTAGCAATTCAATTGTTGATATCAAGAATAGACATTTGCACTAGTAACTAAATGTAATTATTGATATCAATGAAGATTTTTACTAGTAAGAATTGTATTCCTGATATGTGAAACTGGAATTTCAACTGGTAAGAAATGAATTCTTGATATCAACAATTGAATTTGAATGGCAGCCTATGGCGAGATTTCACTAGTGACAATTCAATTGTTAATATCAAAAATTGTCATTGTTACTAGTGGAAATCTAATTCCCGATATCAAGAATGAATATTTTAACTAGTGAAAATGCAATTGTTGATATCACAAGTTCATATCCTGAGAATGAATAAAAGTAGGGGTGAGACGAGATCTCGCGAGACTAAAACGTGGCGAGATTTCTCGTCGAGGTGAAAAGTTGTCTCGTCGTGCTCTCAGTGTGAGGGTGAAATTATTATTCAAGATGCCCCCGCCACTTTCAAATCGTTTGTGTGGAAACATTTTGGTTTTTGGCGCAAGAATAACACACAAGACAAACAATGTGTAAACATTGTAAGAAAACTATGTCGTACACCTCAGCCAAGGTTGTACAGACTCTATATCGCGCGCATTTTAATTCGCAAAATGGAAGTGACGCGGTCGTGACGCGCATATGGTGCGGCGCGCTCGTTTTTTCCTGGCGCGCCTGTGCAGCGGCGAGATGAAAACATCTCAACATTTCAGAATGCCGCGAGCGCACCGCAGGTCATGTGACAAGAACCAAGCGACTGTCGTGGAGAGCACAGTTCATGGTTGCATAGCAACGACAGACGCTACAGAAGCGCGAGCTCCCGAACGCTTGCAAAAGAAGGAGGAAGCGCTTTACACGCTTTATCAGGCGCGATATGTGAACGGCCTCTAAAGAGGCAGAAAGCATCGCTGTCACTGCTGACGGCTGAACTTCTCGGTGTACACAGAGTTATATAACAGTTACAGCCACACAATCAATAGTGACTGGGAAATACTGCAGTTAAAGTGACACTTAAAGTGTTATTTGAATTTTTTATTTATATGTTTATTTTATTTATATTGTTTATTTTATGTTCAATCTGTAGAAAGAAGTTCAGTGAGATTTCTCATGTGAAATTATACAGGGCAGAAAACAATTGGTTGATTTTGTGGCAAAACATTTAGCAGTGTTTGCATGTTGTTTTACTGCAAATAATTCATTAAAATAGAAGTAAAATGACATGCATTACAAGTTGATTTCCAAATGCACCAACATTTTTGCATTTTATGATTTTCAGTTGAATAAAAGACTGTTTTCCTTTCATACGTTTCATTATTGAGGATTTCTTAAAAATACTATCAAAATCTCGTCTCGTGAACCCAATCTCGTGTCTCGTCTCGTGGGATAGTGTTCTCGTCACACCCCTAAATAAAAGTCAAAACGGCTTGCCATAACGTCTCGCACTGCAGGTCCAGTGGGGCGTTAAAGGTGACTGATGCTGACTTCACGTGAGAGCGGACATTTCGTACTTTACACTTCTTTTCACTGCATTCACATTTTGACCTGAGAGGGAGTTCATGACCGATTTTTTTAAACTTTTAAACTAGTTTTTACGATAATTCCACTCAGAGCAAGTGAAGGCAGAGCGGCCGTGAAGCCGGTGAATATTACAGTGATGGATCGTCGGACAGGCAAAACTGTGACAGGTCGTTGTTAGGATGGCAAATTTAACGATAACGGATCTCCAGGTAGACGTATACAGCAGTGACGGGTCGAGTTGCAGGTACATATACAGGATAACTGTGTCCTGCCACAGAAAGATTTGACCCCAGCTGGAAAATCGTCAGCTGACAGTTTTCTTTCCCTGATCCAGTGAGGCAGAGAGCGTCAGTAGGGAATATGAGTCACACTGGAGTGACGTCAACTCCCCTCTTCCATTGATTGGCTCGAGGAGGAGCTGTCAATCTAGAACTAGTGGACCAATGGTGACGCTTAAGCCCGCCCTAATTTACATGAAACTCCAACTGCAAGATTCGGAAAAACAAGCGCAGAACGTGGAAAGAAGAGCGAGGAGAAAAACAGCACAAACTTACAAAAAATAAAATATGAGCAGAAAATGTAAGAGAGCACAAAATACAGAGTATTAAACCAAGGAAAACATATTTCTTAAGAACACATTACATAAGTTTAAGTTTTCCATCCATCCATCCATCTTCCACCGCTTATCCGGGGCCGGGTCGCGGGGGCAGCAGTCTGAGCAGAGACTCCCAGACTTCCCTCTCCCCAGACACTTCCTCCAGCTCTTCCGGGGGGACACCGAGGCGTTCCCAGGCCAGCCGAGAGACATAGTCTCTCCAGCGTGTCCTAGGTCTTCCCCGGGGCCTTCTCCCGGTGGGACATGCCCGGAACACCTCCCTAGGGAGGCGTCCAGGAGGCATCCGAAACAGATGCCCGAGCCACCTCAGCTGACTCCTCTCGATGTGAAGGAGCAACGGATCTACTTTGAGCTCCTCCCGAGTGACCGAGCTCCTCACCCTATCTCTAAGGGAGCGCCCTGCCACCCTGCGGAGAAAGCTCATTTCGGCCGCCTGTATCCGGGATCTCATTCTTTCGGTCATGACCCAAAGCTCATGACCATAGGTGAGAGTAGGAACGTAGATTGACCGGTAAATCGAGAGCTTCGCCTTGCAGCTCAGCTCCTTCTTCACCACGACAGACCGGTACATCGACCGCATTACTGCAGAAGCTGCACCGATCCGCCTGTCAACCTCACGCTCCTTCCTTCCCTCACTCGTGAACAAAACCCCAAGATACTTGAACTCCTCCACTTGAGGCAGGAGCTCTCCACCAACCTGAAGAGGACAAGCCACCCTTTTCCGACTGAGAACCATGGTCTCAGACTTGGAGGTGCTGATCCTCATCCCAGCCGCCTCACACTCGGCTGCAAACCGTCCCAATGCACACTGGAGGTCCTGGCCCGATGGAGCCAACAGGACAACATCATCCGCAAAAAGCAGGGATGAGATCCTGTGGTCCCCAAACCAGACTCCCTCCGGCCCCTGACTGCGCCTAGAAATCCTGTCCATAAAGATTATGAACAGGACCGGTGATAAAGGGCAGCCCTGCCGGAGTCCAACATGCACTGGGAACAGGTCTGACTTACAGCCGGCAATGCGAACCAAGCTCCTGCTCCGGTCATACAGGGACCGGACAGCCCTTAGTAAAGGGCCCCGGACTCCATACTCCCGGAGCACCCCCCACAGGGTGCCACGAGGGACACGGTCGAATGCCTTCTCCAGATCCACAAAACACATGTGGACTGGTTGGGCAAACTCCCATAAACCCTCCAGCACCCTAGAGAGGGTATAGAGCTGGTCCAGTGTTCCACGACCGGGACGAAAACCGCATTGTTCCTCCTGAATCTGAGGTTCGACTATCAGCCTTATTCTCCTCTCCAGTACCCTGGCATAGACTTTCCCGGAGAGGCTGAGGAGTGTGATCCCTCTGTAGTTGGAACACACCCTCCGGTCCCCCTTCTTAAAAAGAGGGACCACCACCCCGGTCTGCCAGTCCAGAGGCACTGTCCCCAACCGCCACGCGATGCTGCAGAGGCGTGTCAGCCAAGACAGCCCCACAACATCCAGAGACTTGAGGTACTCAGGGCGTATCTCATCCACCCCCGCTGCCTTGCCACCAAGGAGCTTTCCAACTACCTCAGTGACCTCAGCTTGGGTGATGGGTGAGCCCACCTCTGAGTCCTCGGCCTCTGCTTCCTCAGTGGAAGACGTGTCGGTGGGATTGAGGAGATCCCCAAAGTACTCCTTCCACCGCCCAACGATGTCCCCAGTTGAAGTCAGCAGATTCCAACCCCCACTGTAAACAGTGTTGGCAGGGCACCGCTTCCCCCTCCTGAGGCGCCGGACGGTTTGCCAGAATTTCTTCGGGGCCGACCGATAATCCTTCTCCATGGTCTCACCGAACTCCTCCCAGACCCGAGTTTTTGCCTCCACAACTACCCGGGCTGCAGTCCGCTTGGCCTGCCGGTACCCGTCAGCTGCCTCAGGAGTCCCCCGAGCCAACCAGGCTCGATAGGCCTCCTTCTTCAGCTTGACGGCATCCCTTACATCCGGTGTCCACCACCGGGTTCGGGGATTGCCGCCACGACAGGCACCGGAGACTTTACGGCCACAGCTCCGAGCAGCCGCGTCGACAATGGAGGTAGAGAACATGGTCCACTCGGACTCAATGTCTCCAGCCTCCCTCGGTATCTGGTTGAAGCTCTGCCGGAGGTGCGAGTTGAAGATCTTTCTGACAGGGGACTCGGCCAGACGTTCCCAGCAGACCCTCACAGTACGTTTGGGTCTGCCGAGTCTGTCCAGCTTCCTCCCCTGCCATCTGATCCAACTCACCACCAGGTGGTGATCAGTTGACAGCTCCGCCCCTCTCTTCACCCGAGTGTCCAAGACATACGGCCGGAGGTCAGATGAAACAACTACAAAGTCGATCATCGACCTCCGCCCTAGGGTGTCCTGGTGCCACGTGTAATGGTGGACACCCTTATGCTTGAACATGGTGTTCGTTATGGACAAACTGTGGCTAGCACAGAAGTCCAATAACAGAACACCGCTCTGGTTCAGATCGGGGGGGCCGTTCCTCCCAATCACGCCTCTCCAGGTATCACTGTCGCTGCCCACGTGAGCGTTGAAGTCCCCCAGTAGAACGACAGAGTCCCCGTTCGGGGCACTTTCCAGCACCCCTCCCAGAGACCCCAAGAAGGCCGGGTACTCTGCACTGTCATTCGGCCCGTAAGCACAAACAACAGTGAGAGCCCTATTCCCGACCCGAAGGCGCAGTGAAGCAACCCTCTCGTTCACCGGGGTAAACTCCAACACATGGCGGCTGAGCTGGGGGGCTATGAGAAAGCCCACACCAGCCCGCCGTCTTCTACCGCAGGCAACTCCAGAGTAGTGGAGAGTCCAGTCTCTCTCAAGGAGTTGGGTTCCAGAGCCCAAGCTGTGCGTGGAGGTGAGCCCGACTATCTCTAGTCGGTATCTCTCGACCTCCCGCACAAGCTCAGGCTCCTTCCCCGCCAGCGAGATGACGTTCCATGTTCCTAGAGCCAGATTCCGTGTCCGGGGATTGGGTTGCCGAGGCCCCTGCCTTCGGCCGCCGCCCAATCCACAATGCACCGGCCCCATATGGTTCCTCCTGCAGGTGGTGGGCCCACGGGAGGTCGGCCCCACGTCCCTCATTCGGGCTGAGCCCGGCCGGGCCCCGTGGGTAAAGACCCGGCCACCAGGCGCTCGCTTACGAGCCCCAACCCCAGGCCTGGCTCCAGGGTGAGGCCCCGGTTGCGCCATACCGGGCGACGTAACGGCCTTTGTTCTTTTTAAATCCATATGGGGTTTTGAACTGCTCTTTGTCTGGCCCATCACCTAGGACCTGTTTGCCTTGGGAAACCCTACCAGGGGCATATAGCCCCCGACAACATAGCTCCTAGGATCATTCGGGCACTCAAACCCCTCCACCACGATAAGGTGGCAGTTCACAGGAGGAGAAGTTTAAGTTTTGTGCAATATAATTTTTAATGTGTTTAAATTTTGATTTATGCTCGTTATTTTTTTAATGTGCTTTTAATTTTTTGATTCATGTTTATTATAATTTGATCTGTGACCACGAGGTTTGCTATTCTGATCATTTTGCATTATTTTTTTTTTCATTTTGTGCAATAAAGTTTTGATTCACTCTTATTATTTTTTGATCCGTGACCGCTATACTGTAGGAGGGAATTTAATCCCATAGACGTCCTCATTCAGCTTGTGGTTCACGTGTGTCTTTTTGCTGTGAAATCTTTAGGAATTTTTATTAAGTAAACATAAGAATAATCTTTATATTGTTAGTAATATTTCAAGAGGATCATTTTCTGGACAGAAATGACTGAGGCTTTTGAGGAACATTTATTTGTTCATCTCTCAATTATTGTATTTTATTATTGCATTACATGTTTTAAAATTACAGAGCTTTGATAATAAACTAAAAAGCTTACTAAAACATATTACATGTATATAAATATACACATTTTGTAAGTTTCAGTTTGAACTGAGAGATTGTGTCGTTGTTCTGCAGGTTGTTTGATTGTAAGATCACAGGTGAAGGTTGTGCTGCTCTGACTTCAGCTCTGAGATCAAACTCACTCCTCAGAGAACTGGATCTGACTGATAATAAAATAGGAGATGAAGGACTGAAGCTGCTCTCTGATGGACTGAAGGATCCTCACTGTAAACTGGAGAAACTGTGGTAAGATCATACATTAATCTGAACTGAAACCAGTATCATATTATATTAATGTATTTTTCTCCTTATGTTGTTTCAATCATAGTGATTTTCTGTACATTAACACACAATAATGCAAAAGTAAACAAAAAGTAATAAAGTCATTAAATGCACACAGAATTAGTGTTTAACATCACACTCTCTGTGGATGTGTAGTTCCTGCTGGAGAGGAATTACATTTCCACTACATAAAGACAAAAGACAGAGAGTTTACTGAAGATAAAGTTCTCCACACTTCCAAAGGCCTTATAAAGAGAGTAAGAGGATCCAGCATTAAACTAACTTAAAATACAGAAACACTCGCACTGATAGACATGAATAATCAGTGACATGAAGCCTGCAGGTTCTGATCAGTAGTACAGATCATTCTAGCAAATGGATAAAACACATGCGATATCTTTCTCCTTCAAGGTTGAGTTGTGTCTTTGCTTCACTGGAACCAAAAATGAAAACTACATCCAAACAGAGCTCAGGATAAAATGAATAATTGCCTGTTATTTTAAAACCTCCACCCAGTAATTTCTACAGTAAAAATAGATTAACAAGAAAATATTAGTAAAAACCTCTTAACAAAGACTCTCTGATCACGAAGGGCTCTTGACTGCAGCCTGAGTTAGTCTGATAATCCACCCCTGATACCAAATACTGACTGACATCACCTTTATCAGAAATACCAGGATAGATACACTGGTTTAAAAAAAACTATGATCTCCAATTCATTATATAATAGAAGAAGAGGGATTTTAAATCCACTGCCGTCATTGTTGAACTGAGAGATTGTGTCGTTGTTCTGCAGGTTGAGATGTTGTAAGATCACAGCTGAAGGTTGTGCTGCTCTGACTTCAGCTCTGAGATCAAACTCACTCCTCAGAGAACTGAATCTGTCTGAGAATGAAATAGGAGATGAAGGTGTGAAGCTGCTCTCTGATGGACTGAAGGATCCTCACTGTAAACTGGAGAAACTGACGTAAGATCATACATTAATCTGAACTGAGACAATAATCTAATTATTTTAACTGTTTAATTCCCATTTGATCTAAATTATCAACATGATCAAAACTTCTGGAAAAACCTGTTACACACAATCTACTACTTTCCTTCTGTCGTTTTAACGAAAGTTTATAGTTTTTTAGCAAGTAAAAGACCTTTTAGTAAAATTGTGAAAACGTCTATGGGATTAAATTCCCTCCTACAGTATAGCGGTCACGGATCCAAAAATAATAAGAGTGAATCAAAAATTTATTGCACAAAATGAAAAAAATAATGCAAAATGATCAGAATAGCAAACCTCGTGGTCACGGATCAAATTATAATAAACGTGAATCAAAAAATTAAAAGCATATTAACAAAATAACGAGCATAAATCAAAACTTTAAAAACATTAAAAATTATATTGCACAAAACTTAAACTTATGTAATGTGTTCTTAAGAAATATGTTTTCCTTGGTTTAATTACTCTGTATTTTGTGCTCTCTTACATTTTCTGCTCATATTTTATTTTTTGTAAGTTTGTGCTGTTTTTCTCCTCGCTCTTCTTTCCACGTTCTGCGCTTGTTTTTCCGAATCTTGCAGTTGGAGTTTCATGTAAATTAGGGCGGGCTTAAGCGTCATTTTTTAATGCGCTTTTAATTTTTTGATTCACATTTATTATAATTTGATCCGTGACCACGAGGTTTGCTATTCTGATCATTTTGCATTATTTTTTTCATTTTGTGCAATAAAGTTTTGATTCACTCTTATTATTTTTGGATCCGTGACCGCTATACTGTAGGAGGGAATTTAATCCCATAGACGTCCTCATTCAGCTTGTGGTTCATGTGTGTCTTTTTGCTGTGAAATCTTTAGGGATTTTTATTAAGTAAACATAAGAATAATCTTTATATTGTTTGTAATATTTCAAGATGATCATTTTCTGGACAGAAATGACTGAGGCTTTTGAGGAACATTTATTTGTTCATCTCTCAATTATTGTATTTTATTATTGCATTACATGGTTTAAAATTACAGAGCTTTGATGATAAAACTAAAACATATTACATATATATAAATATACACATTTTGTAAGTTTCAGTTTGAACTGAGAGAGTAAAGATTGTGTCGTTGTTCTGCAGGTTGAGGGGTTGTAAGATCACAGCTGAAGGTTGTGCTGCTCTGACTTCAGCTCTGAGATCAAACTCACTCCTCAGAGAACTGAATCTGTTTGGAAATGAAATAGGAGATGAAGGACTGAAGCTGCTCTCTGCTTTAAAAGATGATCCACATTATAAACTGGAGACACTGTTGTAAGTATTATCATATATCATGTCTTTTATCAAATAATAATGTGTAGTTAATCCTCTGAACAGATGTGTCAGCAGTAACATCCCATAATGCATGTGTTACTTTCTGTGTATTATTTTACTAACAGGCATTAAAAGATGGTGAATATGGAGTCACTGCAGAGACATCATCATCAACACTGAAGTCATGTGACCTCACTGTCTGTGGGGGGGGGGGGCTTTACTGTATATACTGTACATTATTGTTTGTAAAGATCTAATAAAAGTCTTTCTCATTCACGCATTAATGATTTTTTAACCACCATCACGTGAGCAGCTCGACACAATCTCTACATTATCACTACAATGAACTGAGAGATTCATTTGTGTTTCGGGACCTTGATGTTCCACAGGCTTTAATGATAAACTGAGTGAAACTCATAAGAAGAGAATATTTGCCATTGTCACATTATTCCTATCTTTGAGTTGTTGTGAGTAAAAGGCAAATAGTTGAGATTAATGTGCAAATGTGTGTCATCACATGATCACAGGTTAAATCTCTTCTGAAACACGAGTAGATGTTCTTGAATAAAAACAGTTATTCTTTTCCATACAAACAAGCCATTTTTCCATGAATCAGCTTCACTGTTCTCCATATTCGTCCTCTGAATTCAGTTTAGATCTTTATTTAGTTCGTTTAGACTCTCGTGGTGCTTCACATTAAACACTAAACACACATACATTCAAATACTCAAAATACTTTATTTAGTTTAGAGCAGGAGTGTCCAAACTCGCTCCAGGAGAGTCACTGTTCAGCCTCCACACCTGTCTGGATGTTTCTAGAACACCTAAGAGCTTCATTCGCTGGTTCAGGTGTGTTTCATTGGGGTTGGAGCTGAACTTTACAGGACAGTGACCCTCCAGGAGCAGGATTGGAGCAGCCCTGAAACAGACAGAAAAGGGTTTAAACTTTTTATTCAATTATTTGAAATGTGTATCTTATCCGTGGTTCCACCGGGATCCACAAGTGCAGCATCCAAAGGCCTGTTATTAAAAGATCGGGGCATTTCCTGATGTCCTTTATATCCTTTGCTAAGAATTGTGGGAAATGTAGTTTTGGAGGTGTGTGGCACCTTTGTGATCAGTACAGATTGAAGGGAATAAAAATGGAAATTTCTGAAACTCTATGAACGTCTCCTGGAAATTTATATAAGAATCTTGACAAAGCATTAAAAAAATAAACCCAACGGATGCGATAAAAACCTTTTGTAAAACTGAAGTGATTTGTGTAAGATTGTCCAAAACTATTTAAACACTTAGACATCAGCAATCATACAAACAATGGTGACAATAAAATAATTGCGCTGCAGTTTATGCATGATGAGAGACAAGAATGTGTTTTGTCTGCTGCATGAAACGTGAAACCATTATTGTGTTTCATTTGCTGAATGTTGAAGTCTGTGAGCGTATAAATGACACAAAACATGTTTTAAACAAAGTTAACAATGACAGTGTTATTTATACACTCACACACTTCAACATTCAGCATCTGAAACACAACAACAGTGATATAAATTATTTCTTTTCACATTGGTTAATACTTTTCAACAGCGTTTCAATTTCTGGAGTCATCAATTATAGAAAAAAGCAGTTTAATCAGAAAACCACTTTAATGCAATCATTCACCTGTCATTAAAACAGACTTGTTGATCTTTTATCAATGCAGAAATATTTTCTGAAAACACCAGCAAAGTGAAAAAATGAAAAAATAACACAACATCTAAACCTCTGTTAATCTCAAAGAGAACATTTGTACACATGTAAATATATAAATAAAGTCAGTCTGGTCAGTAATAAGTGAAGCTGGTGAAGCTGTTTGTGGAGTTGATGAATCAGATCTTCAGAGATTTAATGTCTTTTATCTTCAGTTCATCGAAGGCTGTGGCTGAAGAAAGTTGTAGTTTGTTCTTCTTTCTCTTTCTTTCAGTGTTTGTTCACAGCAGGTGTTTGAATGAGTGAATGTTTCCGGAACATCAAACTAACCTTTAAATAACATTCAACTAACATTAAGGAAACTGGACATTTTTATGTTCTTGGAATGTTACAAATCAATGTTCCTAGAATGTTCAATTTTAAATCAAAATGAAGTTGAAAGAACGTTTGAGGAACATCATAGCTTTAAAAAACGTTCCTCTAACATCAAGAAAACTGGATGTTTTTTACGTTCCCAGAACCAACACTGAACATTTAGAGAACGTTCCTTTAACAAAATTCTGTTCGCTGGGAAGCAAATTAAATCATGTCCAGAAGACGTCTTTTCAACGTATGACTTTTTTATTGTACGTCCACTGAGGAGCCAGAATGAAAGTTTTTATGATGTTGTTTTAAAGGAATTTAGGAAATAAATATAATTATTAAGTATTGAAAGTCTTAAGGGAATAAATCAAAGTAAAAACAGTAAAATAGGTTTTCCTGCAGTTGTGAAGTAATCAATTTAAACTTCATTCACACGTTCATTCATATGTCGGAAACGACATGAATCAACTGTAAATTATACATTAAATTAGCATTCAAAACAGTGACATTTCTTAAAAAGTCAAGTGGTGCTCACTGCAGATCCAAATGACCTCCAGCTCCACCTCTCTGGAGCTCAAGGGTGGAGCTTAACCTGTTTAACGGGTGGAGAGAGAGGGGAAATGGGTGGAGTTAGGGTGTGGCTGGAGGATGAGCTCCACCCATCATTCCCACAGTAGGTCAAGAGAGGAGGAGCTGGAGGTTATACTTCACCCATGGCTCTGCAGTGACGCAGTGTCTCGTCCCTCTTCTCAGGGAACCGAGGTAAAGTTAGGTAACTGGAGACGTTTCCTTTAAGGTGATGATACACGGGGCAACAGATCGCTGTCGCTCCTTCAAGCGGCTCGTGAACCGATCCTCTCTTCATACTAGTTCATTTATAGCATCAAATAAACATGAATGAACATCAGAAGGAATGTTGTTTCAAGCGTGGAAAGATGTGAGTACACACAATTTTTCAAGCTCAAGTTAATAACCAGCCCAAGTAACTCATTTATGTAAAACTTGTCCATATAACATCATTCCGCACACCCTTTTCTTCATCACTCTCATCAGACGACTCTCTAAAGATGTGTCCTCACCTGAGAGAAGCGCAGCAAGATCCTCAAGCAATGCCAAGAGTGCCGCCCTCAAAACAAGTTCAAACACAATAAACACCTGGTGACACTAGTTTAGTGTCCAATTCTCAGTATTAACTAGTTGTTTATTAGCTTGCATATAACTTGGATATTGTCTGTTTATTAGTACTTATGAAGCACATATTAATGCCTTATTCTGTGTGACCATATCCTACATCCCATAATCCTAAACTTAACAACTACCTTACTATTAATTAAGCAGTAATTGGGAGTTTATTGAAACAAAAGTGATAGTTAATAGTCAGAACTAAACTGAAGTGTGACTGAACATCTTACACAGACATTACAGTCTCTCTGCTTTAAAAGATTCTTCACATTATAATCTGGAGACACTGAAGCAAGTACTATTGATTAATGTCATATGAACTAGTCAATCCTCTGAACAGATGTCGCAGGAGTCACGTCCCATAATGCCACTGTTTTATTTTACTGACAGGTTTTAGATGATGGTGAATATGGGACCAGTGAAGATCATCAAAACTAATGCCATGTTGACCTCACTGCTGTGTGTGTGTGTGTGTGTGTGTGTGTGTTTATTAATGATTTCATATCAATGTAAATAATGTCTTGTGAAATAAGATCTATTAAAATATTTCTCCCCTCCATGTACTGGTGGACTTTTATCATCTCAGTGAACAGCTCCATATAATTGAAGGGAAAAGGCTTGAGATTCAATTGTGGGTAAATGGCCAATCCTGAATATCTTATAGGGTTGTTAGATATAAAGCTATTTTTTATTACACCATCCAGTTGTGCTGAATATATTGACTGTGAAATTGATTTTATTATTAAATTGAAATAAAAATTGATTCATTTTGATTTTCCCCTCAAACACTGAAACGAAATACATAGCTTGAATGAGTTCATGAATATTCAATTAGACAGATGCTGTTGTTCAGTTTGATTGGTCGAGTTTCAAACAGGTGACCGTTAGAATCAACATCATAGTTTCACATTAAGAAGGGAGAGGAAGTGTCTAATGACAAACTATTATTTATCGATCAATACTTTGAATATTGAAAGGAAAAATCTGTGGATGTTTTTAAATATGTATTATTTGCTCTATATATTTAATGGTTGTTTGATGAACGCATGCGCACTACTGCTTGTGATTCTTGACCTGACCTCCGCCAACTTGAGGCGTATTTAACTCTTTCAAACCTCAGCAGTACAAACTCGGTACTTTCTGAAAGCCTCATATTCATTTTTGTTGTTTCCATGTTCGTCCTGTGTTTTATTCTGTTCACGTTTCCATCTTCCTCTTTTAGAGTAGTTCGACGCACAAATATATCGGCGCGAATAGATTGAACTCGGTCTCCTCGTCGGGTCTGGAAGCAGGTCTACTCGAGTCAGTTTGGCATGTTTGCTCCCGCCCCTTTTCTGTTTACCTGAGGTGGTGGTTTTCAAAGTCAAAGTTCAATCCATCAGCCGATGTTGGCATTTAATGAAAGCGGAAACGCCATGACACTAATATCAAAGTGTTGAGTTTCCTTCATTTCGCTTTGACACTGATGGAACATCATGGAGATCAGCGTGATGAAGATCCGTCCACAGAAACGTTTCCACACAGGTGAGTCTTTCAACGGCGAAACGCCTCGATTTTGTGATTTTCTACCTGGCGCTGTTGTCCCATTCCATAGGATCACGTATGTTACGAACTATAATTAATAGTTACATTGGTTAATGATGACTAAAGTTGATATATTTTGCTTGAATTTGCATTCACAACATCAAGACGTCGCGTTAGAAAACATACAGACGGTGTTTAACAGTAGCGAGTGCGGTTTTTGTTTTCGGATTATTGGCTTCTGGCGTCACATTTACAGAGTTAAATTTGGTTCAAAAAGCTTTTTCCGGATTTACCAGCACAATATTTTAATGGCACAAACAGTTTTACACAGTTCTTTTGGCTCACATTAGGCCCTCAGGTTGGCTGACCGCCTGGGAAACTGTAGGTCGAGATAATACACCAACCGTTTTAAATTCAAGGAATATTATTATTATTATTATTATTATTACACGTTTTTCAATTTCAAATTCTTTTATTTATTAATTTATAACTACAATATAAATGAATAAATAAAAGGTGCGAGGGGAGGTAGAATTACAAAAAATCAAAAATACATTCAGGTATAAAAATATCTAATAATGGAGTAGTTTCATAAGTTCATGAACCTAAACCTTTATTATTGTAGGTTATTGTCAATGTAGAACTTTACTTCACTCAACAAAGTCATAAAGTTGGGTTTCTTATTAGAATACTTTTTTCACCTCATTTCTAACGTAATAGTTTTGGGGGTAAGAACCAAACTTTTTCCTAGCAAATCAAATTTTAACTGTTTTGCAAAGTTAAGTAAGTCTATTATATTTGATCTTAATATAATTAATATAGTCTATATTAACGTTTTTTTCCCTTCAAATGTATGTTTTGGTAGTGTAATTATATGTATGCAATGTTTTAATAGTTGGATTATATGAACTTGTATGGCATTTTTCCTCTTTAAAGTTTCAGAGCTGGTTTTATATTAAAAATAACAATTAATGATTAACATTATTTTAAAAAGTGCTCCATGTTCATCTTGTGTATGATTATTAAGAGATTGACCACAAAAAAATAAATACATAAAAAAATAAGACGCAGAAAAGGTAATTTAATATTTATAATCTGGCATAAAAATAAATGTGGTCGGAACGTCGTCTTGCAGTTGCTGAATGTCGCGCAACAACGTTCCTGCAGCCCTTCAGCGTCTTACAATTCAACGTTGCTACAATGTCGCGAGCACGTGGACAGTCAACGTTGCCACAGTAACAATGGAACGTGGCAGCGACGTTGCCACAACGTAAATGTGTTTGTTGGGTAATAAATAGCAATCAGAAACGCATTTAAAGTTGAGGTAAGGGATATTTCAAAAACGGTGTTGATATTTGAAATCAATGCTACAAACTTTTCATTGCTCTGCCTCCAGAACTCTCCGTCTAATCCTAAACACTTTGCTCTGAGTTGGTCTCGAACCCTGATCAGCATCATGTGAGGCGAGCGCACTAACAAGGACACTAAACGCCACAGTCGTCAGCGCGCCCTTTGAGATCAGGGGTTTACAAGCGGCATGAAAAATAAAGCGCAGATGATGAATGAATGACAAGGAAGCACAAAAACAATGTATACAGTACACAGTAGTAAATACAAACAAGAGTTCCTTGTAAGTTGAGACAAAAAAAATGACACTCAAACCCAGAAAATCAACAATAAATCATTATATCAATAATCGGCAATAAATCATTATCAGTGTCTCATTCTAATTTCCCTGTTTTGTTTCAGTTCAGTCCTGATGCAAAGACCAAAGTCATCTGACCCCAGCTGTGTGTCCATGAAGAGTGACCGGTCAATGGATCCTCCACCTAAACTGAGTGGACACACTGATTCTGGCTTTAGGTAAACACTCTATTAAACTGTCTTTATAAATCTTCGGTGTTAAAATGTGCCTGAAATATGGATGTGTACAATAATAGTCACACTTGCTTTAATGTCTCCAACAATAGATCACATGTTAATGGAATGATTCAGTCACCCAAATCAGTTCATTACAAAAATCATGAAAATAAGAGCGTGTTTTATATTCACTTGTTGTGTTCTTCTGAATGCACAGACCGGACCCTCCAGAACCCAGCTGTGTGTCCATGAAGAGCGACTGTTCAATGGATCCTCCACCTAAGCTGAGTGGACACACTGATCCTGAAATCAGGTAAACACTGACCTAAACCATTTATCTTATTACATCTGTGCTGAAACAACGAAAGAATTATTCATTGTCCGTAAGCAATGCATTACAGAAGATATTAAAATATCTTAATCAACAGCTCTGATATGTGGATGTGCACTTGCTATAAAATCTCCAACAGCATAATACATATTAATGGAGTAATATGTATTTAATCACTTGAATCAGTTCATTATAAACGTGTGTGTGAATTGCATTCACTTGTGTTTAAATAAATCCACAGACTGAGACCGGACCCTCCTGACCCCAGCTGTGTGTCCATGAAGAGTGACTGTTCAATGGATCCTCCACCTAAGCTGAGTGGACACACTGATCATGGGTTTAGGTAAACGCTTTAAACCGTTTGTTTTCTTCCAAACATCAAACTTTGTCTGGCCGCCACAGACACGCCCTTCAGCGAAAACTCAAGATATTTGCAATTTAACGTCCAAAGGCCTTTAGCTTAGACTGACCAAATATGATGTTGATCTGATGAAAGCCCTAAGAGGAGTTTGTTAAAGTTCAATGTCTGCAAGTGACAAAAAATGCTCACATTTTGCATTTAAGAAAATATGCTTAATATCTGACCTCTTGTTGTTTGTAGATATTGGGCTGTTACATCCGTCAGCGGCACAATAATGGTTTTACCTTGATTATCTTGTTTTCATAATTGTTGGAAGCCGGAATCAATAAATCGATTACGATTAATCGCACAGCCCTTGCTTCACCCCTGTCCCTTCTTCTCCATCTCACAAAAGCTCCGTGATAAGAAGCTTAAAGGTTAGGAGGTGCATCCCGCCAAATGTTTTCAAATTGTTCAAGACGATCTGAACCCACTATCCATTGCTCATTAATGCAGACTGCAGGTCAAATCCCCAAACATGAACAGTTGTGATTTGGGAATAGCGGTTATAATCCACGGAATCAAAAATAACATTCCAATTAATTGTGGATGGGTCGCAGGTGGATGAGAGAAATAAATCATTAATGTGTTGATTTTAATAAAGACACAGAACTCTCATTTCACGGTAAAAGGAACATGCGTGACTCTTTTGCGTTTGTTTTCAACAAAAATGTACAATATATCTCTGAGGAAAAACCAATCAAGGGAAGCATAAGTACCTTCTAGTGGTCTTTATATTAAACACAAAGAAAAAAACCTACACGATACTATTGCTTAATAACTTGACAACTTTAATTAAAAAATATACACAAGCTGAACAGAAATTGTCCTCATAAGAGTGTTTTCCAACATAATGATGGAAATATTCAAGATAATCTGACAGTCAAGGGACCACACAAATGCAACTGAAACAGTTTGACTTCACACAAACACGATAAACTACAATGAACTGATTCAATTGAGGAGTATAAGAGCCCGTCCACATGGAGATGTATTTAGCTGGATATGTAAAAAATTTCTATCATATCATTTTGTCCAGACGGATTCAGCGTTTTAGGAACCGGAAACCTCTATTTTTTTAAACTGGGTCCCAGAGTGGATGAATCTGAAAACGGCACTCTTGTGTGTTCGTGTGTACAGCCAATCCATATGTTTTGTGAAACGAAGATGTGATCATCCCACGTCTCGACCCTAGTCCTACACCGTCACCGTCACACAACAACAACAACAACAATGTCTGCAGACCAGTGGTGGACAGTAACAAAGTATTTATAGTTTGTTGCTGTACTTAAGTACATTTTTCACGTATATGTACTTTACTCAAGTATTTTTTACTTTTGAGCAACTTTCACTTTTACTTCACTACATTCCTAAGTGTAAGATCGTACTTTTTACTCCACTATATTTCACAAAACACATCGCTACTCATTATTTTAAAATGAAGAAATCATCACGTGCTCAGAGACGTAAAAGCTTTGTCCGATTCGTGTGAATTGATGAAATCAAATTTTAAAAGTAACTTGGCGCGTCAAACAACGGTTGTATCGATTACACTGTTACGGCACTAGGTGGCGACAAGTGACTGTTAAACTATTTGACATTGAACGATTCATTGAAAAGATGTGTTCAAAAATATTGATTCATCCAGTAAGGAAAAAGTGAAGTAGTTGAATCATTTGTTCAAATCCATTTTTTAAATAAATTAAATTAAATGTTTTTAAATAGACTACAGCAATTAATATTTTGTCCCCTAGTAAATAATTATATGTTATTTTGTTTAGTTCTCTGTTCGGAATCATGGGAGAATTATGATCTTTATATGAAAGGAAAACAAATTAAAATAATGCATGTACGTTCATCTTCACCGCCGCTGTAGCAATTTCTTCAAAGTCATTCATAACTATTTTGAGCAATAGGATTATATAAAATATATAATATAAAATTAAATTATATTTGTGGCCTATATAGAATTACAAAATATACATATATCAGTACTTTTTGACTTAAGTAAATTAAAAGTCAGGTACTTTTGTACTTTCACTCAAGTAAAATTGAAAAGGAGCACTAAATACTTTCACTTGAGTAATATTTTATTATATGTATCTGTACTTTTACTCAAGTATTTGATTTGTGTACTTCGTCCACCACTGCTGCAGACTACATGCATGTGTTTGTGCTGCAGAAGCTACTGAGCCTATTCGCTTTACTAAAGTGATGCTTTATTACTAAACTCTACTAAAGTTTGTATACAGTGTGGAAGCTTTATGCACATTCTTCTCTGTTTTTAGTGTATCTCTGGGGCACAATTATAGCGCCACATACTGGTCTGGCATGAATACTACATCGTTTTGAGTCCATTTCATATTTCTTGAGACGATACTGTGTTTACGGAAATATTTTTAGAACAAGGAAAAATAAGATCGGATAGGGAAAGCTCTGGCTTCGTGTAGATGTGGACTAAATAGACAGGGTGATGTTCAACCAAACAAGACACAGGTGAACAACCAACAGGGCTGGATAGGTTACTTTTAAAATGTATTTCACTACAGATTACAAAATACATGCTTTAAAAAGTCATTTGTAACGTATTTTGTTACATTACTCAAGTTTAGTAACTTAATCTAAATACTTTAGAATACTTTGGAACACTAAGAAGTGTGGAACAAACACAAAAAATGTCATTGCAAGTTTTTATCTCACAATTCTGACTTTTTCCCTCAGAATTGTGTGATATAAAGTTGCAATTGTGAGTTATAAAGTCAGAATTATGAGATATAAACTCACAATATTGAGAAAAGTCAGAATTATGACATTTAACTCCCATACTAAATTCACAATTGCAAGAAAAAAAGTCACTATTGCAAGTTTATATCTACCAATTCTGACTTTATAACTTGCGATTGTGAGTTTAAATCTCGCAATTCTGAGAAAAAGAAGTCAGAATTGTGAAACACAAACTCACAATTGTGAGGGAAAAAAGAAATTGTGAGAAAAAGATGCAGTGACCTTTTTTCCAATTATAAAATGACTCACAAACAACTATCACAAAACATGAAAACAGTTGAAAACATGAAACTGAACTCCTCTTTTTCAGACGATCAGAGTCAGAGAATCATCAATCGCTGTTTAAATGACATTAAAACTCAAAGTAATCACTTTGGTAATCTAAAACACTTTTAAGACCCATTTAAAATGTAACTGTAATGAAATACAGTTACTCAAATTTTGTATTTTAAATACGTGACTAAGTTACTTGTATTTTGTTACTCCTCAACCCTGACAACCAAATCAGTAACTTTGGAAACAACTGAGAACACACTAGAACCCATGGAAACCATGGAAACCAAGGAAATGGGAAGTAAACACAGGAAACAGAAATTCACATACAACAGAAATCAAAAAACTTCAAAATGAAAATCTCAGAACAGAAATGCTCAAACATAGAGTGTATGAATAACATTGTTGTGTTCAACTTCAATGCACAGACCGGACCGTCCAGAATCCAGCTGTGTGTCCATGAAGAGTGACTGTTCAGTGGATCCTCATGAGTTTAGGTAAACACTTAACTAAAGTATCTTTATCTTATTATATTTGTTTTAAAATTCTTTTAAAAGAATTGTTCAAATTTAATTTTGTAAAGTGTCTTCAATGCCATAATTAACAGCTCTGATATATGGACAATAACAGTTCATTAGTCGCGTTCAACGTTACGTCAGAACTGAACTGACGAATTGGGATCTCACCTGAGAGTTCGTCCATGACGCTTGATGGGGAACCCAGAATCACATTCGGTGCTCCCGCAGAGGACCGATCTCTGCATCTGAGGGTTGGCTTGAGTCCTCTGGGGCCGGTTGCACCAGCTGGACGTACACCTGGTCGTAAGACTAAGCTTAACGTAAAATGCATTTTAAGTCCGGCGTACAATTAATACCTGTTGCACCATCTGAGCGTAGCGCACGTCTGAGACGAAATCTTACACCTAGTCAAAGGTGGATGTAAAGTGAGGAGTCTTGACTTGTTTCCATGATGAAAATAAAGACAAATAAAAACGTTGAGATGATGGAGCGTCTGGTATACAGGCTGATCATATCGTCGTGTTTTTCAGAGCTGTTCTTGGTACTAAAGGCGGGTCGGGATTATCTGCTAAATTTGAAAGCGTTATTAAAATATAACTTGCTCCATGAATTTGTACTTTGTGTAAACAGCTTATCTTTTGCCACATAAAAATCTTTTTTTATATTTGTTACTGAATTGTTTTGCTTGCACACCAAAATATGCATATACTTACTGAATTGCTCAATAATTTTTCTCTGATAATAATTTTTCTCTGCTCTGATAATTTAATTTTTTTTGGCCCAACAGTAATTTTTCGTCTATTCGTTGGAGCCAATAAATTCACATTTGTAACCATAATAATGAAAACGTGTCTCTAACAGTGCGGTAGAACATATCAGCGTGTGCCGCATCGTCTACGCTAAGTGTAGCTGCGCCTTGTTGTAGTTTTCGATGGTGAAACGGGTGTAAATATTCATCAGAAAGCTGGACGTAACTAAGTCCAGCGTCCAGCTGGTGAAACCGGCCCCTGGGGATGAAGATTCGGTTTCTCTGCCCCCTTCGGTGTGAGTAGCGTTGTTCGAGTCCAACCTGAAGCTGACTGACATGCTTTCACAGGCTGCCAAAGGAAGGGTGGGTGGAGGAGACCTTTGTGGCAGCTCCAGGGGATACTTTACGGGAACCTTGGCTGGGTCTGCTTGAACCTCCCTGGTTTGTTCAATCGGCTCCCCTTGGAATTTATTTTGGTTCTAGTTTGAGTTGGATACTTTTTTTCTCCATTTGATCTGTTGCTGTTCTGTTAGTCAAGTTGGGATGCCTCCATCTAGGAGGTAGTGTCAAGATCCCAACATTTATGTCTGCTCTGTAGTTGGGTTCTGTGCCTGACTCTTTGCAATGTATATATATTTCTATATCAAAGAGTCCTTGCATTCCCTGGTTATCAAACTTAAGATATTGCTGTTGTTGCGTGATGCTCATCTGAACAATAGGAATACATTCCACCACTGCATTTCACACTCTTCCGACTGACCTTCTAGTGTGTGTTTTTCTTTGTTTCTCTAATATTGTGTTAAACCTTAAATGTGAATAAAGACATACTGATATTATAACAACATCACAATATAAAATTATGCATATTAGTTATCTAACATTTTTTATTGTAATCTTACAGTAGTGATCATCAACATGCTGAAGGCCTAAAGACGTTTAGAGGAAAATTGAGGAAGAAGTTTCAGTGTCTGT
Organism: Opsariichthys bidens; assembly: GCA_037194245.1. Lineage (NCBI taxonomy): Eukaryota > Metazoa > Chordata > Actinopteri > Cypriniformes > Xenocyprididae > Opsariichthys > Opsariichthys bidens. Next base: position 175,384 of record CM074292.1, read on the forward strand.
ATGAGGGAATATCAAAGCAGGGAAACCCAACACTGCTGAATGAGATCTACACCGAGCTCTACATCACAGAGAGTGATTGTGGACAGATCAATAATGAGCATGAGGTGAGACAGATCGAGACTCAATCCAGGAGAGCAGCAACAGAGGACACACCGATCAAATGCACTGACATCTTCAGACCTTTACCTGGACAAGACAAACCCATCAGAACTGTGCTGACAAAGGGAGTCGCTGGCATCGGAAAAACCGTCTCTGTGCAGAAGTTCATCCTGGACTGGGCTGAAGGGAAAGAGAATCAGGGCGTCCAGCTCATATTTCCACTTCCTTTCAGAGAGATAAACTTGATGAAGGACAAAACACTCAGTCTTTCCGAGCTTCTTCATGTCTTTTTCCCTGAAATAAAAGAAATGAACCCATTCAGTGGTGAATATAAAGTTGTCTTTGTTTTTGACGGTCTGGATGAGTGTCGTCTGTCTCTGGACTTCAGTGTGAAACTGTGTCATATATCTGAATCAGCCTCAGTAGACGAGCTGCTGACGAACCTCATTGCGGGGAATCTGCTTCCCTCTGCTCTCATCTGGATCACCTCCAGACCCGCAGCAGCTGATCTCGTCCCATCTGAGTGTGTCCATCGAGTGACAGAGGTACGAGGCTTCAATGATCCACAGAAGGAGGAATACTTCAGGAAGAAAATCAGGGATCAGAGTCTGGCTGATAAAATCATCACACACCTGAAGTCCTCAAGGAGCCTCTTCATCATGTGTCACATCCCAGTGTTCTGCTGGATCTCAGCCACTGTCCTACAGAAGATGTTGAGGGAAGCAGAGACTGGAGAGATTCCCAAGACTCTCACTCAAATGTACACGCACTTCCTGATCATTCAGACCAACATCAAACACGAGAAGGACTATGAGAAGAACGTGAAGGATGAAGACATGATCCTCAAACTGGGGAAACTGGCGTTCCAGCAGCTTGTGAAAGGAAACCTGATCTTCTATGAGGAAGACCTGAGAGAGTGTGGCATTGACGAGACAGAAGCATCAGTGTACTCAGGACTGTGCACTCAGATCTTCAGAGAGGAGTTGGGCTTGTATCAGGGGAAAGTCTTCTGCTTTGTTCATCTGAGTATTCAGGAGCATCTAGCAGCTCTTTATGTGTTGCTTTCATTCCTGCTGGACAAGAGGGATGTGCTCATTGAAAACTTCAGCTCTGAACATTCACATGAGTTCACGTGTCACACAATATCTGACCTGCATCAGAGAGCCGTGGACAAGGCTCTGCAGAGTAAGAATGGACATCTGGACCTTTTCCTGCGATTCTTTCTGGGTCTCTCGCTGGAATCCAATCAGACGCTCCTGAAAACCCTTCTGACACATGTTAGAAAAATCTCATACAGGAAAGATAAAACAATTGAATACATTAAAACGAGAATAAGAATGAATCCCTCACCAGAGAAATCCATCAATCTGTTCCACTCTTTAAATGAACTGGGTGATCATTCTCTCGTAAATGAAATCCAGGAGTGTCTCAGATCTCGAGGTCTTTCAAGCACCAGATTGTCTTCAACACAGTGGTCAGCTGTTGTCTTTGTTTTATTAACTTATGAGCGTTTGGATGAGTTTGATTTGAGTAAATACATAGATAGAAACACCTATCGTGGAAAAAACCTGACGTCACCAGATGAAGTTCTTCAGAAGCTGCTGCCTGTTGTTGAAGACTCCAGATCAGCTCAGTAAGTAACACTGAGGACGATCATCAGATCTGTGTGTGTTGTAGTGCATCGCTTTGTTATGATTGGTAACAAAAGACCAGTGGAGTAAAGGTAAGGACACACCAAACTGATGCCAAAGAACTAGCACTGATGAAAGCGACGTGTTGTCGCCTCTCGACTTTACATTACTTTCTTGCCACGATCAGACATTCTGAATTTGGATTTTTAAATACATTGCAGGAATTATTTTTTAGACAGAGACATCTAGAATCAGCATAGGAATCTCAACAATAGTGACATGCTTTATGCCGCAATGCATTCTGGGAGCCACCAGTAAGTACAAGTAAGTATAAAACTCATGGCTCCCAGCATGCATTGCAGCATGAACCATTGTGATGAGTGATGAGATTTAATGAATCATTTACCTTATGATGATGAAAACATCACCTGTGTTTGATTTTGGCTGAGCAATCGTTTGGTGTCTCGCCAGTAAATTAGATTCCTCTAATACATAAAATAACTGAGCTTGACCAGAGTTCTTGTGGGGAGAAGAGTTTATTGATGGTATTAGTGTAGCGCGGTTCCTCAGCAGCGATGTTAGCGCGTCATCCTTCAGGAATCTTAACCCAGAGTTCTGTATGTGAGACTAAACCTTCAGACCTACTAACAAATGAGCCACTAACAATACAATGACACCCATGGAGGACCAGTGAGACTGAAACCTGATGATGATCTGATAGGATCTCCTGCCATAAACACACAATAACACCATAGAGACTGAAACCTGATGATGATCTGATAGGATCTCCTGCCATAAACACACAGTAACACCTCATAGAGACTGAAACCTGATGATGATCTGAGGGGCTTTGGGCCACACTTTAACAAACAAAAAACAATACAGTTGATCACAGTAATTAGAAACAGACAATCTTTCACTTGATTGCCTTTGTTTCTGGTTTTCTTTGAAGCAAATGATGTTCTTTGGTAAACATTTTTACAAAGACCAAAAACAAACATTTTCAATAAAACATCAACATCAAATAAAACTTCTGTTTATTCTCAAAAAGAACTTCTGTATCGAAGCATTGAATCTTCGACTATTCAGGGTCACCCCATATAAATAAATTGTATGTGTATATAGTAAATGTAATAATTTAAGATGCAATAATGCAAAAGTAAACAAAATTAATAAAAACATTAAAGTCAAGTCAAGTCAAGTCATCTTTATTTATATAGCGCTTTTTACAATGCAAATTGTGGCAAAGCAGCTTTACATTAATAAGAAAATTGTGTCATTGTGCAGCTTATTCTATATATTATTGATACATTCCGTTGCAAATATCAATAGTTATTAGTCTAGTTAATTTAGGTATATCAGCACTGCAGAAAACAGTGACGTAATCGTCCGGCTCAGCTCAGTTCGCACACAACGGCGCCAATGCAGGCATATCAAAAACACTGCTGAATATCAAGCAAGTGTCCCCAACTTAAGCAAGCCTAAGGCGACAGCGGCAAGGAACCAAAACTCCAACAAACCCTCATACCCTAATTAAAATCTAATTAATTAGACTTACTTAAAAAAGCATGAAATTGATTGCCTTGAATCTGAAAAACCATTCATTCATTCATTCATTCATTCATTCATCTTCCACCGCTTATCCGGGGCCGGGTCGCGGGGGCAGCAGTCTGAGCAGAGACTCCCAGATTTCCCTCTTCCCAGACACTTCCTCCAGCTCTTCCGGGGGGACACCGAGGCGTTCCCAGGCCAGCCGAGAGACATAGTCTCTCCAGCGTGTCCTAGGTCTTCCCCGGGGCCTTCTCCCGGTGGGACATGCCCGGAACACCTCCCTAGGGAGGCGTCCAGGAGGCATCCGAAACAGATGCCCGAGCCACCTCAGCTGACTCCTCTCGATGTGAAGGAGCAACGGATCTACTTTGAGCTCCTCCCGAGTGACCGAGCTCCTCACCCTATCTCTAAGGGAGCGCCCTGCCACCCTGCGGAGAAAGCTCATTTCGGCCGCCTGTATCCGGGATCTCATTCTTTCGGTCATGACCCAAAGCTCAAGACCATAGGTGAGAGTAGGAACGTAGATTGACCGGTAAATCGCCTTGCAGCTCAGCTCCTTCTTCACCACGACAGACCGGTACATCGACCGCATTACTGCAGAAGCTGCACCGATCCGCCTGTCAACCTCACGCTCCTTCCTTCCCTCACTCGTGAACAAACCCCAAGATACTTGAACTCCTCCACTTGAGGCAGGAGCTCTCCACCAACCTGAAGAGGACAAGCCACCCTTTTCCGACTGAGAACCATGGTCTCAGACTTGGAGGTGCTGATCCTCATCCCAGCCGCCTCACACTCGGCTGCAAACCGTCCCAATGCACACTGGAGGTCCTGGCCCGATGGAGCCAACAGGACAACATCATCCGCAAAAAGCAGGGATGAGATCCTGTGGTCCCCATACCAGACTCCCTCCGGCCCCTGACTGCGCCTAGAAATCCTGTCCATAAAGATTATGAACAGGACCGGTGATAAAGGGCAGCCCTGCCGGAGTCCAAGATGCACTGGGAACAGGTCTGACTTACTGCCGGCAATGCGAACCAAGCTCCTGCTCCGGTCATACAGGGACCGGACAGCCCTTAGCAAAGGGCCCCGGACTCCATACTCCCGGAGCACCCCCCACAGGGTGCCACGAGGGACACGGTCGAATGCCTTCTCCAGATCCACAAAACACATGTGGACTGGTTGGGCAAACTCCCATAAACCCTCCAGCACCCTAGAGAGGGTATAGAGCTGGTCCAGTGTTCCACGACCGGGACGAAAACCGCATTGTTCCTCCTGAATCTGAGGTTCGACTATCAGCCTTATTCTCCTCTCCAGTACCCTGGCATAGACTTTCCCGGAGAGGCTGAGGAGTGTGATCCCTCTGTAGTTGGAACACACCCTCCGGTCCCCCTTCTTAAAAAGAGGGACCACCACCCCGGTCTGCCAGTCCAGAGGCACTGTCCCCAACCGCCACGCGATGCTGCAGAGGCGTGTCAGCCAAGACAGCCCCACAACATCCAGAGACTTGAGGTACTCGGGGCGTATCTCATCCACCCCCGCTGCCTTGCCACCAAGGAGCTTTCCAACTACCTCAGTGACCTCAGCTTGGGTGATGGGTGAGCCCACCTCTGAGTCCTCGGCCTCTGCTTCCTCAGTGGAAGACGTGTCGGTGGGATTGAGGAGATCCCCAAAATATTCCTTCCACCGCCCAACGATGTCCCCAGTTGAAGTCAGCAGATTCCCACCCCCACTGTAAACAGTGTTGGCAGGGCACTGCTTCCCCCTCCTGAGGCGCCGGACGGTTTGCCAGAATTTCTTCGGGGCCGACCGATAATCCTTCTCCATGATCTCACCGAACTCCTCCCAGACCCGAGTTTTTGCCTCCACAACTACCCGAGCTGCAGTCCGCTTGGCCTGCCGGTACCCGTCAGCTGCCTCAGGAGTCCCCCGAGTCAACCAGGCTCGATAGGCCTCCTTCTTCAGCTTGACGGCATCCCTTACATCCGGTGTCCACCACCGGGTTCAGGGATTGCCGCCACGACAGGCACCAGAGACTTTACGGCCACAGCTCCGAGCAGCCGCGTCGACAATGGAGGTAGAGAACATGGTCCACTCGGACTCAATGTCTCCAGCCTCCCTCGGTATCTGGTTGAAGCTCTGCCGGAGGTGCGAGTTGAAGATCTTTCTGACAGGGGACTCGGCCAAACGTTCCCAGCAGACCCTCACAGTACGTTTGGGTCTGCCGAGTCTGTCCAGCTTCCTCCCCTGCCATCTGATCCAACTCACCACCAGGTGGTGATCAGTTGACAGCTCCACCCCTCTCTTCACCCGAGTGTCCAAGACATACGGCCGGAGGTCAGATGAAACAACTACAAAGTCGATCATCGACCTCCGCCCTAGGGTGTCCTGGTGCCACGTGTAATGGTGGACACCCTTTTGCTTGAACATGGTGTCCGTTATGGAAGTGAAGCGACCCTCTCGTTCACCGGGGTAAACTCCAACACATGGCGGCTGAGCTGGGGGGCTATGAGAAAGCCCACACCAGCCCGCCGTCTTCTACCGCAGGCAACTCCAGAGTGGTGGAGAGTCCAGTCTCTCTCAAGGAGTTGGGTTCCAGAGCCCAAGCTGTGTGTGGAGGTGAGCCCGACTATCTCTAGTCGGTATCTCTCGACCTCCCGCACAAGCTCAGGCTCCTTCCCCGCCAGCGAGATGACGTTCCATGTTCCTAGAGCCAGATTCCGTGTCCGGGGATTGGGTTGCCGAGGCCCCTGCCTTCGACCGCCGCCCAATCCACAATGCACCGGCCCCATATGGTTCCTCCCGCAGGTGGTGGGCCCACGGGAGGTCGGCCCCACGTCCCTCATTCGGGCTGAGCCCGGCCGGGCCCCGTGGGTAAAGACCCGGCCACCAGGCGCTCGCCTACGAGCCCCAACCCCAGGCCTGGCTCCAGGGTGAGGCCGCGGTTGCGCCATACCGGGCGACGTAACGGCCTTTGTTCTTTTTAAATCCATATGGGGTTTTGAACTGCTCTTTGTCTGGCCCATCACCTAGGACCTGTTTGCCTTGGGAAACCATACCAGGGGCATATAGCCCCCGACAACATAGCTCCTAGGATCATTCGGGCTCTCAAACCCCTCCACCACGATAAGGTGGCAGTTCACAGGAGGAGTCTGAAAAACCAAGTAAACTGAAATGGTAATAGTATGTTGACTTGATAAATGCTTAATATAATCACTTACATAAGAGTTCTAATAAATAAATAACTGAGAGTACCTTCGCGTCTATTATGATCTCAGAATTCTGGCCAGTTGTTAACACCTAGAATGTCAAAATCAGCCGCAGGCGGTAGATCCTTTTCCTATTTGGCACCTAAACTCTGGAACAATCTTTCTAGGATTGTTCGGGAAGCAGACACACTCTGTCAGTTTAAATCTAGACTAAAAACGCATCTATTTAACCTGGCATACACATGACACACTATAAACTTTTGTCTTCATATCTGTTAAAGGATTGTTAAGCTGCATAGATCAGGTCAGCCGGAACTGGGAACACTTCCCATAACACCGGATGTACTCGTTACTTCAGAAGAAGAATGGCGTCTACGCTAATTCTTTGGCTGGATCTGGGGCGGATGGGGAACCTGCGTATGTGCACGGCAGCAACATGGCCCTGGGGTGTCGGCGGAGACTGTGTAAACTAGCTCATCCCTTGTGAGTGCCTTACCGACTCATCAGCCAGTGACACAGATCCCCAACAAAATGTCCCACACCGGCGTGATTAAAAAGATCTTAAACTAGATGGAACTGGATAAAAATATTTTTTGACTGTTGCAATTTCAAATCGGACTTAAGACCTGTAACTCTGCCTGGGTATCGGACAAGTGTTCACTGTTGGTTTAGGAGAACTGGCCCCCTGACTAAGCCTGGTTTCTCCCAAGGTTTTTTTCTCCATTTGTTGGAGTTTTGGCTGTTGTCTTTGGCTTGCTTAAGTTGGGGACACTTGCTTGATATTCAGCGGTGTTTTTGATATGCCTGTATTTGGTGCCGTTGTATGTGAACTGAGCTGAGCCGGACGATTACATCACTGTTTTCTCCAGTGCTGATATACATAAATTAACTAGACTAATAACTATTGATCTTTGCAACGGAATGAATGAATAATATATAGGATAAGCTGGACAATGACACCATTTTCTTTGGGAGCTGCTGTGCAGCCAAAAATTATTTGCCAATTATTAATGTAAAGCTGCTTTGCCACAATTTGCATTGTAAAAAGCGCTATATAAGTAAAGGTGACTTGACTTGATAATTTACTTTAAATCAAATTTAATATTTATTATTATTGTGGTTTACATTGCTGAATGTTGAAGTGTTGAAGAATCAAGCATGGTCAATTGAAAGATATTGTCAGAAATATAGAGGGATTAAATCAACAAGTTTCACAACTTCCCTTCCTTTGAAACCAAATAACTGAGATTTCTTGTTGCTCTGCTGCATCAGTAAGAAGAGAATCAAAATAATATAAATGTCCAAGTGTCCGACCAACAGGAACACTGCTCTCCATAATGATGAGTTCAACAAACACATTTAGGAAAATCAACATCTATTTATGTCAGCTTATGTGATGTTCTCTCAAATATTTCAGTTATATTAACAATTCTATATATAACTATATTAATCATTCAACACTGAAGATGACTTTGGGAAATGAGTGAATCCAACTAGAGAAAGAAAACTGCAGAAGTGGAGGAAATGAGGGAAAAGTCTATTAAGAATTGCCCCGCCTCCATTATTATTATTATTATTATTATTACTTTTCTTTTTGTTTTGGTTTGACAAAGTGGCACTCAAACCAATCAATTATTCTTAACTTGGGTTTTCTGACTTCACAAGGCAAAGTAAGTGAATAGTACAGATTACTATATTTTTAAAATTAAGTTAAAACATTAAGTAAAGTTAACTAAAAAGTATTTGTTAGAATCACTGTTGGATTTTACAATCTCTCTGATTGTGTAGTTCCTGCTGAACTGAGAGATTGTGTCGTTGTTCTGCAGGTTGAAGGATTGTTATATCACAGGTGAAGGTTGTGCTGCTCTGACTTCAGCTCTGAGATCAAACTCACACCTCAGAGAACTGGATCTGTCTGGGAATATAATAGGAGCTGAAGGTGTGAAGCTGCTCTCTGATGGACTGAAGGATCCTCACTGTAAACTGGAGAAACTGACGTAAGATCATACATTAATCTGAACTGAAACCAGTATCATATTAATGTTTAATAACGATCCAGCATTAAACTAACTTAAAATACAGAAACACTCGCACTTATAGACATATATAGAATAATCAGTGACATCATGCCTGCAGGTTCTGATTAACAGTACAGATCATTCTAGCAAATGGATAAAACACAGGTGATATTTTTTTCCTTCAAGGTTGAGTTGTGTCATTGCTTCACTGGAACAAAAAATGAAAACTATGTCCACACAGAACTCAGAATAAAATGAATAATTGCCTGTTATTTTAAAACCTCCATCCAGTAATTACTGCAGTAGAAATAGATTAACAAGAAAATATTTGTAAAAACCTCTTAACAAAGGCTCTCTGATCACAAAGGTGTAACAGAATACAGACTCACAGAGGATCAGGTTAGTAAATAAGTATATTTATTGAGCACAATGGAGGATGATAACAATGGTGAGTAATAATGAGAGAGTACAATAGCAGGTTATGATAGATAGAAATACTGACAGTCTGTTGTTGGAGGTGTTGGCGTGAGAAGGGATAACGTGGCACAGAGCACACACTTTGGAGCAAGGAAGCCTGGACTGGTGAGTACCCGAAGGTAATAGCAGACGAAGGCCAAGACAGACGATAATTCACAGGAGACAAGGGGAAAACAGAGATGACAAGTTTGCAGGATCATCCGAGGTGAGTAGCGTCTGTCAGTGAGTGCATTTCCAATGTTGAGACAGGACGAAGTGCTGATGTGAAGTGTGTGCTTATGAAGGGGAGTCGGTGATGAGGTGATTGAGAACAGGTGATGGTGATCAGTACTCCAGTGAAGGGGTGCGTCGTGATTGGTTGGTGATCGAGCCTGACCGATCTCTAACAGTAACCACCCCGACCAGACAGTTCTACAAAGATGAGTGGGAGGGGAGGTTCCTCTTCTGGGTCAGGCTCTATGGAAGGAACAGAAATGGGTAAGTGATGAGTAATGAGACATGAAAAGTAGAGTGAATACGGTATTGTGGAGGTAATTGTAGCTTGTAAGTGACCGGGTTGACTTGTTCCAAGATGGGGAAGGGACCAACGCATTTGGGACTCAACTTCTTACAGGGCAGGCGCAGTTTGATGTCTTTAGTGGATAACCATACCAGTTGCACCGGTTGACATGGTGGAGAATCCAAACGACGAGCATCAGAGTAATCTTGCTGTCTCCGCACTGCCCTTTGGAGATGGTGATGAGCTGAGTCCCAAACCCTCTCACTGAACCAATTATCCATTGCAGGTACATTTGAGGATTCCTCAGAGCATGGAAAAGAGGAGGCTGGTACCCGAGTACGCACTGGAAAGGGAGTCAATCCAGTAGCTGCTTGAATTAATGAGTTCTGTGCGTACTCGGCCCAGCCCAGAAATTGGCTCCAAGAGTCCTGGTGACCGTGGCAGAAGGTTCTTAGGAAAAGAAATCTCCTGAATCTTCCAACTTCCTGGTTTGTGGATGATAACCTGATGATAAGCTGACAGCCACACCTAGAAGTTTGAAGAAACCTTGCCATACTTGAGAGATGAATTGGGGTCCCCAATCTGATACGATATCCTCTGGGATTCCGAAGTAACGAAACGCATGATTAAAGAGGAGTTCTGCAGTGGTCATGGCTGTGGGTAGTCCTTGAAGTGGTATGAGACGACAGGATTTGGAGAAACGATCTACGATGACGAGGATACATGTGTGTCCATTGGAGGAGGGTAGATCAGTGGCAAAGTCTACTCCCAGGTGTGACCTAGGGCGTTAGGGAATGGGTAATGGAAGGAGTTTTCCGGTGGGAAGATTCCGTGGAGTTCTGGAGACAGCACATTCTGCACATCCCTGGATGAACCTTCTTATCTCCCGGGCCATGTTCGGCCACCAGAAGTGTTCTTGTAGCAGTGAGAGGGTACGGTTGGTCCCTGGATGGCCAGTGCCCACTGAAGAGTGTACAGAATGAATGATTTGGGTGCGTTATGGTTCTGGGACATAGGTAAGACCTACCGGACACCCCGGTGGAGGCGGCTCGTTCGCATTGGAGGAGGCGAGCTGTTGGTCCAAATCCCACTGTAGCGTCTGGACTGGATCACTGATGATCAATTCATTTTTAGGTTTTAGGTAAAGCTTTTAACCTTCTGACTTAACATAGGTAAATCTTAGTTGGCTCCGGCATGTCCTGACCCCCACAGGCAAGTGACATTTTATTGTGGCCATGTGTCGATGTAAAGTAGATTCTCTCTGCAAGTCTCCCTGACTTCAAAAGATTGTACTCAACTCAGACCAAATTCTTTCCCCCACACAAGACCAGTGCTTGTGGGACAAGGAGTCCACGCACACACATAGAGACATTCATCAAAATATGAATATTCCCAAGTGTTTTTCCTGTGTTTTTCTTTTTGTATGCATGTCTATATTACCCCCACTTAGTTACAGTTGTGTTCAAAATTATTCAACCCCCACTGAAATTGATTGTTTTGGCCGGTTTGACATTGATTTTGATCATTCAGTCATCCTGCTTACAATTAAATCAAAGAGGCACGTGTAGGTCAGACAAATATAACATAACATTTATAATGAAATAACCACAAATGTCTTTTCTCTACTCACATCATTATCAGTTTTATTCAACCCCCAAGTGACATTCAATCTTAATACTTAGTACAACATCCTTTTACAGTTATAACAGCTTTTAAACGTGAAGCATAGCTTGACACAAGTGTCTTGCAGCGAGCTACGGGTATCTTCGCCCATTCATCATGGGCAAAAGCCTCCAGTTCAGTCACATTCTTAGGCTTGCGCACTGCAACTGCTTTCTTTAAGTCCCACCAGAGGTTCTCAATCGGATTTAAGTCTGGTGACTGCGATGGCCATTTCAAAATGTTCCAGCCTTTAATCTGCAACCATGCTCTAGTGGACTTGGAGGTATGCTTGGGATCATTGTCCTGTTGAAAGGTCCAACGTCTCCCAAGCCTCAGGTTTGTGACGGACTGCATCACATTGTCCTCCAATATCTCCTGGTACTGAAGAGAATTCATGGTACCTTGCACACACTGAAGCTTCCCAGTACCTGCAGAAGCAAAACAGCCCCAAAGCATGATTGACCCCCCGCCATGCTTCACAGTAGGCAAGGTGTTCTTTTCTTCATAGGCCTTGTTCTTCCTCCTCCAAACATAGCGTTGATCCATGGGCCCAAACAGTTCTAATTTTGTTTCATCAGTCCACAGAACACTATCCCAAAACTTCTGTGGTTTGTCCACATGACTTTTGGCATACTGCAGTCGACTCTTCTTATTCTTTGGAGACAGCAAGGGGGTGCGCCTGGGAGTTCTGGCATGGAGGCCTTCATTACGCAGGGTGCGCCGTATTGTCTGAGCAGAAACTTCAGTACCTACATCTGACAAATCTTTTCTCAGTTCCTCAGCAGTCACACGGGGACTTTTCTCCACTCTACGCTTCAGGTAGCGCACAGCAGTCGAAGTCAGCATCTTCTTTCTGCCACGACCAGGTAGCGTTTCAACAGTGCCCTTTGCCTTGAATTTGCGAATGATGCTTCCTATGGTGTCTCTTGGTATGTTTAACATCTTTGCAATCTTCTTATAGCCATTGCCCTTCCTGTGAAGAGTAATCACCTCTTCTCTTGTCTTCCTGGACCATTCTCTTGACTTCACCATGTTTGTAACCACACCAGTAAATGTCTAGAAGGAGCTGAGTATCACAGTCATTTTAAAGCTGCCTAATTGGTGCTTATTAGGCTTTATTGCTGCTCCCTGACATCCACAGGTGCTTTCAATACCTGATTGAAAACACTTCAATGGACCTCTGTTCTTCAGAGTGGTAGTCTTTAAGGGGTTGAATAATTGTGTCAATGAAGAATTCACAAAAGAAACATTTACTACTGTATTACAAAACCAATTGATGTCATTTTAGTTGCATATGCTTCTTTAAGAAGTCCTTGTAGGATTTCATTCTGAATTCAATTACAAATGTACTCTAAATTCTCTAAAACCATTTACAGCATTGGGGGGTTGAATAATTTTGAACACAACTGTACATCTTGTAGTTGTGTGTGATTCTTGAATTTAAAACATTACTCTGTGAATTTCATTACTAGATATTGGTGTTCTATCATAATAATATGCATTATTCTACTTTTAAGGTCCTTAGAGAGGAAAAAGGACTCAGTCAGACAACTCAGAAGATCATGCAAATTAGGCCATAAAAAGAGACAAAGAAAAGCTCTCCCACCAAAAGTCCATGTTCTCTATTGGTCCGTACGACCAAAATAGGTGTGACCGGATTTATCTTTATAACACCTAAACACGAGCTCATCCACGCTCAGTCACTTCCATCCTAGACGAGACATTCTTCCTCTTTTATTTTCCGGCATTTTACAAACAGTTGATTCCGTTTTGAAATTCCCGCTCAAGAATCACCTGAGAAGGAAACCAATAGAAACTCCAGCTCCACGCAGAAGTTTGAACGGCATTCACCACAGCACAAAGTATAAATGCAAGTATCTGACTTCAGTTCGATGCGCTTTAACTTTATTGTCTGAAGTGATTTCGTTGCTGGCTCTCTTGAACTGTTTGTTATCTTTCTTTCTTTGATCAACTTTTCCTTTCTTTCCTTTCGTTATTTTATTGTATGCTCTGCTTAGATTTAGTTGTATATATCATATATTCATATATTAAACGCATTGTATTCACACAGTTCATTGTCTCTGATGTTAACACATACATGAACCAAGTCACTTTAATGTTTGATTTCGCTAGCTATATGCTTTTTAAGTACTAGAATAAGTTTCCTTTTCGTGGCCAGAGAAGAAAACTTCCTTTCTAGAATTGATAAGAAAATCAGACTGATAGTTTTGCTGGACAAAACAAACCAGTCTTTCTAAATTAATTTTAAACCTAGAAATAATTTTAGACCATATATGTTCATGATTCATTATAATTCGTTGTAATTGATTATCTATATATACCTAATTCCCTTCGTGGTTGATTCATATTCATAATTAGTCATAACGTGTTATGATTCAGTTGTGAATATATTTCATCCATTTGAGCAAATTACTACACCACTGTATGGGACATACTGAAATTTGAGTGGGAAGTGCAAGTTCTGGTGATTCTGTGTTTTCTGCTGGAGCGTGAATGCGAGAGACAGCGTCTGCCTTGATGTTCTCACTACCTGGGATGTAGGAGGTCTTGAAATTGAATCTGGTGAAGAACAGTGCCCATCGAGCTTGTCTTGGATTAAGTCTTTTGGCATCACGGAGATATTGAAGGTTTTTATGATCAGTCAGTACCACGAATTCCTCTTGGGCTCCCTCAAGCCAATGGCGCCACTCCTCCAATTTGAGTTTTATAGCAAGTAATTCACGATTGCCAATGTCATAGTTCACCTCTGCCGGGACGAACTTCCTGGTAAAGAAAACACATGGGTGAAGACGAGGTGGTGTCCCCTGCTGCTGTGATAATACGGTTCCCATTCCAGTGGTTGAGGCATCTACCTCTACAATAAACTGTTTGTTAGGGTCTGGATGAATGAGAAATGGAGCATTGGTGAAGGTGTCTTTGAGCATTTGGAAGACAGAAGTGGCAGCAGGAGTCCAGTTGAGAGATTTGGGCTTATGGCGAAGGAGATTGGTGAGTGGTACCGTGACCGATACTGTAGTCCTTGATGAAGTGTTGGTAGAAATTTGAAAATCCAAGGAAACATTGAAGATCTTTGATTGTTGTGGGTTGTGGCCAATCCGGACAGCCTCTACCTTCCCCTCGTCCATCTGGATAACTTTTTTACAGATGTTGTAACCTAGGAATTGAGTTGTGGATTGATGGAATGAACATTTTTCGGCTTTGAGGTAGAGTTGATAGTCCCGGAGTTTCTGGAGGACCTCCGCAACGTGTTGCTGATGTTCGGCCTCGCTCCGGGAGTAGATGACGATGTCATCAATTTAGACCAGGACGAACTTGTGTAGAAACTACCGGAGCACCTCGTGCGTGAAGTCTTGGAATACGGAGGGGGTACTGACCAGGCCATACAGCATGATGAGGTATTCGTAATGGCCAGTAGGGGTCACAAAGGCGGTCTTTCATTCGTCCCCTTCACGCATTCGCACGAGGTTATACGTGCTACGGAGGTCCAGTTTGGTAAATATGGAAGCTCCCCGAAGTTGCTCCAGGGCCGCTGGGACGAGAGGAAGTGAGTACTGGAATTTGATAGTAATCGATGCAGGGTCGAAGACCACCATCCTTCTTGGCCACAAAGAAAAAGCTGGAAGCAGCAGGGGACATAGATGGATGAATATATCCTTGTTTAAGGGCCTCATCAATGTATTCCTCCATGGCCTTCTGCTCAGGAAGTGAGAGTGGGTAGATCTTACCATGGGGCACTGGCTCATCCAGAATGAGATCAAAGACACAGCCCCATGGCCGGTTTGGAGGCAACGACGATGCCCGTAGAGGACAGAAAACATCACTGAAGGGGGCGTAGCAGTCAGGAATGGTGATGGATTGCTTCTCCTTGGGGCTCTCAATAGATGTGGTATGTACAGGAAGTGAATATACGGGACATGGAAGGTTAGGAAAACAGTCAGGAAAGCAGTTGTCACCCCACTTCAGGATTTCTCCAGGATATAACGGGATCGTGTTGCTCCAACCATGGGCGCCCCAATACTATACCGATGGTGGAATTCTCCAGAAACAGAAAAGTAATCTCCTCCGTCTGAAGAAATCCAAGCTGAATTTGAAGGGGACCAACTTCATGTTGTATGTTACGACGACTTATCGGTTTCCCGCTGATGGACTGAATCTGGTATTGCTTCTTGATGGGAATCTTCTTGAGTTTGAGCTGATGGCAGAGTTGTCCTGATATGAAGTTCCCCGCTGACCCAGAGTCGAGGAGGACGCGTACTGGAATTGAAACATCAGAGGTAGTAAGGATTAACTCGGCAGTGAGTGGAGTGTGATTGACAATATGTGAATGGAAAAGTCTGGATCACCCTGGATCGTGATGGACGAATGGAACATGTTGAGATAACATATCCCCCAGTTCCACAGTACAGACATAACCCCTGGGTCAGCCGTCTCTGCTGCTCAGCTCTTGACAGATGATAGTGATCTGTTTGCATGGGTTCTGGTTCTGGAGAGCCAGCATAGTCTGGCTGGCGGAGATGGGATGGCTGGCCCTGAAGATCTTCGAAGCAGGGCTGCATACAACGATCGGTTCGAATGGAGAGTTGGATGAATCTTTCTAAACCCATGGAATCAGAACTTGACGATATGTTGTGATGAGCGATCATTCGTTTCATCCACTCGCTGCGGCTAATGTTCTGAAATGGAGAGCATATTCTGATACAGACATGTTATTTTGGAATAAGTGGTATAATCTCTCACCAACAGACGAATCCCCATCTGGTATTCCGAAGACTTTACGGAAATAATTAATAAAGTTGGCTAAGGTTTGTGTTACTTCACCATCTTGTTCCCCTATAGTATGGGCCCATTGCAGTCCTCTTCCTCGCAGCAAAGTGATGATATACGCGATCTTCGCTCTTTCAGTAGTGAAAAGGGTCGATTTCATCTCGAGGGCCAGCGAGCACTGTAGAAGGAATCCAATGCAATCCTCTGCCTGGCCAGAGTAGGGCACCGGTGTGGCCACGGGACTGGAGGCCGCGGGTGGTGAAGGGGATACCAGAACTGATGGTGCGGAAGGTGTGCTCTGTGGTGTCCTCCAGAGAGAATCCGTGATATCCTGGAAGGGATCCGTTGTGATCATGATCTTCGTTATCGGTCCGGTCTTCTGTAACGGAATACAGACTCACAGAGGATCAGGTTAGTATATAAGTACATTTATTGAGCACAACGGAGGATGATAACAATGGTGAGTAATAATGAGAGAGTATAATAGCAGGTTATGATAGATAGAAATACTGACAATCTGTTTGTTTTTGCAGATGTTGGCGTGAGAAGGGGATAACAAGGCTGGACAGGTGAGTACCCGAAGGTAATAGCAGACGAAGGCCAAGACTGACGATAATCCACAGGAGACAAGGGGAAAACAGAGACGACAAGTTTGCAGGATCATCCAGGGTGAGTAGCGCAGGTCAGTGAGTCCGTTTCCAATGTTGAGACAGGACAAAGTGCTGATGTGAAGTGTGTGCTTATGAAGGGGAGTCGGGGATGAGGTGATTGAGAACAGGTGATGGTGATCAGTATTCTGGTGAAGGGGTGCGTCGTGATTGGTTGGTGATCAAGCCTGACTGATCTCTAACAGAAGGGCTTTTGACTGCAGCCTGAGTTAGTCTGTTAATCCACCCCTGATACCAAATACTGACTGACATTGCCTTTTACAGAAATACAAGAATAGGTACACTGGTTTAAAAAAAGAAACTATGCTCTCCAATACATTATATAATAGAAGAAGAGGGATTATAAATTCACTTCCGTCATTGCTGAACTGAGAGATTGTGTCGTTGTTCTTCAGGTTGAGGAGGTGCAATATCACAGTTAAAGGTTGTGCTGCTCTGACCTCAGCTCTGAGATCAAACTCACTCCTCAGAGAACTGGATCTGACTGGGAATATAATAGGAGATGAAGGACTGAAACTGCTCTCTGATGGACTGAAGGATCCTCACTGTAAACTGGAGAAACTGACGTAAGATCATAATCTTAAGTGATACAAGAATCAAATTATTTTTAAGGGATTATTCTCCTCAAAATGTTCAAATTATTTACATTAACAAACAATAAAGCAAAATTAAACAAATAGCTTTAAAAATATTAAACCCACCCTGACTTAGTATTTAATATCTCAGTCTCTCTGTGATTGTGTAGTTCCTGCTGAACTGAGAGATTGTGTCGTTGTTCTGCAGGTTGTTTGGTTGTAATATCACAGCTGAAGGTTGTGCTGCTCTGACTTCAGCTCTGAGATCAAACTCACTCCTCAGAGAACTGGATCTGTCTGGGAATATAATAGGAGCTGAAGGTGTGAAGCTGCTCTCTGATGGACTGAAGGATCCTTACTGTAAACTGGAGAAACTGAGGTAAGATAATACATTAATTGAACTGAAACAAGAATCATATTATTTTAACCTTTAATTCCCACTTGATCTAAATTATCAACATGATCAAAACTGCTGGAAAAACCTGTTACAATCTACTACTTGCCTTCTGTTGTCTTAAAGTTTATAGTTTTTTAGCAAGAAAAAGACCTTTTAGTAAAATTGTGAAAACGTCCTCGTTCAGCTTGTGGTTCACGTGTGTCTTTTTGCTGTGAAATCTTTAGGGATTTTTATTAAGTAAACAAGAATCACCTTTTATATTGTTAGTAATTGATCTGGACTGAGGCCTTTGAGGAACATTTATTTGTTCATCTCAGTCATCTTTGCATTGTATTATTGCATTACATGTTTTAAAACTACAGAGCTTTGATGATAAAACTAAAAAGCTAACTGAGACATATTACATATATATATATATATATATATACATTTTGTAAGTTTCAGTTTGAACTGAGAGAGTAAAGAGTGTCTCATTGTTCTGCAGGTTGAGTGATTGTAAGATCACAGATAAAGGTTGTGCTGCTCTGACTTCAGCTCTGAGATCAAACTCACTCCTCAGAGAACTACATCTGTCTATGAATGGAATAGGAGATAAAGGTGTGAAGCGGCTCTCTGATGGACTGAAGGATCCTCACTGTAAACTGGAGAAACTGAAGTAAGATCATATTTAAGATTAATGTGAGACAAGAATCATTATTTTGACCCTTTAATTCCTACTTGATCTAAATGATCAATATGATCAAACTTTTGTTGAAAAACCTGTTACACACAATCTACTACATCTGTCATCTGATTGATACTATATAGTTTTTTAGCAAGTAAAAGGTCTTTTCGTGTAATTTTAATAAATCCTTCTTCAGCTTGTGGTTCATGTGTCATTTTGCTGTGAAATGTTTTGAAATTTTTATTAAGTAAACATAAGAATAACCTCTGAATTATCAGTAAAATTTGAAGAATCTATAAGCAAAAACTGATAAACGCCACTTTAAAAATAAAAAAATAAAAATTAACTGACTGCTGTATGTTATTCTCCACATATTGCACGCTCTGAACCCTAAATATGTTTTGTCCACTGTCAAGGCATGGCGAGTTCACGTTTTACAGCAGAAACCGACAAGCACCCTTGTTGTTTGTGTACAGAAACTGATAAGTCCATTTTAGCGAATCAGCGCGCAGTATTCAGGTCAGGTGACAAGACTGCTAGTCGCTTCAAAAAGACGTGCTAGCTGAGAGGAGTTTCGTTAAAGCTGAATAAAAGTGATCGAGGATTTATAATTTCGACTCCTCGCAAATCCTTGTACACCTTACACACCTTACATGCTGAAACCTTGTTCTTTTGCTTGTGTGTTTGTGTGCACACGTGTGTATTAAATACAATTACAAAGTAGTTGTTTGGTTTGGTTTAAACATGAAATGTGGAGTTATCTGTTTTTCCAAATGAACTCTTCATTTTGAGATGATCATTTTCTAGTTTCAGGTTTACTTGATTGTACATGATTGTTTTTCATGTTTTTTTTTCATTTCAATCATGTTCAAACTGTTTTAAAATCTCATTGATTTACATTACATGCTATCAGAATTTCACCTTTGTGTTTAATATGATACAAATAAAAAAACACGTGCATTCTTTACATATTAGTCTGAAAGTTTCATAAAATCATGCAAAATGAATTTTCTGGCTGTTATTTGATCTCTCAGGCTTTATAGGGTGAAGAGTCAATTCTCATTGTTTCATATCAAATAAAAAAATCTCAAATGAAATAATTTGATATAGGTATCAAGAGTCTATAATCATTACATTCTTCAAATCACAGTGATTTATATTGACATTAAAAGTTTCTAGACATCTAAAAACAAAAAAGACAAATGAACACTTTTAAAAGGATCTCCTGTGTGAATGGATCCTGGTGAAACAATGATCATCTTCACTGAATTAAAGAGTAAAACACACAAGCTGAAGCGCTTCTCCAGAAACTCACATGAAGAAGAGAATTGAGACAAAAAAAAAAAAAGCAAATTCAGTGTCGCTGCAGTTCCTGAAACAGTGATTAAAGAGTTTGAGCAAAGATCACCACAGCAGGAAGAACACGTCAAAAACACATTAAACTCTCTCTGTGTCTCTCTGTGGTAGTCTCTCTGTGATTGTGTAGTTCCTGCTGAACTGAGAGATTGTGTCGTTGTTCTGCAGGTTGAGTTGTTGTAATATCACAGCTGAAGGTTGTGCTGCTCTGACTTCAGCTCTGAGATCAAACTCACTCCTCAGAGAACTGAATCTGTTTGGAAATAAAATAGGAGATGAAGGTCTGAAGAGTCTCTCTGCTTTAAAAGATGATCCACATTATAAACTGGAGACACTGTTGTAAGTATTATCATATGTCATGCCTTATATCAAATAATAATGTGTAGTCAATCCTCTGAACAGATTTGTCAGCAGTAACGTCCCATAATGCATGTGTTACTCTCTGTGTATTATTTTACTAACAGGCATTAAAAGATGGTGAATATGGAGTCACTGCAGAGACATCATCATCAACACTGAAGTCATGTGACCTCACTGTCTGTGGGGGGGGGGGCTTTACTGTATATACTGTACATTATTGTTTGTATAAGATCTAATAAAAGTCTTTCTCATTCACACATTAATGATTTTTTAAACCGCCATCATGTGAGCAACTCGACACAATCTCTACATTATCACTACAATGAACTGAGAGATTCATTTGTGTTTCGGGACCTTGATGTTCCACAGGCTTTAATGATCAACTGAGTGAAACTCATAAGAAGAGAATATTTGCCATTGTCACATTATTCCTATCTAATCAGGCTAGATTGTAGCTTCACTGTTCTCCATATACGTCCTCTGAATTTAGTTTAGAGCTTTATTTAGTTCGTTTAGACTCTCATGGTGCTTCACATAAAACACTAAACACACATTCAAATACTCAAAATACTTTATTTAGTTTAGAGCAGGAGTGTCCAAACTGACACTGTTTGTTCACAGCAGGTGTTTGAATGATTGAATGTTTCAGGAACATCAAACTAACCTTTAAATAACATTCTACTAACATTAAGAAAACTGAACATTTTTATGTTCTTGGAATGTTACAAATCAACATTCCTAGAATGTTCAATTTTAAATCAAAATGAAGTTGAAAGAACGTTTGAGGAACATTATAGCTTTAAAAAACGTTCCTCTAACATCAAGAAAACTGGATATTTTTTACGTTCCCAGAATCAACACTGAACATTTAGAGAATGTTCCTTTAACAAAATTCTGTTCGCTGGGAAGCAAATTAAATCATGTCCAGAAGACGTCTTTTCAACATATGACTTTTTTATTGTACGTCCACTGAGGAGCCAGAATGAAAGTTTTTATGATGTTGTTTTAAAGGAATTTAGGAAATAAATATAATTATATTGACAGTCTTAAGGGAATAAATCAAAGTCAAAACAGTAAAATAAGTTCTACTGCAGTTGTGAAATAATCAATTTAAACTTTTTGCAAATAATATGTTGTTTTAAAACATGCACACGTTCACTCTGATATCTGATATGTCGGAAACGCAAAACATTTCTTTTCACATTCAGTTATGAGTTCATGAATCAACTGTAAATTATACATTAAATTAACATTCAAAACAGTGACATTTCTTAAAAAGTCAAGTGGTGCTCACTGCAGATCCAAATGACCTCCAGCTCCACCTCTCTGGAGCTCAAGGGTGGAGCTTAACCTGTTTAACGGGTGGAGAGAGAGGGTAATGGGTGGAGTTAGGGTGTGGCTGGAGGATGAGCTCCACCCATCATTCCCACAGTAGGTCAAGAGAGGAGGAGCTGGAGGTTATACTTCACCCATGGCTCTGCAGTGACGCAGTGTCTCGTCCCTCTTCTCAGGGAACCGAGGTAAAGTTATGTAACTGGAGATGTTTCCTTTAAAGTGATGATACACGGGGCAACTTTTTGAGCAATGTTGCTTGGGCTCTTTCCCATTGAGAATGGGTAAAAAATGTAGATCCACAGTATCCAGATAGAAATTTGTTCCCCATTCTCAATGGGAAAGTGCCAAGCATTATCGCTCGGCAACATTGCTCAAAAAGTCCCGTGTATCATCACCTTTCAAGTCGGTCTCGGTCACTGAAAGGAGGTGCTATGGGGATCTATAAAATCCTGCGGTGTTGACAGTGACGGTCCAGATCGGTTTCAAGCCAAGCCCTGGACCTCAGCTAAAAGAGCTTCATGCAGCATAGATCTACAAGCTCAGCAGCAGAACGTCTATGAGAGCGAGTTTCACAAGCATGAACTACAATCGCAGAGTAAAGGACAGCGGTCTCAACCATATTCACTCACTGCCAGCTTTCATGTCATGCTCGTCTCCAGACTGCATCAACAGCAGCCGTTCAGCACTACAGACACATGGACGGGTGACGGCACTATCGTCTAGCAGCGTTCATCCTGGGACACGAGACATCTTCAGCGTGAGCACTGCACCGTCACAGTGTGCTGGAGACAAAACAACACACTGAACAGACACTACTGCATCATGAGCATAAATAAATTGATATAAATGTCTTTTGCATTTCCGCCAACAGAGGGAGACACAGGCTAGTGTTGATTCCTTCAGAGACTCATCCAGTAGAAATAATCAGAGTACTGAGGTGGATTTCATGGATTTATGGATCTTCTCCATCATGGAAGCAGGTGAAACTGATTACATCAATGTATTACATCTCATATTTCCCATAAAGGCCATAAACATTTTTATTGTGTGTGTGTGTGTGTGTGTGTGTGTGATATTTCTAGTAAATGATTTTACTGTATGTGAATGTAAATATTTTTTGTGAGATATTCCTCCCTTTCATGAACTGCTGATGAGGATCAAACTCTTCATTACTTGTTGTTTGGGATATTCATAAAATCAGTGGATGTTCTTAAAATATTTGATGTATTATTTGCACTTTGTTGAACATGTTCACTACTCCTGCTTGTGATTCTTGAGCTGAGCTGCAGAGGACAGCACAGAGTCGAGGCATCTTTAGCTCCAAACGCAGGGTTTTTCCGTTTTCGTCGTCTTTTGTTTTAATGACATTTTAATCTTCCTCTTTTTTACCACTAGTTCAACACACAGATGAGCGCGAGAACAGATCAGTTATTGAGGGGAATCTCTTCGTCAGCTCTGTTTGTTATAATGTGTAGAGGAAAAGATTTATGCTGTTTAAACTGCTCCTCTTAAGAAACCAGAAGTTTGAACTTTATGAAGTATGAACTCCTCCTCTTTCCTGTTCATGTGAGGCGGTGTCTGTCCACCAAAGCGAAAGTAAAATCCATCGACCTACACAGACATGAAAACATCAGAAATCTTTTAGATTTTCTTAATGGAACATCAATATGATCCACACGATCTGTCCACAGACACATTTCCACACAGGTGAGTCTGACAGGTTAATCGCTTAAATTGTAGTTTTGTGTTTTTCTTTCTTTCTTGTGTCGCACTCCGCGGCCATTTTGTTTTGCTAGTTACATTTTTTCCATTAATTTTTTATATAATTCTACACACATTCATGGTTTAAAGTGGACTAATCTCAGGTGACACAG
Source organism: Opsariichthys bidens (assembly GCA_037194245.1). NCBI lineage: Eukaryota > Metazoa > Chordata > Actinopteri > Cypriniformes > Xenocyprididae > Opsariichthys > Opsariichthys bidens. The sequence continues at coordinate 198,541 of CM074292.1, forward strand.
GATGTAGACTCCAACACCAGTCAGATATTGGATTTTGGTTGAAAATGAAAATCGTGAAAAGCTCCAACATTTGGCTGACGTCGAAGTTTGTTTGGAATAAACAACAACAACATACAGAGAGCCAAAGGTTTACCATTAATGGAAACAACAGTTGAAGATCTGATTCATCAACTCCACAAACAGCTTCACTTATTACTGACCAGACTGACTTTATTTTCACACGTTCATATTTAAAGTTATCAGGTTTTAATGTCAGTGTTGAAGTCACCATCATTGTGATCAGTGTTTGCTTTAGTCTGGCAGTTTGACTTTTTAACACTAGTTTTTCTCTGGCTGATGTAAGTTTGTTATGGGAAGAAAAACAAGAGAAATTATGTGTAGATGATGAAGGCATAATCATCATGATCATATTCCGAGTGTATTAACTGGTTATACAGAAATCATGTTGTAAAACTCACATTGTTTATTACAGTCCTGTGATTGTCCAGCAGTTTCTTAGTTTCTTTAAGTTTCTTAAAGTTTTAAAGATCCAAACAAACACTATGAATCTCAATAATCGTGACATACTTCATGCAGAAATGCATTCTGGGTGCATCATACAAAACTCATCTTTGGCTCCCAGAATGCATTGCGGCATGAGCCATGTGACCATTGATTCTTGATGTCTGACAGATGCTGAAGTTCAAACTGTTTAATGAACAATCTAGAATTACTGGCCTCTTATAATCAATTATATCAAATGAAAGCATATGAGAAGGTTAGACTTTGGATGATCTCAGTGAATTAGACCACTAAATGTTGAACACGTCTTCATCATCACATAGACAGCATCATCTGATCACATTTGCTCTTGTTTTTCTTGCCATAACAAGCAGTTACAGCACCCAGAAAAACTCATGTTAAAAAGGTCAAGGGTCAAGAGCTCAGCTAGAGCAAACACTGATCTCTATCATGATAACTTCAAAAAGTAGATACATGTGGTGTATAGGAGTATATAGGAGGTACGTTGGAGTCTGATGTCTTCCAGGCGTCACACTGACAGCTGGGATGATTTTGCACTTCGTTCTAGAAATGATAGACAAACGGTGTTTAATGATGTTATGCTGCGACGATCTTCCTTTTAAAAACTATAGTTTGATTTCTGAATTAGAATATTTCGCTCTTGACATCAGGAGTTTCAAAGAGTTGTTTTTCTCTTATAGATCAATATAAAGTTTTTTTCTTTTTTTCATATGAGGTTTTGAAAATCTTGGGTTATTAATAAAACAATGTGGTTTGGAGCTGTGTGATGTCACCACAAACTTATGTGTCCTCATATTTGTCACACCTCGTCTCACCTGATCACCACATGGACTTTCAGTTTGTTGTCATTTTCACAGTCACATGTTCCTTTGTTTGTAGTTCCCGCCACAATCCGTTTCCATGGAATCTAATCACCACAGCTGATCACTATCAATCATCTCGTTATCCCCTGTGCTCAGTGTATTTAAGTTCAGTTCAGTTCTGGTATTGTATGTGTATGCGTTGGATGTTTCTCTGTTGGATTACCTGTTAGAATTGCCTGTTAGAATTGCCTGTTTGGATTACATAAAGTTTACCTGTTATTTACGTCGTCTTCGTGTTTATCTGTACACCCAGCGTTACAATATTTCAATGGAAATTAATTTAGCATGAATATTCTAATTTCTCCTCATGTTCTATTTCAGTTCAGTCCTGATGGAAAGACTAAAGTTATCTGACCGCAGCTGTGTGTCCATGAAGAGTGACGGATCAATGGATCATCCCATTCACTTTAGTGGACACACTGATCCTGGGTTTAGGTGAGTTTCGTACTAAACCACTTCTCTTACTACATCTGTTGAAACTAAGAAAATTGTTCATTAATGCTGTTAAAAGGGACTGAAGTGACTGTATGTAATCCATTACAGACATTATTAATTAAAAGATCTTAATTAACAGCTCACATGTGTGGATGTCCACCTTCTGTAAAGTCTCCAACAGCATAATAAATATTAGTGGAATAATTCAGTCTCGAGAATCAGTTCATTACAAAAGTCATGGATTTAAGAGTGTGTGAATTATATTAATTTATTCTTTTTATCTTCACAGACCGAATCCTCCTGACCGCAGCTGTGTGTCCATGAAGAGCGACTGGTCAATGGATCATCCCATTCACTTTAGTGGACACACTGATCCTGGGTTTAGGTGAGTTTCATACTAAACCACTTCTCTTACTACATCTGTTGAAACTAAGAAAATTGTTCATTAATATTGTTAAAAGGGACTAAAGTGACTATGTAATGGATTTCAGATGTTAATTAATTAAAATATCTTAATTAAGTCGCTTGTAAGTCGCTTTGGCTAAAAGCATCTGCTAAATGTAACTGTAATGTTAATTAACAGTTCAGATGTGTGGATGTGCACCTGATGTAGTTTCCAACAGAATAATAAATATTACTGGAATAATTCAGTCACCAGAATCAGTTCATTACAAAAGTCATGATTTTAAAGGGATGGTTCACCCAAAAATGAATGATTTACATGAATTACTTGATTTAGTTTTTTAATAAAGTAAGTGAAACAGTTAAGAGTAATATTAAAATATCATTGCTCTTCCAAGGTTTATAATAGGAGTGAATGGCAGTCCTGATTTTGAAGTTCAAAAAAAGCACATCCATCCATCATAAAAGTAATCCATAATACTCCAGAGGATTGATAAAGGCCTTCTGAAGTGAAGCGAAGGGCTTTTGTAAGAAAAGTATCCATATTTAAAACTTTACAAACTGACATGGATTCCGACAGATGGCCTACATAAGTCGACTTGTGCCAAAAGAATAGCTTCTGACCAGTGGCGGACTGGGACAGTAAATCAGGCCAGGAATTTGACTCCACCCCAGGCCACCTCTGCTGCTGCAGTCACCACCACCAGATTCATGTGTCCACCAGCCGGCTGAACTTATAGGGTAACCCTGTTAGTTGACGTAACAGGTAGACGAACATTCATAATATGAATGGATAAATAAAGAAACCCTCAAAAACTCACTAGGAATACCATCTATACTACCACACCAAAGACAAATATAAACTTGGCTCACACATTTTAAGAAGGGATAATAAAAGATACATATTCACATGTTAAAATATTTATATTTGATATATTTCCAATGCTCTATGTATCCCCATACAGTATATAAAACAATGTGCTAGTTTGTCTTTAAGATGCGCTTTTAAAACTTCTATCATTATATATATTTGTATTATTTTTTTTTATAAAGAATATATTTTATCTATTGTAAGCTGCTTTGGATGAAAGCGTCCATCTGCCAAATGATGAAGTAAATATTAGGGGTGGAACAGTTCAACTTTTTCACAGTTCGTTTTTTTTTTTCATCGCTGTTGTTGTAATGTCTTGGGAACCCAGAATGTTCATCCATCAACAGAAACATATATTAACTGAACCCTGATTGTTTTACGTGTTATTTATAGTAAACCATATTACAGGTGCTTTGTCAGATTTAAGTTGAACAGCGGACCGTCCGAGCGCGTGGAGAACCAATCGGATCGTGTTTTTTTTTTTTTTTTTTTCCCCACCCCTAGTAAATATTATGTAAATGTAATTCTGACTGACCTGTTCCCTTACTGGCGAACATGGCTGGGATTTTGTCTGTGTCCAGGGCTTTTCTCCTTTTTACACGTTCCCTCTCTGCTCCTTTGCGTTTACGCTCTATTTTTTGCACTATTTTCCAAGATAAAGCCTGCCTCTGGATATTAGGCAGTGCTTCGCTGATGTTGGGTCATGTGCTGGTGTCATTTTCACTCCGCGATCGCCTCATTCGTAGATTCATAAGTGCGTCAATTAATACGCAGTTGCATACCAGCCTATTGCACGTCAGTCTGATCGACAGCACAGCGGCAGGCCAGAATGACCATCAGGCCACCGGGAAATGTCCCGGTGCTCCCGATGGCCAGTCCGCCCCTGCTTCTGACGTGATGTTTGACGCAGGATGTAGGAGTATCGTAAGCTTCGACTCCTCTATCGGTTCAAACAAGTAGAGCTGGGCAACAAACTCAAGCTCCTCTACTCTGACATCGAAATCCTCCATCATTTCTCTTTAAAAATTCTCATTCTAGATTTATGACCCGTGACCGGTGTTTTGTTTTGCTGTATCCTCTGCGCTTCCGCGTTCATCAATATGTCATGTGTCAGGTCAGAGGTCACTCTCTCGCCGTAAATCGATGCGTACGGCGTCTACTGGAAGTCAGTTATTGTAGTTTTAAATATGGATATTTTTCGCACAAAAACACATTGTTTTGCTGCAGAAGGCCTTTATTAACCCTCTGGAGTCGTATGGATTACTTTTATGATGGATGGATGTGCTTTTTTGTATGTCAAAATCAGGAGCGACATTCACTCCCATTTATAAAGCTTGGAAGAGCCAGAATATTTTTTAATATAACTTCCATTGTGTTTATCTGAAAGAAAAAAGTCATATATATATCTAGGATGGCTTGAGGGAGAGTAAATCATGAGGTTATTGTCATATTTGGGTGAACTATCACTTTAAGAGTGTGATTTACCTACAACTTGTTCAACTTCACAGACCGAATCCTCCAGACCGAAGCTGTGTGTCCATGAAGAGCGACTGGTCAATGGATCATCCACGTAACTTTAGTGGACACACTGATCCTGGGTTTAGGTGAGTTTCGTACTAAACATTTATTGTTTATATTTATGTTTATTCATTTTACATTTATCCAAAAAGACTTGCATAGGATCCTGACGCAATACAATATCTTGATTCAATGCTCCAGCCCTGTGACTTACAAGGTCATATAAGGAATAAAGAGAGCGAGGCTTTATAATATGGTTTGAGTACCACTATAATTTGTTTATTTTATACTTATGTATTTTTCATTCTTGTTTTGTATTGAATACTGTTAAATTTAAAGGATTTGTAGTGGAAATAGCCTAAAATACATGTTTATAGCCTAATGTTTGTAAACACTTGGTCTTTACCGGGATTTTAGCTCCATTTTTATTTTTGAATGTAGTAGTAATAAAATGCGACTTAAACACCAATGCGATTTATCTGGGGTTTTTTCTCAAAAACTTAAGTCTGGATGCAATATAATCAGGTGCAACTTATTTTCCAGAAAAAAAAGGTATAGATTAAATCAGAGCTTCCCGAACTTAAGAGGAGAAAGGCCCCCCAAAAACATTGTAAAAGCTCCATGACCCCACCGTTAAAAATATATACCGACATTTACCAGCAAATACATTTATTTACAAGTTTGTTAGAATTTCATGTGAATTATGATGTAAACATTCTTTACAAATATATTTAAATCCATAAGACTAGTCTTACATAATTTAAAAAAAAATAACATTTTAGAACAATTGGAATATTTTAATTTATTGATTTGGACTAGCTACGGCCCCCCTGCAATACCGGCCCACAGTTTGGGAAGCACTGGACTAAATGATAAAATTGTGCTTTAGCCTATTATTGAAAAGTGCATATTTGCAAATGGGGATATAATAATAATAATAATAATAATGCATTTTATTTATTGGTGCCTTTCAAATACCCAAGGTCACCTCACAAGCAAGCAAAATAAAGTACAGATCAGTACACAGGAGAAAAACAACAAAATGAACACTCCGCATAAATAGATAAAATGCAGTAAAGACTCAATAAAACATATTATTAAAAAGCCTGTATAAAAAGATATGTCTTAAGACGTGTTTTAAACGTCAGGGAGTTCAATATACACCAATAGAACAGTTATATTGTGTTCATTACTCCCATCCACACTGATTTTGGGTTTATTCACTGTTAAAGGCTAATCATGGGAAAAACCATGGAAAAATTTCTACCCTATAAGTTTGAGAAAGTTTGGTTAAGATAAAGTATCTATGATGAACTGGACACCAAATCACAACAATCTCATGTTATCGGCACTGCCATTGATACAGGCATCGAAAGCTGTTTTACGCTATTTTTGCTTCTGCTTTTCAAACACAGAAGTGTTATAAAGACACTGATTCTCTATTATAGATCAGATAAAGGCACTGATTCTCTATTATAGATCAGATAAAGACACTGATTCTCTATTATAGATCAGATAAAGGCACTGATTCTCTATTATAGATCAGATAAAGACACTGATTCTCTATTATAGATCAGATAAAGGCACTGATTCTCTATTATAGATCAGATAAAGACACTGATTCTCTATTATAGATCAGATAAAGACACTGATTCTCTATTATAGATCAGATAAAGGCACTGATTCTCTATTATAGATCAGATAAAGGCACTGATTCTCTATTATAGATCAGATAAAGACACTGATTCTCTATTATAGATCAGATAAAGACACTGATTCTCTATTATAGATCAGATAAAGGCACTGATTCTCTATTATAGATCAGATAAAGGCACTGATTCTCTATTATAGATCAGATAAAGACACTGATTCTCTATTATAGATCAGATAAAGGCACTGATTCTCTATTATAGATCAGATAAAGACACTGATTCTCTATTATAGATCAGATAAAGACACTGATTCTCTATTATAGATCAGATAAAGGCACTGATTCTCTATTATAGATCAGATAAAGGCACTGATTCTCTATTATAGATCAGATAAAGACACTGAATCTCTATTATAGATCAGATAAAGGCACTGATTCTCTATTATAGATCAGATAAAGGCACTGATTCTCTATTATAGATCAGATAAAGGCACTGATTCTCTATTATAGATCAGATAAAGACACTGAATCTCTATTATAGATCAGATGAAGGCACTGATTCTCTATTATAGATCAGATAAAGACACTGATTCTCTATTATAGATCAGATGAAGACACTGATTCTCTATTATAGATCAGATGAAGACACTGATTCTCTATTATAGATCAGATAAAGACACTGATTCTCTATTATAGATCAGATAAAGGCACTGAATCTCTATTATAGATCAGATAAAGACACTGATTCTCTATTATAGATCAGATAAAGGCACTGATTCTCTATTATAGATCAGATAAAGACACTGATTCTCTATTATAGATCAGATAAAGGCACTGATTCTCTATTATAGATCAGATAAAGGCACTGATTCTCTATTATAGATCAGATAAAGGCACTGATTCTCTATTATAGATCAGATAAAGGCACTGATTCTCTATTATAGATCAGATAAAGGCACTGATTCTCTATTATAGATCAGATAAAGGCACTGATTCTCTATTATAGATCAGATAAAGACACTGATTCTCTATTATAGATCAGATAAAGGCACTGATTCTCTATTATAGATCAGATAAAGGCACTGATTCTCTATTATAGATCAGATGAAGACACTGATTCTCTATTATAGATCAGATAAAGACACTGATTCTCTATTATAGATCAGATATAAAGGCACTGATTCTCTATTATAGATCAGATAAAGGCACTGATTCTCTATTATAGATCAGATAAAGGCACTGATTCTCTATTATAGATCAGATAAAGGCACTGATTCTCTATTATAGATCAGATAAAGGCACTGATTCTCTATTATAGATCAGATAAAGGCACTGATTCTCTATTATAGATCAGATAAAGACACTGATTCTCTATTATAGATCAGATAAAGACACTGATTCTCTATTATAGATCAGATAAAGGCACTGATTCTCTATTATAGATCAGATAAAGGCACTGATTCTCTATTATAGATCAGATAAAGGCACTGATTCTCTATTATAGATCAGATAAAGGCACTGATTCTCTATTATAGATCAGATAAAGACACTGATTCTCTATTATAGATCAGATAAAGGCACTGATTCTCTATTATAGATCAGATAAAGGCACTGATTCTCTATTATAGATCAGATAAAGGCACTGATTCTCTATTATAGATCAGATAAAGACACTGATTCTCTATTATAGATCAGATAAAGACACTGATTCTCTATTATAGATCAGATAAAGGCACTGATTCTCTGTTATAGATCAGATAAAGGCACTGATTCATAAACGTCACATGCAAAATGACGTTTTTAACAAGAAAAATGTTGTTTTAACGCCATAACATTCGTAATTAGCGCCCGAGCACCGATGGTGTGAGGTCCTATTGGGATTGCTCCGTTCATTACAACATGCAATTTTATGGCATAGCATCTCATTATTACGAGAAAAGATGTTGTTTTAATGACAAAATATCTCATTATTACATATGTGGCAACAATACGCCCCCTACTGAACAAATTGTGGCTCTGTCTTAAAATAAATTCAATTATAATAAAAATTTTCTTAAGAATAATTCTATCTCTGCTAATGCAGGAAACTACATAGGATCCCTATTACTTGAACATTACTATATTATTAAAGGTTGCGTACAATTAACAACAGAGCCCAAACTATTAGATTAGATTGCTATTTATTTTTTTGATATAATAAGCAACAAAATTGTATGCATGTAAATATCAAAAAAGGCAGTTTTTACATTAACTTCTAAAACTAATTATAAAATCATGTTTTTAGTCCAATTCGTTGTTGAAATATAATCATTTACACAGTGGCTGTCATAAATTGTTTTCATGACAGATTTATTTGAACATACATTTACATTTAGTCATTTACCAGAGGCTTTTCTCCAAAGAGACTCACAAATGAGAACAGTAGAAGCAATCAAATCAGCAACAGTGTTCTAGTGCCGTGTCAAGTCCCAGTTATTCCAGCGACGTGCTCGTAGCAAGGAAAGGATTTTTTTTTTTCTTTTTTCTGGAGACAGAGTAGAAATTGAAAAAAGAAAATGTAAGTGCTAATATTACTGGGTCAAGTGTTGACGAAAAAGATGTTTTTAGCAGTTTTTTGCTCTGATAGAGCGAGGCTGGTCCTTCCACCAGCAGCGCACAGACAAGGAGAAGGTCCGTGAAAGTGATTTTGTGTCCCTTTGGGACTGCATTACACTCACTAGCAGAAAGCAAGTTTCTGGAGGGCACATGAGTCTGAAGTAATGAGTTTAGGTATAGTGGTGCAGAGCCAGTGGTTATTCTGTAGGAAAACATTAGAGCCTTGAATTAGACGTTAACGTTAGAGCGGCTTTTAAATAATTAAGACATCACCAACAGGTTAAATCGAATATAATGAATATGTAGGCTAATATTGTGCATATATTTAGCAAAATGCTCTTTAGAGTTTATCTGAATGACTTGCCTGAGGTAAATATAATGCTACATGACATTGTTTAGAAGCTGTTTGAGGTCTTTCTGGAGTTGGAACAGATTGAATGTTTACATGAGACATGAGATGTTCAGTGATGTTTATTTTGTGCTATAATTAGTAGTAAAGAGGAAGAGATGCCTGTGTGAAATGGGTAAACTCTGGTTTCAAGTGTAGTTAACACTGAAAATTAAACATGGAGATGAAAAACCAGGGATTGTAGCTGCTTTCATTGCTAAACTTTCTTTAGTTGTCTTGACAAGAAGTTTTAAGTTAAAAAGATTAGCTGATACTATTAGGTAAACAAAAGTTTTAAAGTTGGAGTGATTTAGTTGAGTTAACTTAAAAAGTTGAGTGTACGGAGCCCCTAAAGGGACGTGGTGGTGGAAAAAAAATGAGATGGGAGGAATTTTTTTTAAAGAAATATTTTGCGTTCCCACGCAAAACTTTGCGTTCCCTCGCAAAGATGTTTGCGTTCGCACGCAAAGATGTTATTGTTCCCTGGCAAAACCTGTTGTGAACTCGGACAAAACCTACCTGTTTAATGTCCCTCTGGCTGGCAGTAGTGTTTATTAAGTCAGCTCGAGCATTAATACACACAAATAATGCGCGGCTCATTTAGAGTTTGAATTTTCCTCAAACAAGCTTTATAATATATAAATTGGTCTCTATTAGCAGGCGGCGGTGAGACAAGTTCGAAGGGACCGTCTGAAAAGTGCAAAATCAGAAAAGCATTTCTACAAAAATAGTCATTAATAACTTCAATGTTACACACTGTAGTCAGTTAAAACATCGCTGCTCTCCTGCTGGTTACACTATAACACTTAGTTTGGCATGTTAGTTTGATGTTATGCAGTTTACATACTTACAACCAGCATGGACCAGCATGATAATTGCTTACTGAATTTGATGGCATTACAAGTTATTAGATGTTTTACTATTAACAGTGAAGTTATTGATTTTGTTTCATAATAATCATAAAATTTGAATATTTTTTTTGTTGTTGATCAAACTAAGTGTTCTAGTATACGGAGCCCCAGGAGAGCAGTGATGTGTTACAGTGAATTTATTGAGCGTTTTTCATAATACAAATGAGAAAAAGGGTTTTGGGTTTTGCACTTTTCAGACGGTCCCTTGTCTCGCCGCCGGCTTGTAGAGACAAATTTATATATTATAAAGCACATTTGAGGAAAATTGGGTTGTTGTAGCTCGTTGTCTATGTTACTTTGATTGGAAATATCTGCATTTGTGTTTTAACAACGTTTAATTCACGAGTTATTGATCCGGGAAGGTCGAATATGTGAATATATTGCCAGCTTTACTGAACTCCTTAAGCACTGACCGCATTTCTTTATATTTGAGTCAAATAAGTTCAAGCTCTAAATGTGTCGCGCATTATTTGTGTGTATTAATGCTCGAGCTGAATTAATAAACTCTACTGCCAGCCAGAGGGACATTAAACTGGAAGGTTTTGTCCGAGCTCACAACAGCTTTTGCAAGGGAACAATAACATCTTTGCGTGGGAACGCAAAATATTTCTTTAAAAAAAATTCCTCCCATCCCATTTTTTTTCCACACCACCACGTCCCTTTAGGGGCTCCGTATGAGTGCGATAAGTTGTCTTATTATTTTAAGTTAGATCAACTCTATTTTTGACGGTGTTTTCAATGCAGTGAATTCAGAATGAAGAGCTTAATTAACGTCTCTGATAAATGAACACTGTAACAGTTGCACTTGTTGCGTCTCCAACAGCATAATGCATTTTAATGAAATGATTCAGTCACCAAGAACAATCAACCATTACAAAAATCATTAAAATAAGAGTGTGTGAATGACATTAACTTGTGTTCAACTTCACTGCACAGACCGGATCCTCCTGACTGTGTGTCCAGGAAGAGCGACGGGTCAATGGATCCTCCCATTTACTCTAGTGGAAACACTGATCCTGGGTTTAGGTGAGTGCTGCACTAAACATTTATGGATTATACATATTTATATTTACATTTATTAATTTGTCAGACACCTTTATCCAAAGAGACTTTGTGTGCCTTGAGTTTCAGACACATGAATTCAAGGTCTGGAAAGTACTTGAAAACAAATATTGTTCCTTGAAAGTTCTAGAATTAAATTTGAAATAAATTTTGTTAAAATTATATGTAAAAAATTTAACTTTAAAATTTTGATATTTTAAGTTGAAACAGTCTATGCAAAGTGTAAATATGAAAATAAAACAGCCAGTAGGTGGCGGTAAATCTTAATGTGTGAGTCATTCAGATTCATTCAGGAATCAGTTCTGGTGTGGCTTTGTTTGAAACTAATTAATTAGAGTAAAGGTTGAGTGTATTTGTGTGGCGTCCAGAGGGAGAGCTCTGAAACACACTAAAACCCTGTCAAACACTGCATTTACTGGACAAAGTTATCATTCGCATCTTATTCTGCTAATACTGTCAAATACACACAAGGTTTACGCCATCGGTTCTGTGTAAAGTGAAAGTAAACAGGAAATCGGACGCGTGTCAGTGTATTAAATGTGCGCATGAGCCTTAAAGGGACAGACAACACATGCTGTGACTTGTTCTGAAAGGTGTAACGTTAGTTCAACCAAACATGAAAGTTCAGGCGATCACAGCTAAAATGCCCCCAGTCTGACAAAGCCATTTGTTTTACACATTTACACAAAATCAGAGTACTGGAAGTTTTAGCTTAAAATTAAAAAGAATATAATCAATAATTATGAATAACAAAATTATAACATCCTATTTAAAAAAAATATTGTTAGCTGATAATAACTGGCTAGCTAACTGATGCTAACTTGAGGTCATTTTTAAAATCAAAATGTATTTATTTATCCACCTAGTGAGATTTAGATTGCGAGGAAAGCTGAAATTGGTTTATATTTCCAAAATGAATGTACAGATGATTCTGTACGTCTTCTGGGTTAAAATGGATGCAAATGTGATGATAGGGGAGTTAAAATGTTAAGTACTGAAAGAGGTCTTTAAATTTGCTCCATATGCTGGGATGTGAATTTGATATAAAATAAACCGTGCTTTAAAATGTCCTTGAATCCGGTGTTCATGAAAGAGTGGGAATCCTGATGCAATACTATATTTTGATACAATGTATGTTTATAATTTACAAATTGTTTTAATCTTTCAGCAGTGACTGTCAACATGCCGAAGACCTCAAGACATTCAGATCAAATCTGAGGAAGAAGTTTCAGTGTCTGTGTGAGGGAATATCAAAGCAGGGAAACCCAACACTGCTGAATGAGATCTACACCGAGCTCTACATCACAGAGAGTGATTGTGGACAGATCAATAATGAGCATGAGGTGAGACAGATCGAGACTCAATCCAGGAGAGCAGCAACAGAGGACACACCGATCAAATGCACTGACATCTTCAGACCTTTACCTGGACAAGACAAACCCATCAGAACTGTGCTGACAAAGGGAGTCGCTGGCATCGGAAAAACCGTCTCTGTGCAGAAGTTCATCCTGGACTGGGCTGAAGGGAAAGAGAATCAGGACGTCCAGCTCATATTTCCACTTCCTTTCAGAGAGATAAACTTGATGAAGGACAAAACACTCACTCTTTCAGAGCTTCTTCATGTCTTTTTCCCTGAAACCAAAGAAATGAATCCATTCAGTGGTGAATATAAAGTTGTCTTTGTTTTTGACGGTCTGGATGAGTGTCGTCTGTCTCTGGACTTCAGTGTGAAACTGTGTCATATATCTGAATCAGCCTCAGTGGACGAGCTGTTGACGAACCTCATTGCGGGGAATCTGCTTCCCTCTGCTCTCATCTGGATCACCTCCAGACCCGCAGCAGCTGATCTCGTCCCGTCTGAGTGTGTCCATCGAGTGACAGAGGTACGAGGCTTCAATGACCCGCAGAAGGAGGAGTACTTCAGGAAGAGAATCATGGATCAGAGTCTGGCTGATAAAATCATCACTCACCTGAAGTCCTCAAGGAGCCTCTTCATCATGTGTCACATCCCAGTGTTCTGCTGGATCTCAGCCACTGTCCTAGAGAAGATGTTGAGGAAAAGAAAGAGAAGAGAGATTCCCAAGACTCTCACTCAAATGTACACACACTTCCTGATCATTCAGACCAACATCAAACATGAGAAGGACTATGAGAAGAACGTGAAAGATGAAGACATGATCTTCAAACTGGGGAAACTGGCATTCCAGCAGCTTGTGAAAGGAAACCTGATCTTCTATGAGGAAGACCTGAGAGAGTGTGGCATTGACGAGACAGAAGCATCAGTGTACTCAGGACTGTGCACTCAGATCTTCAGAGAGGAGTTGGGCTTGTATCAGGGGAAAGTCTTCTGCTTTGTTCATTTGAGCATTCAGGAGCATCTAGCAGCTCTTTATGTGCTGCTTTCATTCCTGCTGGACAAGAGGGATGTGCTCATTGAAAACTTCAGCTCTGAACATTCACATGAGTTCACGTGTCACACAATATCTGACCTGCATCAGAGAGCCGTGGACAAGGCTCTGCAGAGTAAGAATGGACATCTGGACCTTTTCCTGCGATTCCTTCTGGGTCTCTCGCTGAAGTCCAATCAGACGCTCCTGAAAACCCTTCTGACACATGTTAGAAACATCTCATGCAGTGAAGAGAAAACGATTGAATACATTAAAACGAGAATAAGAATGAATCCCTCACCAGAGAAATCCATCAATCTGTTCCACTGTTTAAATGAACTGGGTGATCATTCTCTCGTAAAGGAAGTCCAGAAGTGTCTCAGATCTCGAGGTCTTTCAAGCACCAGATTGTCTTCAACACAGTGGTCAGCTGTTGTCTTTGTTTTATTAACCTCTGAGCGTTTGGATGAGTTTGATTTGAGTAAATACATAGATAGAAGCTCCTATGGAGAAAAAAAACACACGTCTCCAGATGAAGTTCTTCAGAAGCTGCTGCCTGTTGTTAAAGACTCCAGATCAGCTCGGTAAGTAACACTGAGGACGATCATCAGATCTGTGTGTGTTGTAGTGCATTGCTTTGTTATGATTGGTAACAAAAGACCAGTGGAGTAAAGGTAAGGACACACAAACTGATGCCAAAGAACTTGCACTGATGAAAGCGACCGTGTTGTCGCCTCTCGACTTTACATCACTTTCTTGCCACAGATCAGACTTTCTGAATTTTGATTTTTAAATGCATTGCAGGAATATTTTTTTAGACAAAAGACATCTAGAATCAGCACAGGAATCTCAACAATAGTGACATGCTTTATACTGCAATGCATTCTGGGAGCCACCAGTAAGTATAAAACTCATGGCTCCCAGCATGCATTGCTGCATGAACCATTGTTAGAATTCAAATAAAAATTAAATAAGGAGAAAATCATCAATTAACAATGAATTACCACTTTTGTTCAGTGATGAGATTTAATGAATCATTTACTTTATGATGATGAAAACATCACCTGTGTTTGATTTTGGCTGAGCAATCGTTTGGTGTCTCGCCAGTGTATTAGATTCCTCTAATATATAAAATAACTGAGCTTGACCAGAGTTCTTGTGGGGAGAAGAGTTCATTGATGGTAGTAGTGTAGCGCGGTTCCTCAGCAGCGATGTTAGCGCGTCATCCTTCACGAATCTTAACCCAAAGTTCTGTCTGTGAGACTAAACCTTCAGACCTGCTGACAAATGAGCCACTAACAATACAATGACACCCATGGAGGACCAGTGAGACTGAAACCTGATGATGATCTGATAGGATCTCCTGCCATAAACACATAATAACACCATAGAGACTGAAACCTGATGATGATCTGATAGGATCTCCTGCCATAAACACACAATAACACCATAGAGACTGAAACCTGATGATGATCTGAGGGGCTTTGGGCCACACTTTAACAAACAAAAAACAATACAGTTGATCACAGTCATTAGAAACAAGCAATCTTTCACTTGATTGCCTTTGTAAAAATGTTAACCAAAAAACATAATTTGCTGCAAAGAAAGCCAGAAACAAACATTTTCAATAAAACATCAACATCTAAACTTCTGTTAATTCTCAAAAAGAACTTCTGTATCGAAGCATTGAATCTTCATCTATTCAGGGTCACCCCTAATAAATGAAGATATATATAATATATATAATTAGTAATTGTAATAATTTAAGACACAATAATGCAAAAGTAAACAAAAAAGTAATAAAAAACATTAAAGCCTCACACTGTAAAATATAATTAGACTTAAAAAAACAAGTAAACTGAAATGGGAATAGTATGTTGAATTGATAAATGCTTAATATAATCACTTACACAAGAGTTCTAGTGTATAAAAAAGAACTGAGAGTGCTTGATAATTTACTTTAAGTAAAATTTAATAGTTATAATTATTGTGGTTTACATGCTGAATGTTGAAGTGTTGAAGACTCAATCATGGTCAATTGAAAGATATTGTCAGAAATATAGGGGGATTATATCAACCCAATTAAAAGTTTCACAACTTCCCTTCCTTTGAAACCAAATAACTGAGATTTCTTGTTGCTCTGCTGCATCAGTAAGAAGAGAATCACAATAATATAAATGATCCAAGTGTCCGACCTACAGGAACACTGCTCTCCATAATGATGAGTTCAACAAACACATTTAGCAAAATCAACGTCAATTTATGAAGTCTGCTTATGTGATGTTCTCTCAATTTTTTTTAGTTATATTAATCATTGAAGATGACTTTGGGAAATGAGTGAATCCAACTAGAGAAAGAAAACAGCAGGAGTGGAAGAAATGAGGGAAAAGTCTATGAAGAATTGCTCCTCCTCAATTATTATTTTATTTTATTTTATTTTTTTGGCTTGACAAAATGGTACTGAAACCCATCAATTATTCTTAGCTTGGGTTTGCGGAGTTAAGGCAAAGTAAGTGAATAGTACAGATTACTAGATTAAAAAAATTAAATGAAGACATTAAGTAAAGTTAACTAAAAAGTGTTAGTTAGAATCACTTGGATTTTACAATCTCTGTGATTGTGTAGTTCCTGCTGAACTGAGAGATTGTGTCGTTGTTCTGCAGGTTGAGGGGTTGTAAGATCACAGCTGAAGGTTGTGCTGCTCTGACTTCAGCTCTGAGATCAAACTCACTCCTCAGAGAACTGGATCTGACTGATAATAAAATAGGAGATGAAGGACTGAAGCTGCTCTCTGATGGACTGAAGGATCCTCACTGTAAACTGGAGAAACTGGAGTAAGATCATACATTAATCTGAACTGAAACTATAATCAAATTATTTTAAGAGATTATTTTCCTTAAGTTTGTCAAATGATTTACATTAACACACAATAAAGCAAAATTATACAAATAGCTTTAAAAAAACGGTTGTATTCACAGATTTAATATTTAATATGTCAGTCTCTCTGTGATTGTGTAGTTCCTGCTGAACTGAGAGATTGTGTTGTTGTTCTGCAGGTTGAGTTGGTGTAATATCACAGGTGAAGGTTGTGCTGCTCTGACTTCAGCTCTGAGATCAAACTCACTCCTCAGAGAACTGGATCTGTCTCATAATGAAATAGGAGCTGAAAGACTGAAGCTGCTCTCTGGTGGACTGAAGGATCCTCACTGTAAACTGGAGAAACTGTGGTAAGATCATACATTAATCTGAACTGAAACCAGTATCATATTATATTACTGTATTATTCTCCTTATGTTGTTTCAATCCTAGTGATTTTCTGTACATTAACACACAATAATACAAAAGTAAACAAAAAATAATAAAGTCATTAAATCACACAGATTTAGTATTTAACATCACACTCTCTGTGGATGTGTAGTTCCTGCTGTAAGAATTGAGGACGAACCAGACAAATGAATCTTCCAAATGATTCATTCAAAAATAATTCCATATAAACTAAATCTTAGCCCAAAGCGTCACTGGACCCAAGATCAATCAATGTATTCGTGGCTCCAGTCTGTCTGAAAACCCCCCAGCTAAGTTCCTTATGCTCTGCTGAGGTGACAGACCAAATGTTTTAAGACAATGCAACTGGAGCCACAGAAGGATAACACCAGAGTGTTTGATCCTCAAAGACAGAGATAAAACAGGCCACCTTGTGTGACCCCTGAGTGTCACAGAATCAAAATCCACAGACAACCCAAAAGTGACTCCTATATCCGAACTCCATTAAATGGTTCCAAAACCATTCTAAATGGACTTGTAATCAAACAGCATTCGATTGCATAATTCCATGTCATGCATACACATTATACGTGTGACCTGTTATGCGCAGATCACTCACAATTCATGTAAGTGTTATAACTTTTGAAAAGTTGATTGAAAGTATGTGTTGTTTGTAATGAAACTGAATCCCCTCTCATAACTCAAAATAGCCTTCGTTGCTGAACTGAGAGATTGTGTCGTTGTTCTGCAGGTTGGATGGTTGTAAGATCACAGCTGAAGGTTGTGCTGCTCTGACTTCAGCTCTGAGATCAAACTCACTCCTCAGAGAACTGCATCTGACATGGAATGAAATAGGAGATGAAGGACTGAAGCTGCTCTCTGATGGACTGAAGGATCCTCACTGTAAACTGGAGAAACTGGGGTAAGATCATACATTAATCTGAGCTGAAACAATAATCAAATTATTTTAAGTGGTTATTCTACTTGTGTTGTTCAAATCATTGACATTAGTACACAATAAAGCACAAATAAAGAAAAAATAAAAGCATTAAACCCACAAATTTAATATGTCAGTCTCTCTGTGATTGTGTAGTTCCTGCTGAACTGAGAGATTGTGTCGTTGTTCTGCAGGTTGTTTGGTTGTAATATCACAGATGAAGGTTGTGCTGCTCTGACTTCAGCTCTGAGATCAAACTCACTCCTCAGAGAACTGGATCTGTCTGCAAATAAACTAGGAGCTGAAGGACTGAAGCTGCTCTCTGGTGGACTGAAGGATCCTCACTGTAAACTGGAGAAACTGGGGTAAGATCATACATTAATCTGAACTGAGACAAGAATCAAATTAATTTAATGTATTATTCTCCTTATATTCTTTGAATCATAGTGATTTACACAAAACACACAAAATAAAGCAAACTTAAACAAAAATAAAAATATTACACCCACACAGATTTAATATTTAATATCTCAGTCTCTCTGTGATTGTGTAGTTCCTGCTGAACTGAGAGATTGTGTCGTTGTTCTGCAGGTTGAATCAGTTTAAGATCACAGCTGAAGGTTGTGCTGCTCTGGGTTCAGCTCTGAGATCAAACTCACTCCTCAGAGAACTGGATCTGCATTCAAGTGAAATAGGAGATGAAGGACTGAAGCTGCTCTCTGATGGACTGAAGGATCCTCACTGTAAACTGGAGACACTGAAGTAAGATCATACATTAATCTTAACAGAGACAATAATCTAATTATTTTAACCCTTTAATTTAGATCAAGTGGGAATTATCAACATGATCAAAACTGCTGGAAAAACCTGTTACACACAATCTACTACTTGCCTTCTGTCGTCTTAACGATAGTTAATAGGGTTTTTTTTTTGCAAGTAAAGGGTCTTTTAGTGTAATTGTAATAAATCCTCGTTCAGCTTGTGGTTCACGTGTGTCTTTTTGCTGTGAAATCTTTAGGGATTTTTATTTAGTAAACATAAGAATAACCTTTATATTGTTAGTAATATTTCAAGATGATCATTTTCTGGACGGAAATGACTGAGGCTTTTGAGGAACATTTATTTGTTCATCTCTCAATCATTGTATTGTATTATTGCATTACATGTTTTGAAACTACAGAGCTTTGATGATAAAACTAAAAAGCTTACTAAAACATATTACATATATACAAATATACACATTTTGTAAGTTTCAGCTTGAGCTGAGAGAGTAAAGAGTGTCTTGTTGTTCTGCAGGTTGTTTGGTTGTAAGATCACAGCTGAAGGTTGTGCTGCTCTGACTTCAGCTCTGAGATCAAACTCACTCCTCAGAGATCTGAATCTGTCATGGAATAAAATAGGAGATGAAGGACTGAAGCTGCTCTCTGATGGACTGAAGGATCCTCACTGTAAACTGGAGAAACTGGAGTAAGATCATACATTAATCTGAACTGAGACAAGAATCAAATTATTTTAATGTATTTTTTCTCCTTAATATATACAGTATAGCAAAAATAAACAAAAAGTAATAAAAACATTAAATCCACACATATTTAGTATTTAATATTTTAGTCTCTCTGTGATTGTGTAGTTCCTGCTGAACTCAGAGATTGTGTCGTTGTTCTGCAGTTTGGGTAATTGTGAAATCACAGATGAAGGTTGTGCTGCTCTGACTTCAGCTCTGAGATCAAACTCACTCCTCAGAGATCTGGATCTGCATTGGGATAAAATAGGAGATGAAGGACTGAAGCTGCTCTCTGATGGACTGAAGGATCCTCACTGTAAACTGGAGACACTGACGTAAGATCATAATTAAGATTAATGCAAGACCAGAATCATTATTTTAAACCTTTAATTCCTACTTGATCTAAATTATCAACATGATCAAACTTTTGCTGAAAAACCTGTTGCACACAATCTACTACATCTGTCATCTGATTGATACTTTATAGTTTTTTAGCAAGTAAAAGGTCTTTTAGTGTAATTGTAATAAATCCTCCTTCAGCTTGTGGTTCACGTCTCGTTTTGCTGTGAAATTTTTAGGGATTTTTATTAAGTAAACATAAGAATAACCTTTACATTATCAGTAATATTTGAAGCGTTCATTTGCAAAACCCGATAAACACCTTTTTTTCAAAAATAAATAAAAAGGAACTGACTGCTGTACATTATTCTCCACAAATAGCATGTTCTGAACCCTAAATACGTTTTGTCCACTGTCAAGGCATCGCGAGTTTACGTTTTACAGCAGAAACGACAAGCGCCTTTGTTGTTTGTGTACAGAAACCGATAAGTCCGTTTTAGCGAATCAGCGCGCAGTATTCAGGTCAGGTGACAAGGCTGCTAGTCACTTCAAAAAGACGTGCTAGCTGAGAGGAGTTTTGTTAAAGCTGAATAAAAGTGATCGAGTATTTATAATTTCTACTCCTGCAAGTCCTTGTACACTGTACACACCTTACATGCTGAAACCTCTTTTGTGTGCGCGGACGTGTGTATGTGTGAGTGAGTGAGTGAGTGAGTGTGTGTGTTGATCTGTTAGTGTGTTTCTGTGCACACATGTGTTTTAAATACAATTACAAAGTAATTTCATGGTTTGGTTAGCTCTGAAGCATGAAATGTGTTATCTATTTTGCTAATGAGCTCTTCATTTTAAGACAATCATTTTCTAGTTTCAGGTTTACTTGATTGTAACTTCTTTTTTGTTAATCATGTTCAAACAGTTATAAAAATCTCACTGATTTACATCACATGCCGTCAGAATCTCAGCTTTGTTTTTTGACTAAAAATATCTTCACCAAATTGCATTAATATTTATTTATTTATTTTAGTTTGGGCTTTTGAATAAAACTGATGTTTTTTCCCTCAAGTTTGAGCTCCATATTCTCACTATATTAAACAATATAAACCATAAACACCTGATTTATCAAATATGATACATATCAAAAAACACATGCATTCTTTACATATTAGTCTGAAAGATAAATACAATCATCAATTTTAAATCATCAATTTATTTGATCTGTCAGGCTTTACAGGGTGAAGAGTCAATTCTCATTGTTTCAAATCAAATAAAAATGAAACGATTTGATATCAAGGATCTATTATCATTACATTCTTCAAATCACAGTGATTTATATTGACATTAAAAGTTTCTAAACATCTAAAAACAAGAAAGACAAATGAACACTTTTAAAAGGATCTCCTGTGTGAATGGATCCTGGTGAAACAATGATCATCTTCACTGAATTAAAGAGTGAAACACAAGCTGAAGCGCTTCTCCAGAAACTCACATGAAGAAGAGAATTGAGACAAAAACAAAAGAGCGAATTCAGTGTCGCTGCAGTTCCTGAAACAGTGAATAAAGAGTTTGATGAGCAAAGATCACCAGAGCAGGAAGAACATGTCAAAAACACATTAAACTATAAAAAACATTAGTAGAAAAGTTAAACTCACACAGATTCAGTGTTTAATGTGCCATTTTATCTGTGATTGTGTAGTTCCTGTTGAACTGAGAGACTGTGTCGTTGTTCTGCAGGTTGAGGAATTGTAATATCTCAGCTAAAGGTTGTGCTGCTCTGACTTCAGCTCTGAGATCAAACCCCTCACACCTCAGATATCTGGATCTGACTGAGAATGAATTTGAATATGAATTTGAATATTTCAGAGAGAATAGTCTCTCTGCTTTAAAAGATGATCCACATTATAAACTGGAGACACTGTTGTTGTAAGTATTATCATATATCATATATCAAATAATAATGTGTAGTCAATCCTCTGAACAGATGTGTCAGCAGTAACATCCCATAATGCATGTGTTACTGTCTGTGTATTACTTTACTTACAGGCATCATCATGATGATGGTAGATGGTGAATATGGAGTCACTGCAGAGACATCATCATCAAAACTGAAGTCACGTGACCTCACTGGTGTTGTGGGGGGGCTTTACTGTATATACTTTAGGAACCTTTTTCCTTGTCGGAGCAGAGACCAGGACGCCTTAGGATATCTTTCAAGCAGAAGTTACTCTTTATTGAGAAACGCACTGTGGGTCGCTGTGATCATCCAAGTCTGACTAAATTAGTGTACATTGCAGTTTAAATACATTCAAGGAGGAGGGATACATTCATTGGAGGTGGAGACAATCAACCCGTTCCTGGCATTTCCCCAGTCCTGATCTAATCAGCATAACAGTGTCATTCAAATGCTGGGGGTGCTAATCAAATCAGTTTCACAGTATTGCTCATTCCCTTACTTTATCATAGAGACAAAGGCACAGCTGTACCTTGAGCTTGTCATGCCAAATAGTCAGGAAGTACCTATAGATAAAAGTGTTGTGAACAACAGTTAAGATGGCATTCCAGGGACCAGTTTACGACTGGTCCCCTCCCTAACTGCTTGTGTGAAAGAAGAGGTGCCGCATCGTGATTGGATCTTTGCTGAATGAACATGCATGAATGATCTGCAACATCAGATAAGATGATAAGACAACTGCCAGACACCTCTTCCAGAGAAGGAAGTGGGACCTTCTGCACCCACCACAACCAAGGAGAAGACTTCTCATTGGACGACGCATTGACTCTAATCACCAAACTCATTCCTAAGGTTTAGGCAAGGACTGCCATAAAAATTCCTTCAGGACCTCCTGGATGCAACAGCAGTGACTGAAATAAAGAGAGGCCATAGAGATCTATCTAAATCCATTATTATCTATGTTTGGAGGCCTTAATTTGATTTAAACTGCATCACATCCACTCCACCTTCATGCAAAGTACAGTTTATGTTAATGGTTACTCACTGTTAACACAACTGATCACGGGACAGACACATTAAGAGATAAACAAATGCATGGACGATGACTTAACCATTTCCCATCGTGTTTAGTGTCTATCTGCTCCCTAAAATGCCTTTATTAGGTTAAAAGAGGTTTGGTATAGAAATAGTGCATGGGTAAAATGTTAAAGACAATGTTTTAACACAGGACTTTATGCTATGCAAATGAGTTCCACACTAGGGTGAGCAAAACCATGGTTGCTTCAGATAACAGTGGCCAATCACACTCCTGGATCAGAAAGGCGCAACATTTCAATCGCCTCCTCACCAGAAATGGATAAATATGTCCCCCATGTAGACACACCCTTGTTCTGCGTTTCCAGCTCGACGGGGAAGGAGACATTAACAGACACTCCACGTCCTGAGTTTCTGACCTGACGAGGAAAGAAACTTCAAGACAGTTAAGGTTAAGCTTTTGCGAGCAAAACCTTTCACATTACTTCCAGCTGCACTCTACTGTTGTGGCCAAAAGTTTTGAGAATTGCATAAATATTGGAAATTGGAAAAGTTGCTGCTTAAGTTTTTATAATAGCAATTTGCATATACTGCAGAATGTTATGAAGAGTGATCAGATGAATTGCATAGTCCTTCTTTGCCATGAAAATGAACTTAATCCCAAAAAAAAACCTTTCCACTGCATTTCATTGCTGTCATTAAAGGACCTGCTGAGATCATTTCAGTAATCATCTTGTTAACTCAGGTGAGAATGTTGACGAGCACAAGGCTGGAGATCATTATGTCAGGCTGATTGGGTTAGAATGGCAGACTTGACATTTAAAAGGAGGGTGATGCTTGAAATCATTGTTCTTCCATTGTTAACCCATGGTGACCTGCAAAGAAACGCGTGCAGCCATCATTGCGTTGCATAAAAATGGCTTCACAGGCAAGGATATTGTGGCTACTAAGATTGCACCTAAATCAACAATTTATAGGATCATCAGCAACTTCAAGGAAAGCGGTTCAATTCTTGTAAAGAAGGCTTCAGGGCATCCAAGAAAGTCCAGCAAGTGCCAGGATCGTCTCCTAAAGAGGATTGAGCTGCGGGATCGGAGTGCCACCAGTGCAGAGCTTGCTCAGGAATGGCAGGAGGCAGGTGTGAGCGCATCTGTACGCACAGTGAGGCCAAGACTTTTGGAAGATGGCCTGGTGTCAAGAAGGGCAGCAAAGAAGCCACTTCTCTCCAAAAAAAAACAGGGACAGATTGATCTTCTGCAGAAAGTATCGTGAATGGACTGCTGAGGACTGGAGCAAAGTCATATTCTCCGATGAAGCCCCTTTCCGATTGTTTGGGGCATCTGGAAAAAGGCTTGTCAGGAGAAGAAAAGGTGAGCGCTACCATCAGTCCTGTGTCATGCCAACAGTAAAGCATCCTGAGACCATTCATGTGTGGGGTTGCTTCTCATCCGAGGGATTCTGCCCAAAAACACAGCCATGAATAAAGAATGGTACCAAAACACCCTCCAACAGCAACTTCTTCCAACAATCCAACAACAGTTTGGTGAAGAACAATCCATTTTCCAGCACGATGGAGCACCGTGCCATAAGGCAAAAGTGATAACTAAGTGGCTTGGGGACCAGAACGTTGAAATTTTGGGTCCATGGCCTGGAAACTCCCCAGATCTTAATCCCATTGAGAACTTGTGGTCAATCCTCAAGAGGCGGGTGGACAAACAAAAACCCACTAATTCAGACAAACTCCAAGAAGTGATTATGAAAGAATGGGTTGCTATCAGTCAGGATTTGGTCCAGAAGTTGATTGAGAACATTCCCAGTCGAATTGCAGAGGTCCTGAAAAAGAACGGCCAACACTGCAAATACTGACTCTTTGCATAAATGACATGTAATTGTCGATAAAACCCTTTGAAACGTATGAAGTGCTTGTAATTATATTTCAGTACATCACAGAAACAACTGAAACAAAGATCTAAAAGCAGTTTAGCAGCAAACTTTGTGAAAACTAATATTTATGGAATTCTCAACTTTTGGCCTCGACTGTAGCTGCAAAAGAGCTCAGCATTAAGGGACTTCATCTGAACATTACGGCTCCTACAGCAGAGCAGCCCAGTCTAGTTCTCAAAGGACCTCTGCATCGGCAGACGTTACCACATGGCTCTTCAGTGACGCAACCAGCCTGCAAGAGAACCTGTGAAGATTCATCTGACCCAGCTGCCCAGTCCATCCTTAAAGGACCCTCTTGGCGCATCCGAAGATCACGACTCTGCGCCCTCCCACTGCACGCAGCCTTTATCAGCAGTGGAAGACGTCTCTGCCGCCGGATTGATCACCCAACTGTGTGGAACGTAAATATAAACTTACCAAACCTCTTCCTAGAGACCTTGGCATTAGTTTATACATGCATCATTTGTTTTTCTAACCTGTTTAGATAACAGTTACTTGAGGTCAGCTTGTTGCAAATAATAGGGATATTATTTATTGGGTGATAAATAAGCCACTATTTATCACCATTCTACCAGAGCCATTAGGTGGTTTCCATTATAAGTATTCCCATATAATCCTCTTCCATTCTACATTCAGTCAACAGCGTTGCATTTATCCATTCTGTGTTCACTTCATGTATTTGTTTCCTTGCTTTAATTCAGTATCTTTCTTTGATTATTAGTTTAGTGTTCTTTAGCAGTGCATATTCTTTGTTAGCATTATTAGTCATCGTTGTATTTACTCTTGCATATCTATTGTTAATAAATTTCATTGATTTTATTATAACTGTCTTTCTTGTGTTGATGATCAAAGACTCTACAAGTTGGCCGGAATCGCACAAATCCTTCAGATAAATCAGTTGAACGGCTCCCTCCAATTTATATTAATTCTAAATTATAAAACAGCTCTTTTGGAGTGTTCTTAAATTGTTAAGATAATATTCTTGACTGGTGCCCCTTATTACAAAAGGGGGAGGGGTCATCTGATACGCTCATAACCACACCCTCAGTGACTAAAAAAAAAATCACTACATCACCTGGTGAGTGGAGTAAAAATCACTACAAAAGGTTAATGTCTCAGACACCTGGGCTGCCTGA
>CM074292.1:226852-324352 GCA_037194245.1 Opsariichthys bidens
CCTAACCCTAACCCTAACCCTAACCCTAACCCTAACCTAACCCTAACCCTAACCCTAACCCTAACCCTAACCCTAACCTAACCCTAACCCTAACCCTAACCCTAACCCTAACCCTAACCCTAACCCTAACCCTAACCCTAACCCTAACCCTAACCCTAACCCTAACCCTAACCTAACCCTAACCCTAACCCTAACCCTAACCCTAACCCTAACCCTAACCTAACCCTAACCCTAACCCTAACCTAACCTAACCCTAACCCTAACCCTAACCCTAACCCTAACCCTAACCTAACCCTAACCCTAACCCTAACCTTAACCCTAACCCTAACCTAACCCTAACCCTAACCCTAACCCTAACCCTAACCCTAACCCTAACCCTAATTCTAACCCTAACCTTGACCTAACCCTAACCTTGACCTAACCTTAACCCTAACCTTAACCTAACCTTAACCTAACCCTAACCTTAACCTTAACCTAACCCTAAGCTAACCCTAACCTTAACCTAACCTTAATCTAATCCTAACCTTAACCTAACCCTAACCTTAAACCTAACCCTAACCTTAACCTAACCCTAACCCTAACCCTAACCCTAACCTTAAACCTAACCCTAACCTTAACCTAACCTTAACCCTAACCTTAACCTAACCCTAACCTTGACCTAACCCTAACCCTAACCCTAACCCTTAACCTAACCTTAATTTAACCTTAACCTTAACCTTAACCTAATCCTAACCTTAACCTAACCCTAACCTTAAACCTAACCCTAACCTTAACCTAACCCTAACCTTAACCTAACCCTAACCTAATTCTAACCCTAACCTTGACCTAACCCTAACCTTGACCTAACCTTAACCCTAACCTTAACCTAACCTTAACCTAACCCTAACCTTAACCTTAACCTAACCCTAAGCTAACCCTAACCTTAACCTAACCTTAATCTAATCCTAACCTTAACCTAACCCTAACCTTAAACCTAACCCTAACCTTAACCTAACCCTAACCCTAACCTTAACCTAACCCTAACCTAATTCTAACCCTAACCTTGACCTAACCCTAACCTTGACCTAACCTTAACCTAACCTTAACCTAACCCTAACCTTAAACTTAACCTAACCCTAAGCTAACCCTAACCTTAACTTAACCTTAATCTAATCCTAACCTCAACCTAACCCTAACCTTAAACCTAACCCTAACCTTAACCTAACCTTAACCCTAACCTTAACCTAACCCTAACCCTAACCCTAACCCTTAACCTAACCTTAACCTTAACCTAATCCTAACCTTAACCTAACCCTAACCTTAAACCTAACCCTAACCTTAACCTAACCCTAACCTTAACCTAACCCTAACCCTAACCTTATTATAGGGACGACAATAATAAAAAATGATGAAATAATAAAATGATAATAAGATAATCAAAAATGATATTTCTACAAAATTGAATAGATTTGGTTGATGAAAATGGGCATAGTACACAATAATAACTAAGACCTACCTCTTATAGGGGTTTAAAAATAGAAAAGCTTCGGGATGGGTTACCCTAGAAAATAATTGGAGGTATCGGCATGATTGAGGGAGTGGGATGCTGGACCGGGATTATCGTGGATTACTCGATTCGCCGGCCCAGATAAATTTAATGTGGAAATTTCGCATTCCCTATACGACGAAGCTGTGAAGAATTATGGGCCCAGTCTGAACTATTGGCTGACAAAATGGGATCTGAGTTGGTCAAGGACGGGGAGGAACTGGGTTTGGACTGGAATCCATAGGGAATTAAATGGATAATGTAAGAATGGTTGAGATAGAAAGGGAAGCCAACTGATCCTTTCAAAAAACATGCGCCGGCCTGTGCATTTTCTGCGTTCTCCCTAAACCAAACTGGGCGGTCCGGAAACGGATCTACTCAGGGGGAGGCGTTGCTAATTCTAAATTCCTAACCTAGCCCGTGCCTTCGGAACTAGGGGATCATATGGAGCTTAAGGGGAGAATTAATAAAGTTAGAATTAATAAGTTAGGTATCACACTGCCCCACTTGGTCCAGGAATTAGGGAGTGGAGGGGGACTGAGTGGGGGAGTTGGAGAGGAGGCTAACTCCAGCCCGGAAGGGGTTTTGGCGAAATCCCGTCACACCCTTCTTATCTCCTATTGCTCTCATACTTGGTTCTGTTCCAGTAGTGTTTGGAGGATAATATGACAAAGCTGCTAAGAATTATGGGGCCAGTCTGGACTATTGCTTGACAATATGGGATCTGAGTTGGTCAAGGACGGGGAGGAACTAAGTTTGGACTGGAATCCATAGTTAATTGTTTTAGTAGAATTGTCAGGATAAACAGATGGTAGTGTTGTTTTCTTTTACCATACCACTGGTGGATGATATGAGGAGTCTAACTCTAACCCTAACCTAACCCTAAATCATAATCTTGACTCTAACCTTAACCTAGCTTTAACTTAACCCTGGCTTTAACTTTAGCCCTAATTTAAGCTTAACCTTAGTTGACTAGTTAACCCTAGCCTTAACCTAAACCCTAACCTTAAACTTATCAGTGGATCAGTGGACAATAGATAAGTAATTACTTGATGACGGATGTATAGGGGGAGATGAGATCAGTTAGATGTAAATATAAGGGAAAGTAGAAGGATAGTTAAAAAGTGGAAATTAAAGGTTGTGATTGAATCAGATAAGATGGGTGAGTGGATAAGGGAGACTAGGCTAGGAACGAGAGGATTGGGGTTCGAGACCAGCAAAAATTTTTTGAAGGAAAATCTTCTGTGGACTAGGTAATTCAAAACTAAGGCAGCTGAGAGCCACACTGGTGGTAACAAGAAATGCAGAATTTTGATTGGTGGTAATTAAAATAAGGGAATTTGGATAGGACAGGACATAAGAGGAGTTAGATAGGGAATGGAAGGAAGCTTCTTTTTGGAATTAAAGATGTAAGGAGATTTTAGAAAATCGGGGGACGGAAAAATAGGAAATAAAAAATAAAATAAATAAGCGATAATGAAGTCGATTAAAAAGGTTACCGGGGTTGAGGTAGTAAGTGGGGAGATGGGAGGGAATTCTGTTGTGAAGAATTAGTTGGAAGAGAGATTGGTAGAAGCTTGTTGTGTGGAATTGAACGCAACCGCCAATCGTCGATTCCTAATTGACGACGGGGTCTCCTTTCGGATGTCCTGGGAAACCTTGCGGTGTTAACAAGGGAACATCCGGGGAGGTAGGTAGGTATCCAGCCTCTCTGGGTCCACTAGGACAGCACGCAGGGCAGGTGACCTAGGATTAAAGGGTCTTGAATGGTTTCCAAGTCTTCTATCGGTGATTAGCCCTAGAATGGTAGGGTCTGCTTTACAAGGTAATAGGTAGGAATAGATTCGAGGGATGGGATGCGGGACCAGGATTATTGAGAACGAATGTTTTTGTTTTCGATTCGCTGGTTTTGATAAATTCAGCCTGAAAATTTTCCATTCCTTAAGAATCATATAAAGTAATACAATTCAAACTTGTAAAAATAAGAATTTATTCTTGGTTCAAGCCAGAACCTGGTTTAAAACTGAGTAGTTCAAGTCAGAACACAATTCGGGCTTGTAAGGATCAGAAAATAAAATTGTTGTTGGTTCAAGCCAGAACCCGATTTAAAACTATGAGTAGTTCAAGTCAGAACACAAATCAAACTTGTAAAAATAAGAATTTATTTTTGGTTCAAGCCAGAACCCGATTTAAAACTGAGTAGTTCAAGTCAGAACAATTCGTACTTATAAAAATAAGAAAATAAAATTATTTTTGGTTCAAGCCAGAACCCAACAATGTCATTGTGGATCTGGTCTAGTTCGACTAGTAATTGGCTCTAAGACACTCTTCCTAGAGAACACAAGTCTGGGACTGATCACCCCAAGACGGGCCGCCTTGGAGGAGGGTGTATAGTGATTAAAAGGCCGAAACACCCGAGGATCCCAAGGTACACTACTGAGGATGTGTCTCTCGATAAAAACTTGGATAGACTACCTAACCCTAACCTTAACCTAACCCTAACCTAATTCTAACCCTAACCTTGACCTAACCCTAACCTTGACCTAACCTTAACCCTAACCTTAACCTAACCTTAACCTAACCCTAACCTTAACCTTAACCTAACCCTAAGCTAACCCTAACCTTAACCTAACCTTAATCTAATCCTAACCTTAACCTAACCCTAACCTTAAACCTAACCCTAACCTTAACCTAACCCTAACCTTAACCTAACCCTAACCTAATTCTAACCCTAACCTTGACCTAACCCTAACCTTAACCTAACCCTAACCTTAAACTTAACCTAACCCTAAGCTAACCCTAACCTTAACTTAACCTTAATCTAATCCTAACCTCAACCTAACCCTAACCTTAAACCTAACCCTAACCTTAACCTAACCTTAACCTAACCCTAACCTTGACCTAACCCTAACCTTAACCTAACCCTAACCCTAACCCTTAACCTAACCTTAACCTAACCTTAACCTTAACCTTAACCTAATCCTAACCTTAACCTAACCCTAACCTTAAACCTAACCCTAACCTTAACCTAACCCTAACCTTAACCTAACCCTAACCTTATTATAGGGACGACAATAATAAAAAATGATGAAATAATAAAATGATAATAAGATAATCAAAAATGATATTTCTACAAAATTGAATAGATTTGGTTGATGAAAATGGGCATAGTACACAATAATAACTAAGACCTACCTCTTATAGGGGTTTAAAAATAGAAAAGCTTCGGGATGGGTTACCCTAGAAAATAATTGGAGGTATCGGCATGATTGAGGGAGTGGGATGCTGGACCGGGATTATCGTGGATTACTCGATTCGCCGGCCCAGATAAATTTAATGTGGAAATTTCGCATTCCCTATACGACGAAGCTGTGAAGAATTATGGGCCCAGTCTGAACTATTGGCTGACAAAATGGGATCTGAGTTGGTCAAGGACGGGGAGGAACTGGGTTTGGACTGGAATCCATAGGGAATTAAATGGATAATGTAAGAATGGTTGAGATAGAAAGGGAAGCCAACTGATCCTTTCAAAAAACATGCGCCGGCCTGTGCATTTTCTGCGTTCTCCCTAAACCAAACTGGGCGGTCCGGAAACGGATCTACTCAGGGGGAGGCGTTGCTAATTCTAAATTCCTAACCCTAACCCTAACCTAACCCTAACCCTAACCCTAAACCCTAACCCTAACCCTAACCCTAACCTAACCCTAACCCTAACCCTAACCCTAACCCATTTCTTTATTAATTATTATTTATACATTTATTAATGATTATTTCTTATTTTATTATTATTAATTTTATGATTTTTATTTATTTATTAATTTTATTATTGTAATTTAACCCTAACCCCCTAAGGGAACTGGGAACCCTAATATGGAAATAATTGGACATAAATGGAAATAAATAAATAATTGGAAATTTTGGATATATCTAACCCTAACCCTAACCCTAACCCATTAAATCAAAAATGGGGGGGGGGGGGCAATACCATATCTCGACACCTGGTGGCGCTACAGCTCCCAACCCATGTGCAATCGTCTCCCCGTCCCCTAATTAGTATATAGACCAAATTTCAGCTCCCTAGGACGTACAGAACCCAAGATATTGGGGGGGGTGACAAAACTGGGGGGTGACAGATTCGTATTTGTCCCTATATCCTAACCCTAACCCTAACCCCTAACGCTAACCCTAACCCTAACCCCTAACCCTAACCCCTAACCCTAACCCTAACCCCTAACCCCTAACCCTAACCCTAACCCTAACCCTAACCCTAACCCTAACCCTAACCCTAACCCTAACCCTAACCCCTAACCCTAACCCTAACCCTAACCCCTAACCCAAACCCAACCCTAACCCTAACCCTAACCCTAACCTTAACCCTTAACCCTAACCCCTAACCCCTAACCCTAACCCTAACCCTAATTTGGAAATAAATGGATATAAATAAATAATTGGTAATAAATGGGAATAAATAAATAATTGGAAATAAGGGAACTGGGAATTCGAAATATGAAATTTGAAATTTTGTTAGTTTTATCATTTATTTATTTTATTATTCATTTCTTTATTAATTATTATTTATACATTTATTAATGATTATTTCTTATTTTATTATTATTAATTTTATGATTTTTATTTATTTATTAATTTTATTATTGTAATTTAACCCTAACCCCCTAAGGGAACTGGGAACCCTAATATGGAAATAATTGGACATAAATGGAAATAAATAAATAATTGGAAATATTGGATATATCTAACCCTAACCCTAACCCTAAACCTAACCCATTAAATCAAAAATAGGGGGGGGGGGGGGACAATACCATATCTCGACACCTGGTGGCGCTACAGCTCCCAAACCATGTGCAATCGTCTCCCCGTCCCCTAATTAGTATATAGACCAAATTTCAGCTCTCTAGCACGTACAGAACCCAAGATATTGGGGGGGTGACAAAACTGAGGGGTGACAGATTCGTATTTGTCCCTATATCCTAACCCTAACCCTAACCCTAACCTAACCCTAACCCTAACCCTAACCCTAACCTAACCCTAACCCTAACCCTAACCCTAACCCTAACCCCCATTTTCTTATTAATGTAAAGCTGCTTTGCCACAATTTGCATTGTAAAAAGCGCTATATAAATAAAGATGACTTGACTTGACTTGACAAGGTAATAGGTAGGGATAGATTCGAGGGATGGGATGCGGGACCAGGATTATTGAGAACGGATATTTTCTGTTTTCGATTCGCTGGCTTTGATAAATTCAGCCTGAAAATTTTCCATTCCTTAAGAATCATATAAGGTAATAGGTAGGGATAGATTCGAGGGATGGGATGCGGGGCCAGGATTATTGAGAACGGATATTTTCTGTTTTCGATTCGCTGTCTTTGATAAATTCAACCTGAATTTTCCCTTCCTTAAGAATCATATATTAAATAGGCAGATTTTATGATACTGGTCATAGGTCAGCTTTCCTAGAGAACACAAGTCTGGGACTGATCACCCCAAGACGGGCCGCCTTGGAGGAGGGTGTAGAGTGATTAAAAGGCCGAAACACCCGAGGATCCCAGGGTACACTACTGAGAATGTGTCTCTCTATAAAATAAAGGTTAATGATTATATCATTTTAAAAAATAACATAACTGGTTTATAATAACTATAAATATGTTTTTTTATAGGGACAATAATAATACAAATAATGAAATAATAAAATAATAAAATAATAATCAAAAAATTATTTTTTTTATAAACTTGGATAGACTTGGTTGATGAAAATGGGCAAAGTACACAACAATAACTAAGACCTACCCCTTACAGGGGCTTAAAAGCAGAACAGCTCTGGGATGGATTACCCTGAGAAATAATTAGAGATATCGGCATGATTGAGGGAGTGGGATGCTGGACCGGGATTATCGGGGATTACTTGATTCGCCGGCCCAGATAAATTTAATATGGAAATTTCGCATTCCCTATACGACAAAGTTGCTAAGAATTATGGGCCCAGTCTGGACTCTTGATTAACAATATGGGTATCTGAGTTGGTCAAGAACAGTGGGGAGCTGAGTTTAGACAAAACTGGGGGGTGACAGAATCGTTTTTGTCCCTAAACCCTAACCCTAACTATGTAAATGTAAATGTAAATGTAACTCACTGATGAACATTAAAGCGGCGGTTTACCAGGGGACCTAATGCTTTTCTTTTCCTCAGACACAGAAAAGTCCCTAATGGCATTCCTCCTACTCTCATATTTAGTCAACGCACAGGGGACTAATATGTATATAACTGTATTCCTTACCAAAAAGGTTTTACTGGAATCTATGCACAAATTGCCCTGCTATTTGTTAATGTAACTGCATATATATATATATATATACACACACACACATACATATACATACATACATACACACACGTAAAATCTCTGCCCAGCCTCCTAAACAGGGAGCACTACGTTCTAAGAAATACATATTAATTTCCCATGGCCTGCCTCACTTTTAAGAAAACTCCCCCTTAGCGTTATGACGCAAATCGAAGTTCCCTTTCGAAAGGGAACACCAATATCTACTTAGGAAATTCACAGAGGACCGTTTTGAATCCAAGAAGCATGGGTTTAGGAATTTTTAAACCATATATACATTCTTACACTTGAATATGAACATTTAGAGTAAAACTAACACCGCTAACAGATGTAACTAAGCTTGGGAAATATGGACACATGCATACACTCAGGAAAATACTTAGAGACATTCATTAAAGCACGAATATTCCCATGTGTGTGCACGGTCTTCTTGTCGGTCTTCTTGTCACACAAGCTCTGGGGAAGTTGTTTCCGATCTTTTTGAAGTCAGTGAGACTTCGAGGTAGAGATCTGTTTAACATCGACACATAACTACAAAAGCGTCAATGGCCCATGAGGGTCAGGACAGGCCGGAGCCAGCTGTGGTTTAACTATGCTGTTCAGAAGGTTAAAAGCTTTTTAAAAAACCTAAAAATGAATTGATCATCAATGATCCAGTCCAGGTGCTACATTAGCTTGTATATTGTACTATCTTTGTCTGCTCCATTTGGTTGATCATATGTTATAAACTGACTGTATGCTTGTATATATTTGTTCATGTTGTCTATCATATATGTGTAAGGCTTCCTTGGGTCCTTGAAATGAGTTAAATAAATAAAACATTATTATTATTATTGCACTTCAGATTTTTATTTCCAGTTTATTGTACATCAGAGAAAATAAAAAGAAACAAACATTGTGGATATTGTAATTGTGTTAATCACAAGAAGCGTTGATATTCCTCCACTGTCCCAAGAAATGCCTGAAAGGACTATTTTTATAAAATATTAACTGTAGGTTTGAAAGTGACACAAAGAGAAAAACACTGCAGAGTTACAGCATTTGATTCCACAGCAGAAGCAAAACCATGAACAGCAAACTAGACAGAACTGGTGCAACAGCAGAAGATGTTTGCATTACAGGAACACTTTGTGATGTCTGTGTTTGGCTGGTGGTTGAAGCTGATACTGTCTGTTCCACTGAAAGTATAGGAAAAACATATATAAATCAGCCACTGATGGAAAATGTTTAGCAAATCATTATTTACTTTCAATAACAGTTTGAGACAACTGAGGAACTCACCAACAGTGATGCTGGAAGGAATCACAGAATCAAGGAACACTTTTGAGTCAGCAATTGCCGCCTTAAGATTGTCTTGAATGCTTGTTGCATTTGGAAGCACAGTCTGGTTTTTAAAAATAAGTTCTGTATCCACACCCACTGACCCAGACCTGCAGAAAAAAATCATTTAGATAAGAAAATACCTAAATTGAGCAAGACTGAACTCAATATTTGGTCCAAACTGTACTTATAAGGCCTCTAACATTGATTTAGGACCTTCGCTTCCCCATGTTAAGTCCACTGTAAAAAATTTGGGGGTAATAATGGATATGGATTTTAAACTTGACAAACAGATAAACTTTGTAGTCAGGTCTAGATTTTTTCAGTTAAGGCTTTTGTCTGAAGTTAAGCCTTTTCTGTCATTTAATGATCTTAAAAGGCTTATGCATGTTTTTATTTCATCTCGTTTAGACTATTGTAATGGCCTCTATTGTCTATTGTT
Source organism: Opsariichthys bidens (assembly GCA_037194245.1). NCBI lineage: Eukaryota > Metazoa > Chordata > Actinopteri > Cypriniformes > Xenocyprididae > Opsariichthys > Opsariichthys bidens. Next base: position 236,497 of record CM074292.1, read on the forward strand.
GCGGTCAACCAGGCCTCTCTCTCACACTTGCAGTCAGTCCAGAATGCTGCAGCTCATCTTGACACGAACGCATAAACGGGAACATATTTCCCCCATATTGACTTCCCTACATTGGCTTTCGGTCCGTTTTAAGATTAATTTTAAGGTTTTAATGCTAGCTTAAAATCTTTGAATGGCCGAGCCCCAAACTTACGTTTCTGACCTTATACAATTGCATGTCCCATTAAGGTCTCTGAGGTCTGCTGACAGTAGTAGTGATTTTATGAAATTTCTTAATTTATGAAGTTAGGAAAGGAAGAAAACTGAATTTATTCAATCTTACCAGAATCTCGTCACATAGCATCTTAGGAAAATGATCCCATAAATTTCCCTGTAGACTCGATTCAGCTACAGAAACACACAAAAACACACAGATTAAGCTATAAACTACACTACATTACTATAAATGTAGTTGGGACAAAATTAATTAAGAAAAACATTTTAACATTACTAAGTAAAAATGAAAATATTCCTCAAAGCACCTCAATAGTGATGTTTCTGGACAGAGTCTGATACTCCATTGAAGAAGGATCATTGTAAGCATAAATAAATGTAATCTGTAAACGGATTCGCAGAATAACGGATCCTTCGCCCGGCAGTGCTGAACCTGTGAAGGCTTTAGTTGATAGGTGAGTGGTTGGAAGTGAAGACGTGGTTGAGGTGGTGACACTTTTAGAGGGTGTTGATTTCACAAATAATACAGATGTGGTAATGTGATTACCAGCAGTACTGGATACAGATACTGTAGTGACAGATGAACCAGAGAAAATAGTTGTGCTTGAAACACCAGTAGAAATAGTTGTGTTTGATAAATCATTATGAACTGCACTGCTAGACTGGTCAGGTGGAGTTGTGATTGATGTACTGGTTGAAACTGTAGTATCCGAATGAATATTAGGTACAGCTGTGCTTGACAGATCAGTAGAGACTATGCTGGTTATGGTACCAAGAGGAACAATCTTGTTTGATTGAGAAGTAGGCACGCTTGAGGTTGAATGCCCTGACAGAACATTTGTGTCTGAAAGATCATTTGGAATTGCAGCAGTTGTGGACCCAACAGGAACAGATGTCTTTGATGAATCCGCAGGATCTTTAGTCGTGATGGGACCATTAGGAGCAGTTGTACTTGCCTGATCAGTACGAACTGCAGTGGTCAAAGTTCCAATATGAACAGTTGTGCTTGGTTGATCAGTGTTGCCTGTGCTGCTTGAAGGGCCATTATTGGCAGTTGTGCTTGGTTGATCAGTGTCGCCTGTGGTGCTTGAAGGACCATTATAGGTAGTTGTGCTTGATGGATCAGCATGGCCCATGGTGATTGAAGGACCATTATTGGCAGTTGTGCTTGGTTGATCAGTGTCGCCTGTGGTGCTTGAAGGACCATTATAGGTAGTTGTGCTTGATGGATCAGCATGGCCCATGGTGATTGAAGGGCCATTATTGGCAGCTGTGCTTGGTTGATCAGTGTCGCCTGTGGTGCTTGAAGGGCCAATATTGGCAGTTTTGCTTGGTTGATCAGTGTTGTCCGTGGTGCTTGAAGGGCCATTATTGGCAGTTGTGCTTGATTGATCAGTGTTGTCCATGGTGCTTGAAGGACCATTATTGGCAGTTGTGCTTGGTTGATCAGCATGGCCCGTGGTGCTTGAAGGGCCATTATTGGCAGTTGTGCTTGATGGATCAGCATGGCCTATAGTGCTTGAAGGGCCATTATTGGCAGTTGTGCTTGATGGATCAGCATGGCCTATGGTGGTTGAAGGACCATTATCGGCAGTTGTGCTTAATGGATCAGCATGGCCTATAGTGCTTGAAGGGCCATTATTGGCAGTTGTGCTTGGTTGATCACTGTTGCCTGTGGTGCTTGAAGGGCCATTATTGGCAGTTGTGCTTGATCGATCAGTGTTTTCCGTGCTGCTTGAAGGGCCATTATTGGGAGTTGTGCCTGATTGATCAGTGTTGTCCGTGGGGCTTGAAGGGCCATTATTGGCAGTTGTGCTCGATTGATCAGTGTCGCCGGTGGTGCTGGAAGGACCATTACTGGCAGTTTTGCTTGGTTGATTAGCATGGCCCGTGGTGCTTGAAGGACCATTATTGGGAGTTGTGCTTGATGGATCAGTATGGCCCGTGGTGCTTGAAGGGCCATTATTGGCAGTTGTGCTTGATGGATCAGTGTGGCCCGTGGTGCTTGAAGGGCCATTATTGGCAGTTGTGCTTGATTGATCAGTGTTGTCCATGGTGCTTGAAGGACCATTATTGGCAGTTGTGCTTGATTGATGAGTGTTGTCCATGGTGCTAGAAGGGCCATTATTGGCAGTTGTGCTTAATGGATCAGCATGGCCTATAGTGCTTGAAGGGCCATTATTGGGAGTTGTGCTTGATGGATTAGCATGGCCCGTTGTGCTTGAAGGGCCATTATTGGGAGTTGTGCTTGATGGATCAGCATGGCCCATGGTGCTTGAAGGACCATTATTGGGAGTTGTGCTTGATGGATCAGCATGGCCCAGGGTGCTTGAAAGACCATTATTGGCAGTTGTGCTTGATGGATCAGTATGGCCTGTAATGCTTGAAGGACCATTATCGGCAGTTGTGCTTGATGGATCAGCATGGCCTGTAATGCTTGAAGGACCATTATTGGCAGTTGAGCTTGATGGATCAGCATGGCCTGTAATGCTTGAAGGAACATTATTGGCAGTTGTGCTTGATGGATCAGCATCGCCCATGGTGCTTGAAGGGCCATTACTGGCAGTTGTGCTTGATGGATCAGAATGGTCTGTAATGCTTGAAGGACTATTTTCAGCAGTTGTGCTTGATGGGCTTGGTTGATCAGTGTCACCCATGGTGCTTGAAGGGCCATTTTTGGCAGCTGTGCTTGATGGATCAGCATGGCCTATAGTGCTTGAAGGGCCATTATTGGCAGTTGTGCTTGATGGATCAGCATGGCCTATGGTGGTTGAAGGACCATTATCGGCAGTTGTGCTTAATGGATCAGCATGGCCTATAGTGCTTGAAGGGCCATTATTGGCAGTTGTGCTTGGTTGATCACTGTTGCCTGTGGTGCTTGAAGGGCCATTATTGGCAGTTGTGCTTGATTGATCAGTGTTTTCCGTGGTGCTTGAAGGGCCATTATTGGGAGTTGTGCTTGATTGATCAGTGTTGTCCGTGGGGCTTGAAGGGCCATTATTGGCAGTTGTGCTCGATTGATCAGTGTCGCCGGTGGTGCTGGAAGGACCATTACTGGCAGTTTTGCTTGGTTGATTAGCATGGCCCGTGGTGCTTGAAGGACCATTATTGGGAGTTGTGCTTGATGGATCAGTATGGCCCGTGGTGCTTGAAGGGCCATTATTGGCAGTTGTGCTTGATGGATCAGTGTGGCCCGTGGTGCTTGAAGGGCCATTATTGGCAGTTGTGCTTGATTGATCAGTGTTGTCCATGGTGCTTGAAAGACCATTATTGGCAGTTGTGCTTGATTGATGAGTGTTGTCCATGGTGCTAGAAGGGCCATTATTGGCAGTTGTGCTTAATGGATCAGCATGGCCTATAGTGCTTGAAGGGACATTATTGGGAGTTGTGCTTGATGGATTAGCATGGCCCGTTGTGCTTGAAGGGCCATTATTGGGAGTTGTGCTTGATGGATCAGCATGGCCCAGGGTGCTTGAAAGACCATTATTGGCAGTTGTGCTTGATGGATCAGTATGGCCTGTAATGCTTGAAGGACCATTATCGGCAGTTGTGCTTGATGGATCAGCATCGCCCATGGTGCTTGAAGGGCCATTACTGGCAGTTGTGCTTGATGGATCAGAATGGTCTGTAATGCTTGAAGGACTATTTTCAGCAGTTGTGCTTGATGGGCTTGGTTGATCAGTGTCACCCATGGTGCTTGAAGGGCCATTTTTGGCAGCTGTGCTTGGTTGATCAGTGTTGTCCGTGGTGCTTGAAGGGCCATTACTGGCAGTTGTGCTTGATGATTCAGCAAGGCCTGTAATGCTTGAAGGACTATTTTCAGCAGTTGTGCTTGATGGGCTTAGTTGATCAGTGTTGCCCATGGTGCCTGAAGGGCCATCTTTGGCAGTTGTGCTTGGTTGATCTGTGTTGTCCGTGGTGCTTGAAGGGCCATTACTGGCAGTTGTGCTTGATGGATCAGCATAGCCTGTAATGCTTGAAGGACCATTATCGGCAGTTGAGCTTGGTTGATCAGTGTCGCCTGTGGTGCTTGAAGGGCCAATATTGGCAGTTGTGCTTGATGGATCAGTGTGGCCCATGGTGCTTGAAGGGCCATTATTGTCAGTTGTGCTTGGTTGATCAGCATGGCCTGTGGTGCTTGAAGGACCATTATTGGCAGTTGTGCTTGGTTGATCAGCATGCCCCGTGGTGCTTGAAGGACCATTATTGGCAGTTGTGCTTGATTGATCAGTGTTGCCTGTGGTGCTTGAAGGGCCATTATTGGCAATTGTGCTTGATCGATCAGTGTTGTCCGTGGTGCTTGAAGGGCCATTATTGGGAGTTGTGCTTGATTGATCAGTGTTGTCCGTGGTGCTTGAAGGGCCATTATTGGCAGTTGTGCTCGATTGATCAGTGTCGCCGGTGGTGCTGGAAGGACCATTACTGGCAGTTGTGCTTGATTGATCAGTGTTGTCCATGGTGCTTGAAGGACCATTATTGGCAGTTGTGCTTGGTTGATCAGCATGGCCTGTGGTGCTTGAAGGACCATTATTGGAAGTTGTTCTTGGTTGATCAGTGTCGCCTGTGGTGCTTGAAGGACCATTATTGGCAGTTGAGCTTGATGGATCAGCATGGCCTGTAATGCTTGAAGGACCATTATTGGCAGTTGTGCTTGATGGATCAGCATAGCCTATGGTGCTTGAAGGGCCATTACTGGCAGTTGTGCTTGATGGATCAGAATGGTCTGTAATGCTTGAAGGACTATTTTCAGCAGTTGTGCTTGATGGGCTTGGTTGATCAGTGTCACCCATGGTGCTTGAAGGGCCAATTTTGGCAGCTGTGCTTGGTTGATCAGTGTTGTCCGTGGTGCTTGAAGGGCCATTACTGGCAGTTGTGCTTGATGATTCAGCATGGCCTGTAATGCTTGAAGGACTATTTTCAGCAGTTGCGCTTGATGGGCTTAGTTGATCAGTGTCGCCCATGGTGCCTGAAGGGCCATCTTTGGCAGTTGTGCTTGGTTGATTAGTGTCGCCTGTGGTGCTTGAAGGACCATTATTTGTAGTTATGCTTGATGGATCAGCATGGCCTGTCGTGCTTGAAGGACCATTATCGGCAGTTGTGCTTGATGGATCAGCATGGCCTGTAATGCTTGAAGGACCATTATCGGCAGTTGTGCTTGATGGATCAGCATGGCCTGTAATGCTTGAAGCACCATTATCGGCAGTTGTGCTTGATGGATCAGCATGGCCTATGGTTCTTGAAGGACCATTATCGGCAGTTGAGCTTGATGGATCAGCATGGCCTGTAATGCTTGAAGGACTATTATCAGCAGTTGTGCTTGATGGAACAGCATGGCCTGTGGTGCTCAAAGGGCCATTATTGGCTGTTTTGCTTGGTTGATCAGTGTCGCCTGTGGTGCTTGAAGGACCATTACTGGCAGTTGTGCTTGATGGATCAGTATGGCCTGTAATGCTTGAAGGACCATTATCGGCAGTTGTGCTTGATGGATCAGCATGGCCTGTAATGCTTGAAGGACCATTATCGGCAGTTGTGCTTGATGGATCAGCATGGCCTGTAATGCTTGAAGCACCATTATCGGCAGTTGTGCTTGATGGATCAGCATGGCCTATGGTTCTTGAAGGACCATTATCGGCAGTTGAGCTTGATGGATCAGCATGGCCTGTAATGCTTGAAGGACCATTATCGGCAGTTGTGCTTGATGGATCAGCATGGCCTATGGTGCTTGAAGGACCATTATCGGCAGTTGAGCTTGATGGATCAGCATGGCCTGTAATGCTTGAAGCACCATTATCGGCAGTTGTGCTTGATGGATCTGCATGGCCTGTAATGCTTGAAGGACCATTATCGGCAGTTGTGCTTGATGGATCAGCATGGCCTGTAATGCTTGAAGGACCATTATCGGCAGTTGTGCTTGATGGATCAGTATGGCCCGTGGTGCTTGAAGGACCATTATCGGCAGTTGTGCTTGATGGATCAGTATAGCCCGTGGTGCTTGAAGGACCATTATCGGCAGCTGTGCTTGATGCATCAGCATGGCCCATGGTGTTTGAAGGACCATTATCTGCAGTTGTGCTTGATGGATAAGTATGGCCCATGGTGCTTGATAGGCTTGGTTGAACAGTGTCACCTGTGGTGCTTGAAGGGCCATTATCAGCAGTTTTGCTGGAACCAGTGGAAAGAGTTTTGCTTGAAAGATGACCAGGAACTTTACTAGTTGATGAATCAGTAGGAACTACAGTTGTTGAGGAATCAGTAGAGACAGCTGAGGTTATGGAATCAGCATTTGTTGTTGTCATAGGTGAGGGAACTTCAGTGTTGTTCTGAGCACAACCTGTAGCACATACAAAAATACAATAAACATTCACATTAAAGCTTACTCAACTATTGGTTAACATCAACTATTTGTCAGCTAAAATAAGCAATCAAAAACCTTTTGTTTGTGAATCAGAAAGAATTTCTTTGCTTGTCTTGAGGTCCTGTAGATGTTCAGATGGTAGAATTGCCAAAGCTTTCTCTAGGCCTGTCAATCTGTTTAAAATGACAAAACAAAATTTGTTTCAGCTTTTTTCTACATGCTAAGTGAAAACATGATACTGAAAGGGAATCAAAACACTCACATTGCATTGTAGGAGTCACAGTTGAGGTTTGCGGGAATAACCATCAAATCTGATGGACGGAAACTGGCAAGCAGTGAAAAAAGATTGATTTGGAACCACAACTCATAGTCACTCTTTTGGAAGAGGGGGAATTTAGGACTAAGAGCCACCAAAGTTAGGTTCAGCATTGTGTCTCGGACAGCTGTGTTTTCAATCATTGTGATATTGTTCTGAAATAGACACAAAAAAATCAACTTTTGTCATTTCTTATGATCTTGAAAAGCATTATTTTCGGGTTGCCTTCCCCTCTGACAGTGTGACAGTAAGTTTAATCAAATGAGCTAGATCAGAAAAGCCTATAACAAAACAAACTGTTCACCTTTGTTGTGATGTAAGCAAGAGTCATAAAAAACTGATCAAGCTGCCCATCATCTGGCGACATCAGAATAGAGTTCAACACCATCCTCATAAGCGTCTCATTCTGAAGTACACCAGTAGATGGATCAAAGATTAATTCTGCTTTCAGGGTTGCTGAGAGGGAATTTAAAACTGTCATCTACAAAAAGGAAAAAAGTGGAAAAAATCAGGTCATAATTATTGTCATCCCGAGAGAGAGAAAACAAAATGAACATAAACTCAATTACCCCATTTATTTTCATGTCCTTTAAATTGGTATATGTAACATATCTAGAAAATGGGCCAAGGTTGATGGTCATCCACGAAGAATCAGCTGTAGAATCCCCTTGGCAGGCTATAAAATATAAAATATAGAGGGGGAAAAAAATCACAATTAAACTACTGGTGGACACAAAATAACAGTGTTATAAACTAAAGTATCTACTTTATCTTTTAATACTACCTACAGTAGTAAGTATTAAATATTCTGTGTTTAAGGAAACTCACACTGTGTTTTATTCTTAGTTTACTTATACTACAGAGCAGTTGAATGCATGATTCTGATTAGCTGAGAAACATTCTAAGTTGTACAATCATTTTCTAGTAAATGCACAACTAAAGTTGTTCCTGGCAGATCTTGATCGCATTACAGTTCCACATCACTTCACAAAATCATTTCAGTTATTAAGTGTCCTTACAGCCAACATAAGTAAATGAACCAAAACCCACTTAGACCCTGACCATGCAAATAGAGTATAACAGACAGTATGATTATAACAATGTATAAAGTGCATTGACACCATTCTATGAGAACTGAACTGAACTGGACAAATACATCACTGTTTTCCTCAGTGCTGATATACAGAAATTACCTAAATTAATAACAATTGATTTTTAAAACGTAATGAATCAATACTGAATTTATTTGAGCTTGACAGTGACACCATTTTATTTTAGAGCTGCTATGCAGCCAAATATTATTTGCCAATTATTACTGTAAAGCTCCTTTGACACAATTTGCATTGTAAAAAGTGCTATATAAAGAAAGGTGACTTGACTTGACTAAAACAATTAAATTAAAACATTTTAATGTCAATCATTTTAAATACATAAACTAATGTAACTTCAAAACATAAAAGTAGGGCTGCACGATAACAAGAAAAAGGATAATCACGATTATTTTCCACAACATTTTAATCACGATTATTAATCACGATTATTCTGTTGGTTACTTTCATTTTTTTCAGTATTTTTATTACAGCCATATATATATATATATATATATATATATACAGGTATATATATATATATATATATAAACATTATAAACAAAACATAAATTAATAAAAACAAAATACTGATCCAGATTTATTACTTATCATTAGCTTTTGATACCTAATGTATTTTAATGCTAACAAACATTATTTCAATGTGACAATTTTTAAAAATGTTTACTAAGTATGTACACCTACATGAGACTATTTATCAGTAAACACTGCCTTTTTCTAAATTCTGCTGGGTGCACATATGTTCACATATAGTATTGTATGACCAGCCAAATATCGCTCGCTTTATCGTAAACTTTTAAATCTCTGTTTGGCAGAATACGCTGTAATATCTTTATAATGGGCGACGTAGTTACACTGTATTAGTGGAAAATGTTAAAATAACACACCTTAGCTAAATGAGGTCTATGTCCAGAACAATGTAGTCTCGTCCAGTTATTCAGAGATGCTGCCCTGATCATATTAGACGCATTGTCCGTTATCATGCAGACGAGCCTTTCTTCAATCAAACCCCATGCAGAAATTGCTTATTTGAGGCGCGTTGCAATAGGTTCCGCGGCATGGTCTTGTGGGAACAATGAAGTTTGCAAAAGCTTGATTTTTATTTCTGTAGTTCTACTTGACCACAAGTCGGTTGTGGCAGCAAAATATTCAGCACTGTGAATTTCTCGTTCTATTTTCAGTCGGCATTTCACATACAGGACAGGCAGTCAGAAAAATAGTTGCGTGAGGATATGCTGTATCTTTTGTCAAGTGTGGCAGTCATTTATTTAAACCCTTCATTGCTTACAATGTTTATTGGACAAATATCCTTGGCTAAGTTGAAACGCGTTATTTCCGCGTGTCTTTGAGAGCAAGGCGAATATGGCATTGCGTTGAGCAATGTCCCTGGTATTGTTGTTGTCTGTGATATTGTATTTTATGGTGGCTTCTAAGGTGGTTGATGAGGTTGTGTTACCTTGCGACAATTGTACGGCACAGGAGCACAGTTTGCATAGGACTGGTATCTAATCAACATCACTTTCACTGAACCCGAAATACTTCCAAACAATGGAATATGACCCTTTTTGGGAACTAATGAACGCACTTCCTCACCTTCCTCTTGTTGCTCTGCCACTATGTTCGTTTAAGCTGAATGACTGTAAGCTTATCGCGTGACTCTGCTACGCCATGAAAGCGCGCTTGAAATCTAAACACCGTCATGTGAGACATGTGACACAGTTTATCATCCGTACACTCTCAACCCATAAGAAAAAAATACTTGGTATTTACACATTGATATCGCGACGATTATGGTTAATTGATCGTGGGAGACAGATATCGTTATCACGATTAAAATACGATTAATCGTGCAGCCCTACATAAAAGCAACTAAATAATAAAGGAGGAACAAAAAAAATTACAAGCAATATACAAAGATTGCTTTCAGTATTTAAGAATAAAACCTAGAATACTGTCTAAAACTTGATGGCTGCTCTGTTAAGTCATCTTCATCAGTCTTGAACCTGGGTGTGCTCTTTGATACCAGTCTTTCATTTAAAAAAGACATTTCTAGCATCTGTAAAACCACATTCTTCCATCTTAAAAAAATCTATGACATATGCTCTCAATGGCAAATGCGGAGCAGTTTGTTCATGCGTTCATGACCTCAAGGTTAGATTACTGTAACGCTCTACTGGGTGGTTGCCCTGCTTGCTTGATAAACAAATTACAGCTGGTCCAAAATGCAGCAAGCTAGAGTCCTTACTAGAACCAGGAAGTATGACCGTATTAGCCCGGTTCTGTCAACACTGCACTGGCTGCTTATTAAACATCGTATAGATTTTAAAATCTTGATAGTTACTTACGAAGTACTAAATGGTTTAGCTCCCCAGTACCTGAGTGAGCTCTTAATGCACTATGGTGCTTCACGTCTATTACAATCTCAGAATTCTGACCACTTGTTAATACCTAGAATATCAAAATCAAATGCAGGCGGTAGATCCTTTTCCTATTTGCCACCCAAACTTTGGAACAATCTTCCTACCACTTTTCAGGTGAGACTAAAAACAAAAAAATCTAGACTAAAAACACACTAACCTGGCATGCACATAACACATTATCTACTTCTATAATTCAAATCATGTAAATTGTTAGGCTGTATCAATTAGGTCAGGTGGAACCGTGTGTTGTATTGTATTGTATTTTGTAATCTGTCACTGAAATACATTTTAAAGATAACCTTCCCAACCATGGAAACAGCTCATTTTAAAACAAATCAGCATTGCCAACTTGATCTACTGATGTTTTACTTTTTTAATCCTAACTTTAAAAAATTCTAAACTGTAAAAAACTATCATTTGATTCTGTTGTATCAACATATTGGAATAAAGTTCAATATTATTCCATTGAGATTTATACCCCATTTCACTGTGTTCAAATCCAGAATGTCCTTTCTACAAGACCTACCTGATATATAATTCTGTTTCAGGTATTCTACCAGAACAACTGTGATTTCCTGCTGTCTCAGTAAGGTTATCTGGTCAAAGATGCTGCTCAGGGCCCCAATGCTACAGTGGAAAGATCAAGTTGAAAGGTAAGGGTTAGCGCCAGTTTAGCATAGTTGTTCATCATTGTCTATACCAGCTTGAAAAAAATGCTCTTGATTGATATTGCTATGAGACACACTTTGTTTGAATTGTGATGCAGCCTGGAATCATAATAACACCATGTATGTTCATCAAGCCAGAGGAGAACTGGCCCACTGACTGAGCCTGGTTTCTGCCACCCAAATTAGGGTTCTCTGCCACTGTTGCCTCTGGCTACCTTAGTTAGGGACACTTATGTTCAGTAATATAATTAATTTGATGGCACTCTCATTTTAAATGAAAAGAAACGTAAACTAAATTAGAATAGATGATGACATCCATGGTGTTAGAGTTGCATCATAGACATTCTATTTCGTAATTTGTAAACATTTCATAGTAGACACTCTTTTTGAAATGAACAAAAATCAACATTGAAATGACACAAAGTGAATAATTGCACTATGCTCTTCTGTAGAGCTGCTTATTAAATTCTGCTAATATCAATGATAATTATTTTCCTCTTTATCACTAGAAAATTATTTAAAACAAGTTAAATTGTATAAAGTTATACATGAATAAAGGTGTCTTGAAAGAGCTGTGCAGCATTTGGGGGAGCGCTACGTACATGACGTGGTACGCCGCGCAGTCTGTGTCTGATGTCACTGTCTGGAGCATCTCTGCAGTCAAGCTGGGCAGGAGCGGAGTCAGTTTCACAGTGAACCAGGAAACCCAGTCGTGGATTTCAAAGGTTTCAAAATGAAGGCTGATGATGGCGAAGACCCGATACATCATGATGTCCCTCACCGCAGGATTGATGTCCAAGGCCTAGAAGAAATGACAAACGAAGAGCAATATTTCCGTCAAACACTGCGTCACAAAAGCTTTGGGTGCTTCTTTTGCCCCACTGAAAATAACACGGGTTCATGCCGGCCATCTCTTATATGAGAACGCACCTGCGGTGTGCGGATGAGAACTGTCAAGAACTCGTCGACCTCCTGGAAAGCGCCGCCGCCGTCCAGACGGTCCAAAATCACCTGGATCAGGCCTACGTTGTGCAGGGCGCCAGATGTTAGCGTCAGTTGAGCAACCTGAGAAGCGCTCAGCAGGTCCAGTGATTCAAACTGCGGGAGAGAAATCAACAACAACGTTTGTAGTGGCAACATGCTGGCCCAAAACATTCAGAGGGACGGCTGTGTAGCGTGGAGGGCCCCTTACGCTGCCAAATCTCTCGTCGAGCACTCGCAGGTCTTCGTAATCCACGTAGATGGAGAACTTGCCGAAGCTTTCCTGGAGCCAAGTGCTGAGGCTGCTGGTGTTGGACCCACAGCTCGACCCTGCAGTGAAGAGGCACAGGAAAGACTCGTTTAGGCGAGAAAGTTGTTGACAGACACAGAGCAGCGCTGTCATGCAGCGTACAAGAGCAAACAAAGAGCCGCCTCTACTGGACCTACCCGATGCGTGACTCTGCTTTAGGTATCCCACCAGGACCGGGGCGAGCTGCTGCTGCCTCAGTGAAGCCATCTGCTCAAAGACGCCGCTCAGAGCCCCGACGCTGTATTGGAAAGATCAAATCAAAAGGAAGGTAAGGAGGATGCCTCTCTAACGCCGCTTCTCCAGCACTCACTAAACCACCTTGAGAAATGTGCTGGGGTTTTCAGCGACAATGCTATGAGACCCGCTTTACAGAGCTGTGCAGCATTTGGGGGAGCGCTACGTACATGACGTGGTACGCCGCGCAGTCTGTGTCTGATGTCACTGTCTGGAGCATCTCTGCAGTCAAGCTGGGCAGGAGCGGAGTCAGTTTCACAGTGAACCAGGAAACCCAGTCGTGGATTTCAAAGGTTTCAAAATGAAGGCTGATGATGGCGAAGACCCGATACATCATGATGTCCCTCACCGCAGGATTGATGTCCAAGGCCTAGAAGAAATGACAAACGAAGAGCAATATTTCCGTCAAACACTGCGTCACAAAAGCTTTGGGTGCTTCTTTTGCCCCACTGAAAATAACACGGGTTCATGCCGGCCATCTCTTATATGAGAACGCACCTGCGGTGTGCGGATGAGAACTGTCAAGAACTCGTCGACCTCCTGGAAAGCGCCGCCGCCGTCCAGACGGTCCAAAATCACCTGGATCAGGCCTACGTTGTGCAGGGCGCCAGATGTTAGCGTCAGTTGAGCAACCTGAGAAGCGCTCAGCAGGTCCAGTGATTCAAACTGCGGGAGAGAAATCAACAACAACGTTTGTAGTGGCAACATGCTGGCCCAAAACATTCAGAGGGACGGCTGTGTAGCGTGGAGGGCCCCTTACGCTGCCAAATCTCTCGTCGAGCACTCGCAGGTCTTCGTAATCCACGTAGATGGAGAACTTGCCGAAGCTTTCCTGGAGCCAAGTGCTGAGGCTGCTGGTGTTGGACCCACAGCTCGACCCTGCAGTGAAGAGGCACAGGAAAGACTCGTTTAGGCGAGAAAGTTGTTGACAGACACAGAGCAGCGCTGTCATGCAGCGTACAAGAGCAAACAAAGAGCCGCCTCTACTGGACCTACCCGATGCGTGACTCTGCTTTAGGTATCCCACCAGGACCGGGGCGAGCTGCTGCTGCCTCAGTGAAGCCATCTGCTCAAATACGCCGCTCAGAGCCCCGACGCTGTATTGGAAAGATCAAATCAAAAGGAAGGTAAGGAGGATGCCTCTCTAACGCCGCTTCTCCAGCACTCACTAAACCACCTTGAGAAATGTGCTGGGGTTTTCAGCGACAATGCTATGAGACCCGCTTTACAGAGCTGTGCAGCATTTGGGGGAGCGCTACGTACATGACGTGGTACGCCGCGCAGTCTGTGTCTGATGTCACTGTCTGGAGCATCTCTGCAGTCAAGCTGGGCAGGAGCGGAGTCAGTTTCACAGTGAACCAGGAAACCCAGTCGTGGATTTCAAAGGTTTCAAAATGAAGGCTGATGATGGCGAAGACCCGATACATCATGATGTCCCTCACCGCAGGATTGATGTCCAAGGCCTAGAAGAAATGACAAACGAAGAGCAATATTTCCGTCAAACACTGCGTCACAAAAGCTTTGGGTGCTTCTTTTGCCCCACTGAAAATAACACGGGTTCATGCCGGCCATCTCTTATATGAGAACGCACCTGCGGTGTGCGGATGAGAACTGTCAAGAACTCGTCGACCTCCTGGAAAGCGCCGCCGCCGTCCAGACGGTCCAAAATCACCTGGATCAGGCCTACGTTGTGCAGGGCGCCAGATGTTAGCGTCAGTTGAGCAACCTGAGAAGCGCTCAGCAGGTCCAGTGATTCAAACTGCGGGAGAGAAATCAACAACAACGTTTGTAGTGGCAACATGCTGGCCCAAAACATTCAGAGGGACGGCTGTGTAGCGTGGAGGGCCCCTTACGCTGCCAAATCTCTCGTCGAGCACTCGCAGGTCTTCGTAATCCACGTAGATGGAGAACTTGCCGAAGCTTTCCTGGAGCCAAGTGCTGAGGCTGCTGGTGTTGGACCCACAGCTCGACCCTGCAGTGAAGAGGCACAGGAAAGACTCGTTTAGGCGAGAAAGTTGTTGACAGACACAGAGCAGCGCTGTCATGCAGCGTACAAGAGCAAACAAAGAGCCGCCTCTACTGGACCTACCCGATGCGTGACTCTGCTTTAGGTATCCCACCAGGACCGGGGCGAGCTGCTGCTGCCTCAGTGAAGCCATCTGCTCAAAGACGCCGCTCAGAGCCCCGACGCTGTATTGGAAAGATCAAATCAAAAGGAAGGTAAGGAGGATGCCTCTCTAACGCCGCTTCTCCAGCACTCACTAAACCACCTTGAGAAATGTGCTGGGGTTTTCAGCGACAAGGCTATGAGACCCGCTTTACAGAGCTGTGCAGCATTTGGGGGAGCGCTACGTACATGACGTGGTACGCCGCGCAGTCTGTGTCTGATGTCACTGTCTGGAGCATCTCTGCAGTCAAGCTGGGCAGGAGAGGAGTCAGTTTCACAGTGAACCAGGAAACCCAGTCGTGGATTTCAAAGGTTTCAAAATGAAGGCTGATGATGGCGAAGACCCGATACATCATGATGTCCCTCACCGCAGGATTGATGTCCAAGGCCTAGAAGAAATGACAAACGAAGAGCAATATTTCCGTCAAACACTGCGTCACAAAAGCTTTGGGTGCTTCTTTTGCCCCACTGAAAATAACACGGGTTCATGCCGGCCATCTCTTATATGAGAACGCACCTGCGGTGTGCGGATGAGAACTGTCAAGAACTCGTCGACCTCCTGGAAAGCGCCGCCGCCGTCCAGACGGTCCAAAATCACCTGGATCAGGCCTACGTTGTGCAGGGCGCCAGATGTTAGCGTCAGTTGAGCAACCTGAGAAGCGCTCAGCAGGTCCAGTGATTCAAACTGCGGGAGAGAAATCAACAACAACGTTTGTAGTGGCAACATGCTGGCCCAAAACATTCAGAGGGACGGCTGTGTAGCGTGGAGGGCCCCTTACGCTGCCAAATCTCTCGTCGAGCACTCGCAGGTCTTCGTAATCCACGTAGATGGAGAACTTGCCGAAGCTTTCCTGGAGCCAAGTGCTGAGGCTGCTGGTGTTGGACCCACAGCTCGACCCTGCAGTGAAGAGGCACAGGAAAGACTCGTTTAGGCGAGAAAGTTGTTGACAGACACAGAGCAGCGCTGTCATGCAGCGTACAAGAGCAAACAAAGAGCCGCCTCTACTGGACCTACCCGATGCGTGACTCTGCTTTAGGTATCCCACCAGGACCGGGGCGAGCTGCTGCTGCCTCAGTGAAGCCATCTGCTCAAAGACGCCGCTCAGAGCCCCGACGCTGTATTGGAAAGATCAAATCAAAAGGAAGGTAAGGAGGATGCCTCTCTAACGCCGCTTCTCCAGCACTCACTAAACCACCTTGAGAAATGTGCTGGGGTTTTCAGCGACAATGCTATGAGACCCGCTTTACAGAGCTGTGCAGCATTTGGGGGAGCGCTACGTACATGACGTGGTACGCCGCGCAGTCTGTGTCTGATGTCACTGTCTGGAGCATCTCTGCAGTCAAGCTGGGCAGGAGCGGAGTCAGTTTCACAGTGAACCAGGAAACCCAGTCGTGGATTTCAAAGGTTTCAAAATGAAGGCTGATGATGGCGAAGACCCGATACATCATGATGTCCCTCACCGCAGGATTGATGTCCAAGGCCTAGAAGAAATGACAAACGAAGAGCAATATTTCCGTCAAACACTGCATCACAAAAGCTAACAAACAGAAAACAATATTTTCACAAACCAGTAATTTCCTCAACAGTGTCTCATGTATTATGGCTATTAGTTAAGACTTTCCTTTGTAATCCATTAAATTGAATATTTACTTTAAAAGGATAATTAAGTGATCAAATAATTGATTAGTAATAAGTGAAGCTTGTAATGCTGTTTGTGGAGTTGTTTAATCAGGTCTTCAGAGATTTAATTTATTTTACTTGCAGTTGATTTTACCAAATACTGAATAATCAGTTATTTGATCACTTAATTATCTCTTTAGCTCCAATAATGTTTCTTTCCTCATTGTGTAGATTGGACTCATATAATCTCTGAGGAGTGTTCACTGAGGATTTTCCTGTGTATGTTGTACATTTCAGCATCAGTCCACAGAGTTTTGTACCTGTAATTATTTTTATTTTATTATATTTTACATAAACATGAACGTTTTTTTTTTAACCTTGTACGGAGGTTCTATGTGAATGAATAAGCAATAGGACATGGTTTAATATGTTATGAATTTATGCATGGTAAGTGTCTTATGTGGACTTACGTTATAGTATAATCATACTACTAATTCTGTTGATAGAACTTGAATTCAACCCATAATATTGCAGAATATTCCCAACAATAAGACATTTAACAGAAAATATGATTGCTTTCTCAGCAACAATTATTTTAAATATGTAATTTTTATGTCAAAGTAAGTTATACTTGAAGACATTTACAAGAAATTTTTTTAAAAACTATTGTTTATCATTTTCATTAACGATGTTCATTAAAGTAGGCCTTTAATGAGATGATTTTTACCTCAGATTGAATTAGTGTCCAGAAAAACTCATTAGTGTTCTGGAAAGGATCATCTTCCTCCAGACGGTCAAAAATGGTGTTGATCAGATTGACGCTGTTCAGCGCTCCAGAAGTCACAGTAAAGTCTGCCAGTTGAGATGGACTCAATAATCCCAACAAATCCAACTGCACAGGACACGAGTCATTAGCCAAAGCTCATGAGCACCATAACAGCTGTTAGATATTTTCAGAACTCACCTGAGTGAAATGTCTGTTGAGCGTTTGCAGTTGACTGAATGTTGCATATTTAGAGAAGATCCCAAAATTCCTCTGTAGCCATTCATTGTTTTTGGTGAAGTTTGAAAAGCAACCTGGATCTGAAATTGAACATTTAGAACCCGTGACATGCGATCCTCAATAAACTCCCTTCGATACATTTGTCAGTTAATGTCTGGTTACCTGTTGTATCTGTCCTGGACAGGTAAGAGTAAATGAGACGAGTGAAGATGAGCTTCTGCTGCTCGTCTGTGATCAGCGATCCCTCTCGACTGAGGACTTTCACACTGTCCATTCAGGAAAAAAACACATTACTGGATCATCACTCACTGTATTGTGGCACAGTTTCATACGATTAAGAATAAAGTGGTAACACTTTACAATAAGGGCCATTTATTAACATTAGATAATGTATTAACCATGAGCAATACATTTCTTAAATTTTTTTAATGTTAATAAAAAATTCAGCAGTTCATAGTTTGTTCATGTTAGTTCACAGTGCCTTAACGAATGTTACCAAATACAAATCTTGATTTTAATAATGTATTAGTGAATGTTAGATGTAAAAATTAACATGAACAAAGATTATTAAATGCTGTGGAAGTGCAGTTCATTATTAGTTCATGTTAACTTATGAACCGTATTGTAAAGTGTTACCGTTTTTGTATGTTTCTGAAAGAGTCTCTTCTGCTTCCAAGGCTGCATTTATTTGATCAAAAATACAGTAAAAACAGTAAAACTGTTAAAAAATTAATATTTAATGAATAATTATTACAATTTAAAATAGCTGTTTTCTAGTTAAAACAAATAGTAAAACGTTTATGTTTATTATCAATGTTGAAAGCAGTTGTGCTGCTTCAGAATTGTGTGCAAACTGATACACTGCCACTAAACTGTTCGGGGTAAGAAAGATCATTTTTAAATAATAGAAATGAATACATTTATTCAGCAAGAATGCATTAAATTGACCGCAAAGACATTTATAATGTTACAAACGATTCTATTTTTTTTTTTAAATGCTGAAAAATAAAATATTCTTAAAAAATAAATTGTATCACAGTTTCCACACAAATCTGAAGCAGCAACAGTTTTCAACACTGATAATAATCATAAATGTTTCTTGAGCAGCAAATCATCATATCAGAATGATTTCTGAAGGATCATGTGACACTGAAGACTGGAGTAATGATGCTGAAAATTCAGAGGAATAAATTACACTGTACTATATATGCACATATAAAACAGCTGATTTAAACTGTAATAATATTTCATTGTTTTTACTGTATGTTTGTTCAAATAAATACAGCCTTGGTGAGCAGAAGAGACTCTTTCACAAACATAACCTGCCAGGCAGTGAATGTATTTGGGTTTTGTCATGTACATCACGTGGAAGGCTCCACAGGTGAAGTTCATCCGGCTCAGTCGTGTCACAATCTCTTCGTTCATGTATGACAGAACAGGCAGAAACTTCAAATACAGCCAGTTCTCCACAAAGGGCAGATGTTGGACGGTCGTTTCAGTGAGATCGTCCAAAGAAGCGAAGAGAGCAGCCACACTGACATTTGCCTGTGGGTTCTGGAAAAGACAGACAGCGGTGATTGGTCAAACAGAGCAGATGGACAAGAGATGGAGCTGGACTCGAGTGTGGTGTGAGTAACTGACCAGCTCGGCAGAGAAATTCAGCGCCGATTCAACGACGCGTCTGAGCTGCATGTGCAGCCGCTGCAGTGTTTGTGTAGGCGCTGCAGCGTCCCCGTCACTCCTCACAACACACAGCGCTTGACTGCTCATGCGGCCCGCGGCGCTGATCACCTGAGGAAGAGAAAACCATCATTATTGACTCTCTAGCAGGCTTGGGGAGTAACGAAATACATGACACTTACATATTTAAAATACAAAATATGAGTGACTCTATTTCATTACAGTGACATTTTTACAGTTACAAAAGTATTTTAGATAGCCAAAGTGATTACTTTGAATTTTGATGTCATTTAAACAGCAATGTAAACTGTGACGAGCAATTCATGTAAAGAGAAATTGATGATTCTCCGACTGTTTTGTGATAGTTGTTTGTGAGTCTCTTTGTAATTGTAAAAATGGTAATTGTGACTTTTTAAAGGTGCAGTATGTAAAATTTTTGATTGATAGGAATCATATATCATGTTCATGGATGAGGTAAAGTAATAGTTTTATAAATGTTGGGCTTGATGACATGATTTTATTTCATTATAATGAATTAGCCGCAAGTAAAGCAAGGTTTAACACTAAATTGGTTGTCATAGATGTTACTGCATTTGTTCAATTCAATGGTGTGATAACGCTGCGCAGTTTTATGTGTTCAAAACAATCATAGTAAAAGTACAGTTGAACGTACCCACATCACCTACAAAAAGGCTGATGAATATTTATGTATAACACATAACACGATGTTGATCTTTGTTTTATTTCTCTTCTTGTCCTAAAATCTTCTTGGGTCATTTGGTCGACGTTCACATTTATGGGACTCGTCTTTATTGACAGAAGCAGCTACAACAGTAAAGAATAATCGTGTTCATAACGACTGCGGGAAACAAGCCAGCTGCTTCATACACGCTACAACTACTATTTCCGCATTTGTCCATGAGACTCTGTTGTCATGGTTTCTACGGCAGTGACAGCGGAAACCGGGGCTAGCGCGGATGTGACGTCGTTGACAGGCTATTCCCGCACACGTCCCGGAGCCAAGAGTTGGAAACATTTGGGATATTGTCAGTACTCAAATGAACAAAATATACACACTGGCCTAGTGGTTTTTGAATATTTTACTGCAAAAAAGTTACATATTGCACCTTTAATCTTAGAATTCTGACTTTTTTCTCCCAGAATTGCGAGATTTAAACTCATTATTGCAATACGGTCTTTTTTCTTGCAATTGTGAATTTATATAAACTTCTTTGCTTGTGATTCTGACTTTTCTCAATAGTGTGAGTTTATATCTTATAATTCTGACTTTATAACTCGCAATTGCAACTGTATATAATGCAATTCTGAGAAAAAAGTCAGAATTGTGAGATAAAAAAATTATCTTTTTTGTGTGTTTCAAACTTATTAGTGTTCCAAAGTATACAAAAAGAAAGTTACAAAGTTACAAAACTTGGGTAATCTAACGAAATACGTTACAAATTAAACATATTTTTAAAGCATGTATTTCGTAGTGAAATACATTTTAAAAGTAACCTTCAGCCCTGGTCACTAGTTACTGAAGACTCAGAGTCCAGTGTGATTGCCCTTAATCAATCTCTGCTGTTACTGATCTAAAAGTCATGTGTGCTGCTGATTTGTTTCAGAAACATGAACATGGTGTTTTAGGCGTTTGTGGACCGACAGACGTGTGACGGCACAATGAATGATCTCACCGCTGAGGTGGCGGGGTTCATGCCCACCGAACTGCATGTTTGCACCGAGACACCGACGGTCCTGTTTGGGATCAAGAGAAATGAGTTCAGGATTCAGAATGAAGCTGTGACGACTTTGATCTGTTCAGACAGTGGAAAGCATTCTGACCTGTTCTCTGACTGCTGGACTTCTGCTGGGAAAGAGAACAGAAACAGACCGATCCGCTTCAACATTATTCTTTTCCATCACAACAGAATTATGTTGTTGTATCAATACTGGGATGAATATGAAAAAAATGTTTGAACTTACCGTTGAAATGAAGTGTGACACTCTAAAGACAAAACAAAACACAACAATTTAGGAGCAACACATTTACATATCATTCATGTAAAACACAAAATCAAAGATTCTATGTAAATAAATGCATTAATACTGAAAATTATGAATAAAGATGTTTGTAAAATAATAATCAAATTTTATCCATAGAAGAACTGCGGCAACACCTGGAACAACCGACCAACACGTCTGCTTTAAATCTCAATTTAGTTAACAGAAGTTAAATGAACAAAATAACAGTTTTCCAGCATCATGGAGTTTTCATGTTTCTTCATCATCATCATCATCATCAGTAGTGTGTGTTTGCTCTGCTCACCTGTCCATGCAGTGCTGAAGTAAAGCAGCCTGAGGAAAGATCAAATCAGTCATTTATTTCTTTGGCGCAGAAACTGGACATCTGCTCTTGCTGCTTCGACCTCACTGTCTCTGATCTTATTTTGTCGCTGATATTAAGGCAAACTACAGGGCTCTTCATTAAAGCAGAGAATGAAGAGAATCTTTCAGAGCAGACGTTAACAGTCAGTCAAACATGACACGTTATTATTTTTATTCTTTACATACAATAAAGAGATCAGCAGCCTTACGAAATATTCCCACAAGCTACTGCGGAAAAGCAAGTCATGGTGTATTTAATCCAATGGCATGAATTCTGTCGCAGAGACATTTTCATTTTTGAGTGAATTATTCCTGAAAGAGCCCCCACAACATGAGATTATTCTGGCTGAGCCAACATGTTTCTTAATTCAAAATAAATACCGAATGTTCTTTCCTCACACTTTGTTACCAAATCAGTTCTTTTTGACTTCATCATTTATCTCACTTGCAATCATGCATACTCAATATGAGTGACTCGTGACTCATGATCCTGGACGCAACTGCTCAAAGCCAAACCAGCAGGAAAAACCTGTGGAAACAAGTCCTGTCGACAGACCTGTTGAACAGAATATCAGAAGAGAGACGTGAAGCGTGCGATAACACCCCGCCAGCCGAGGGCGCTGATGACACCGACACGACACGTGAAGCTGAACGAACCCTGAGGCTGATCCCAAACCAGTGGAAACCAGTGAAGTCCCGAGGAGAGGGAGATGCTATCTGACGCGTGCCTCGTTATTGAATTGGATTCGTTCAAAAAATCAGTTCAATTTAATGTGGTGATTTGGAAAAATGTCATCAAACTCAGCGTCACACAGAAGTTTGAGGTATAATGACAAACTTCTGTAAACATATTATGAACAATATGAATTACCACAAGAATAGGCCTAATAAACCCATCTGTGTTGATATAACTGTGCTATTAATCATTAAATGTCCTATTAATAATCATATTTGAGATTACAGACTAATTAAACTCAGTGTTAAAGCTGGAGCCTCTTGTTCAGTGTTTTATTTTATTCAAACAAAAAGTCACCATGAAATCAAAATGGACTGTTCTTGTTTTTTAATGGAATATTGCAGCATTTATTATAAATGATTTATCTGTGCGCATCATTACATCTGGTAATATAAATAATATTTTAAATACACATAAATAAATAAATGAATAAACATATATATCACAATCAACTAAAAATGCCGTTTCAGGAGAGATTTCGGCTGGAAGAAGGTTCGGCAGAGTGAGGAGAAGCACCCAGTGGTGTATAAAGTACTTGAAAGTCATAATTGAGTAAAAGTACAGATATCTGACCAGAAAATTCTGATTTTTTTTTTTCATCTTAAGTATAAAAAGTATTTTTTGATATTAAACATGCTTAAGTATTAAAAGTAAAAATACAAGTAAATGCAAAATACAAAAGGAGCAGAAAATAGTAATAAAAATTGTTCTATATACTGTTTGAGCGGCAAGATTGAGTTCAGTTTTAACTCTTTCTCACATTTTGTTTGCTTTGAATTAAAATAAAATGGCAAAATGTTTATGGTAAATGATAAAAAATACTAATATATTAATTATATCTTGATCATTCATGTTAATTAATCGAACATTAGTTATAATACAAGAGGCAACTTTAAAATGTTACAATGTAAATGTTGAAAATAACAATGAACAAGACTTTTATTAACCATTAATGATCCAAATGGACTATTATTGTATTATTGATTTCATATAAATCCATCATGCTTAAAATGGCCATCTTTACGCACAAAGGCATATTATATTTATACTTCTTGGGTCATTTGGTTGACGTTCACGTTCATGGGACTCGTCTTTATTGACAGAAGCAGCTACAACAGTAAAGAATAATCGTGTTCATAACGACTGCGGGAAACAAGCCAGCTGCTTCATACACGCTACAACTACTATTTCCGCATTTGTCCATGAGACTCTGTTGTCATGGTTTCTACGGCAGTGACAGCGGAAACCGGGGCTAGCGCGGATGTGACGTCGTTGACAGGCTATTCCCGCACACGTCCCGGAGCCAAGAGTTGGAAACATTTGGGACATTGTCAGTACTCAAATGAACAAAATATACACACTGGCCTAGTGGTTTTTGAATCAGGGCATCACTGCTAGAAATGGAAGGAGAAGACGTGTGGTGCTCCCCGAACGGATTTTAATTTCATATCTTGAGGTGATATTGCCCACGCCTTTTGCAAAGTGTGTGGCACTGCTTTTAATATCGGACACGGTGGGAAAAATGACTTTGATCAATCCTCAATCATCAATCCTGCCTTCACGTGCTATTGGAAATTTGATGATTCCCAGTTTTCAAGTCGTGATTATAAACTCTTCCCATTCAAGTTTTGAAATGGGAGGGCGTTCATGTGCAATTTTTACCCAGGAAAGTTGCGGTTAGGATAATTCAGAGAGCACGTGAAGGCAGCATGAATCACAGCGGCACGTGTGCTTCATCTTCCACAGTTTTTAACTGCTATACAGCGTCTCTGTTTATGTAACACAAATTGTAAGAATAATAAAAATAAATATAAAGAAACATAAATAATTCATGTTTCATAACACCGAGAATGTGTTTGATGGACTAGAGGAGATTACACTTCACAATATACAGCGGAACAGACGAACTTCAAAACCAACCCGAAATCACAAATTCCAGAGTCATCTGATCACTTGCATAGTTTATCTCCCAACTGCCGAGTTTATAGGATATAAGATACAATTTAACAATATTTCTGAGATAAAGAAAATATCAGACATGAAGCTCAAAGATCCCTCCCAGATTCTTCACTTTTCTGTGACTCTCCGGGTTCAGTCTTATCAGACGACATACTGAAATCCAGATGTTCTGTTCAGACATTACACAGGCTCTTACTCATACAACAGTTGGTTCAAACCTTACGTTTTGATTCCGAAGGGGGTTTATTTAGTCCAGGACTTTTCTCTCTATGTCTCCTATCATACTTCATATCATACATAATGCGACTCCAGGCGCAACACAAGTGTTTTTTGCTGGTTTCAGTTCGACGCAGTTGTCATTTTCACATCCAGCGCCACATTGTTTAAATAGCAGATGTACTCGCGTCCATCTGTTCGCCCATGACACGAGGCACTGAGAATGACTGAACAACAAAAACCTGCTCTAGTCAATGGCGCAGTATTTATTTATTTTTGTTATTTAAAGGGTGCGTTAGTAATATGCGCCTATAGATGGCGCACAACACGCTTGTCACACACACAGCACACAAACATGCCAAATATTACAAATAAAAGGATTACAATGTAAAAGATCGTTATTGTGAGCATAAAGACAAAAATGCTTTTGCTTGTCCCATAGATGGTCTGCTCGAGTTCTTTAACCTCATGCACGAGCACATCCTGTCCTCGCAAGAGAAGCGTTCAGTTTTTCCACTTGCAAATTCCACCATGATACGAGCGGAACTGGCTTTTAAAGGGAATGGGAGATGAGACTCTGATTGATTTATTGCTCATTATGCCCAAAACATACCCACTCTCTAAGTGTACTTGCGCCGTGCGCTTTAGAGCAAGAGATGCCTTCAGAAACACTGATTCATTCCTTGTGTGACTGTGTGTGTGTGTGTGTGTGAGTGTGTGTGTACTTGTTTTCCTTACATTGTGGGGACCGAATGTTCCCACAATGTAAGTAAAACCAGTAAATCTTGACATTGTGGGGACATTTTGTTGGTCCCCATGAGGAAACAAGCTTATAAATCATACAGAATGATCTTTTTTGAAAATCTAAACTAGCAGAACATTTTCTGTGAGGGTTAAGTTTGGGGGGGGGGGGGGGGGGGGGGTGTACAGTTTGTACTGTATAAAAACCATTACGCCTAAGGAAAGTCCCCACAAAACACATAAACAGAACTGTGTGTGTGTGTGTGTGTGTGTGTGTGTGTGTGTGTGTGTGAAACTCACCACAGCAAAGAACAAACAGGACAAGAGCGTCGTTGCGGAGCAGTTGTTTTCTCATTGTTGGTGTCATCGTGTCAGGTCATGGTCATCTAGAATGACAGCAGCAGAGATTCAGAACAGAGCATATTATGATCACTGGCCATTTCATAACATGTTTTACTGTCATTATTTGCTCCACACAGCAGTTTCCTAGTGTTTGTATTTTCAACAATATTACTGCATTGACACCCTTGTATGTGAACTGAAGTGAGCTGGACGATGGCATCACTGTTTTCTCCAGAGCTGCTGTATAGATGAATGAACTCAATGAATAACTAATGATTTTTACAGCAGGAATGTTTCAATATTGAACTTACTGAAGCTGGACGATGACACGGTTTTCTTCTAGAGCTGCTGTACCGCCAAAATGATGTTCCTGTTATCACTGTCAAGCTGCTTTGACACAATCTGTACGTAAAAAGTGCCTCATAAATAAAGCTGAATATTTGCTCTTTTGACAATGATCTATCAGATGATTTATGTGAAATAGGGTTTAGATAGATAGATACTCTTTAGTATGGGGAACAGTTCTCTTTTTTAAATAGTTTCTGATTATCTTGCATATTGGCTGTTTATTAGTAATGGCTTCTTCGATATGATCGTATTCTACATCTCTTAATCCACCCAATGCCTAAACTGAACAACTATCTTACTGACCATTAATAAGCAGTAATTAGGAGTTACTTGAGGCATTGTTGTTGTCAGTAGTGAATACGTGTTCCTCATACGAAAGTTTTACCGATTTTTTTTTTAGAAGAAATTAAAAGAAATTGTCATTGAGTGAAGACTCAAATTGATTAAAAAAGATATCACATGTCACAAAAGATTTCCATTTCTATAAATGAATGCTGTGCTTTTGAACACTATTCATCTTTTTAAACATCCAAATAGAAAGCAGTAATTTTAAGTAAAAAATAAAATAATATTTGCATTACTAATCAAATAAATGCGCCCTTACAAATTGATCTTCTTTGAAAAACCTCAGCAATCTTCTAACCCCAAACGATGACTGTGGTGAGCTTCATGTTACAGAAACATGCGTGTTATTTGTCAGTTAACCCAAAAACATCAGGCAACAAGAAACATCAGGGAATAAACAGCAATTCATGTCTGATGAAAAAAGAGTTTAATCGAAATCTGCGGATGGTCATAACTCAATCACTTCAATTTCTGCTCTCTGTAAATGTTTATTTCAGAAGTGTCCTGAACTCCTGGTATTGAAATGATATCATATGCAGTTATACATTGACAATAGTTGCTTAATCATAAATATAATCCTGTACGTACCCAGATCTTTCTTCTAGAGTTTCACCTTCACTGGATCTCTCTGTGAAGCAAAATGAGTGGAGTCTCAGTCAATGATCCGAATGAACTGAAGGCGAGATCTGTGTGTGTTATTTTGTGTGAGTGTTTGTTCCCTCAGAGTTTGTCAGGTTTAGTGTCTGACCTGCAGGCATCAAAACGTTCAGTAGCATCTGACAGAAAGTGACGAGTCACACCCATGACAGATTATCACAGCTTCAGCTGATCAGATTCATGACTTTCAGTTCTAGTGACCCTCCAGACGTGAAGGTCAGTAAAAAGTTCAGGATAGGAACCTTGGGCCCACAGCCGGAGCCTGAACAGATTTCAGAGAAATCTAAGAGTTTAGAAACAAACATTATAAATAACGCCATAATATGACACAGAAACTAAGCCATACAAATATAGATATAACACAAGGGTATTTCTATATTGTGAAATGTGATCAGTTCTCTGAAATGACAGAAATGCATAATTCTGCTTGCACTGGATCAGCCCGTTCTCTCTGTCTTTGATATCTGTCAAGATTCAAGACTTTGATTTGTCACATACACAGTTATATAGAGGATATACAGCCAGAAGTGAAATGTAAATAAAGTGTCCCAAAACAGGTCAGTACAGCGATAGCAACATCCAAAAGTGACGATTTCTGGTAAGTTATCAGTGCAGACGTAATTCGGGTAGAAAGAAAAAGAAAAAGTAAGTAAAAATTAAAGTAAAAGCACAATCTTTGAGGAGCGACCTGGACGGCGCCATCTGGTATGGACTTGTATCTGTCGCTCCCTTCATCAGCTGACTGACGAGTCCACTCAACAGACACGCAGTTTGACACTCTTTGATTCTTCTACACAATAAAGCCAATGTGAACTGGGAAAGTGCTTTTTTTATGCCTGCATCTGAGCTGAGCCGGACGATTACGTCACTGTTTTCTGCAGTGTTGATATACATAAATTAACTAGACTAATAACTACTGATCTCTGCAACGGAATGAATCAATAATATATAGAATAAGCTGCACAATGACACCATTTTCTTTGTAGCCAAAATTATTTTCCAATTATTAATGTAAAGCTGCTTTGCCACAATTTGCATTGTAAAAGCACTATATAAATAAAGGTGACTTGACTTGACTTGTAATTTGGGATGAAAACAGCAGATCATCTGTATTGAGAATGATTGTGTGCCTGATGAGGGTCAATAAAAGGAAGGGCTGTTGACATATTCCTGCTAAACGACTGTCAGAGATCACTCAGTTATGTGGAAATAAAAGTATTTTACACGCAGCCACTTCCACTCGTGTTTCACACACAAACCCTCAAACACACAGGAATTACATTCAGAAGTTTTGACATTCTCTGACGTTTGCATGTTCCTCGGGGGCTTTACTTTAGCCGTCACGGCTCCGTCCGTAATCTGGAAAACCTTAAAGGTACACATCAGCAATCAAAGCTTGGATGACCAGTGTAAACTACTTTTCAATCTACATTTCTTTATTCTAAAAAAGAGAATGTATTTTTCCAGCACAATGCTGTGAACCTTGTCCTGACGCCTGACTGAACAAACTTGTGTTCAGAATGCATTGAGATGTGTGTGTGTGTTTTGTTGTGGTTCGTGATTAATACATTTCAAATGCAGGGCGTGTGTGAATGTGTCGCAGAACCCAGAAGAGAACAAACAGGATATTTGTGTGTTAATTTATTATTGTTTTTGTTAATTTAGGGTTAGGCTTATTCATCGACATTTATCACATCTAAATATAGTGCTTTGTGTTATTTGTCATTTGCTGTCATAAACATTTTACCTTCTTGTTTGGGTTGTAAAACAGTTCTTGATTCTGCCATGTTACAGATCTGAATTCAGAAAATATAAAACATTTTCATTTGAATCAGTGGCTGATCATGCTTTCACATGCCATCAATGCTAGGATCCCTTTCCATTGCACTGTGAAATAAAGCCGACCAACCAATAAATCTGTTGCATTGTTTGATAAACGACATGAGATAGTGGCAAGATAGTAGTGGTTAAAAAGGTTGGATTGAAAACATGTAAATACCATTTAGTTTCCTTATTTCCTTTCTGTGGCATGCAGGTGTCAGAAACAAAGTTGTGCAGTGCTGCTTTATATGATTATAGTGTTTCTGCTTACTGTCTTTGAATAGCCCGTCTGCTTTTCTTCATATTGATTTGAGCAGACAAAACACATGTTGAGCATTCATCTTGCTGTGAACAGGCTGTGTTTCTGGTCTCCAAATGGAGGCGTGGGATATGAATATCATATACTTGGGTTATATCCCACTTCTGATATAAGAACTTTATAGGGGTCGTCGTGGCCTTATGGTGGGGACCTGAAGGTTCTCAAACGCCACAAGCACTCTCTAGGAAACACACAGTGTTGCTGACTCGAGTATCTGGTCAGACTCTCCATGCGGCTCAGACTTATCCATCGCGCCAGGCCGATCTCCACAGAGTTTTAATTCTGTACATTTTGGTGTAAATATACTCAATGTAAGGGTCTGTTCTTCTGTCACACAGACGGTTCTGTATATAATGAGCACGACAAAGGAGAATCAAAATAAAGAGTCTTTGATGACAACACTAAGGAGAACACAGAGAAATACAACACAGCTGACACAACCGAGAATAGACAAAATGGAACTAAGGAGAACTCAGGGCTTAAATACAAGGAACAAACAAAGGGAAGTAATTAGGAAACAGCTGAACAGAATGACTAACCAAGAAGAGTAATGAGAGCTCAGGCAGGCGGGTGACAGAAACAAAGCAAACAAGACTCAAACCGAAGATAAGAGAATATATAAGTTACAATATGACCATATTAGCCCGGTTCTGTCAACACTCGCATTGGCTCCCAATTAAATGTTGCATACATTTTAAAATCTTGCTAATTACTTACAAAATAATCTCTAGGGCTCATCTCGTTGTCATGTTCTCCGCTGACATTCACTGCTGTTGTGGTCGTGTCCAGGCGCAGAGCCTCCATCTGATCTGGACACGGACCGGATCCGGCTGACTCCGGTAACCTCGGAATAAACAAAGACTGAAAGTAGCGTAGATACCCTTCCACTCTTCTCACAAAGCAACAAGTACATTGGGTATTATGGGAAGTGTATTGTGATGTGAATTATAGAAATAAGATTCAACTATATTACTGATCTGCCACTGTATGTGAACTGAACCGAGCTGGACGGTGACATCAGTTTTCTCCAGAGCCGATGTATAGATGAATGAACTCATTCCATATTGATGAACCTCACACTGTTATTGAATGGAACGAATCAACACTAACTTTGGCTGATCAATGACACTATTTTATTTTTAGAGGTGTTGTACAGCAGAATTAAACTGTTTGCATCATTGAATCATTAATTTCCTGATTATCCCTGTCTGTCTTGTATAATTCTCTATGTCAATAAATATCACAAAATTATCATGTTAGGATGAATGATGCCTCTTAACATCATACTGTACTAATGCCACATTGCCAATCAAAGCTTGGATGACCAGTGTAAACTACTTTTCAATCTACATTTCTTTATTATAAAAAAGAGAATGTATTTTTTCAGCACAATGCTGTGAACCTTGTCCTGACGCCTGACTGAACAAACTTGTGTTCAGAATGCATTGAGATGTGTGTGTGTGTTTTTGTTGTGGTTCGTGATTAATACATTTCAAATGCAGGGCGTGTGTGAATGTGTCGCAGAACCCAGAAGAGAACAAACAGGATATTTGTGCGTTATTTTATTATTGTTTTTGTTCATTTAGGGTTAGGCTTATTCATCGACATTTATCACATCTAAATATAGTGCTTTGTGTTATTTGTCATTTGCTGTCATAAACATTTTACCTTCTTGTTTGCAGGTGTAAAAAAAAATTGGAAAAAAAATTGGTCAGTAAAAAAAAGTTTTAAATAAAAAAATTCAAAAAAATATTTAAATATACAAAAAGTCTTTTTAACTATTAACTTAAAAAAAAGTAGTTAAAAACTTTTTTTAAAAAAGTTAAGTAAAAAAGTTTGTTAAACAAGTTTTTAAAAGTTTAGTTAAAAAAAAAAGTTAAAATTAAAATTTTTTTAAGTTAAAATGTTTTAGTTATTTTAGAAAAATTAAATTAGAAAAATGTTTTCCCAATTTTTTAATGGTAAAAAATGAAAATAAAAAAAGTTAATTTTAATTTTTTTTAATAATAAAAATTTAATTAATATAAATAAATTAAATGTAAAATTAAAATAAAATTAAAAATAATAATATATATATAATAATATATAATATAATATATATATAATAATATATATATATATATATTATTATATTATATATATATATATATATATATATATTATATATATATATATATATATATATATATATATATATATATATATATATATATATTATAATAATATATATTGATAATAATATAATATATATATATATATATATTTTTTATATATATATTATTAATAATATATATAATATAATATATATATAATATAATAATTATTATTTAATAATTATAAGTAGTAGTTTAGTAAGTATAGTAGTAGTAGTAGTAGTATTAGTATATAGTAGTAGTAGTATATATAGTATAAATTAATAAGTAGTAATATGTTCTGTCTGTATGTTTTAAATTTTGATTTCTGATAAATTCTAAAATAAATAAAGTTTTTTAAAAAAAAAAAAAAAATTTATAATTTTTTTTTTTAAAAAAAAAAAAAATAAAAATATCAAATTTTCTAAAAAAATTCAATAAAAAAGATAAAAAAAAAATTTTTAAAAAGGCAGCATAAATTTGTTGATTTTTAAAGTAAAAAGTTTGAACAGGAAACAACAGGAAAAAGTCTGCCAACAACTTTTCATTTGGAGTTAATTAACTAAAAGAGTACACAGGGAAACACTTGAAACAAGACATAGAGAAGAGTTATTTTTATAGTTTGTTTTTTTTTTTTAAATTTGCATTAGACATAATTACATTTTAAATTGATAAATTTAATTACATGTTTAAGTTCAACGTTAATATTTTTTTTTTTTTTTAAACGCGCTATAAAATTTTAAATATTTAATAACCTTTTTTTTATAGTTCGTTTTTTAGAAAGGTTTTTTTTCACTTTGAGCAAGTTGTTCGTTCAGACGGCCGAAGAAAAATCTTATTTGAAACTTGAGGCATTCTTGATGTGAGACAAACGTGTGAAGGATAATTTATGAGAAACAACTATTGATTTTTGTGTTGTTTTGGTTTCTCGATTTTATTATTTTAGTTTCATTTAAAATATTTAGTAAATTAGGATATTATTACATTTTTTTTTTTTCATTGTAGTTTGTTTTCATTGTTTTTATTATTAAAAATTTTTTTTTTTTTTTTGAATATTACGTTTTATATTATTTTTAATTTATTTTATTTTTATTTGATTGATTTTCATTTTAAGTATTTTATTTTATTCTGTTTTGCTGTCTGATTACCTTATCTCCATTCTGATTTTATAAAGTACTGAAGGTGCTTGAGAATTCTGATTGATAAATTAATCAGTAAAGTATTGATTAGATTGAAAAGTTCTTCTGAGAGAGATTGAATTTGAAAAATAATATAATTGAAGTTGTCCTCCTATTAAAAAAAATAAAAAGTATTAATTAAATTAATTGAAAATTTTTCATTGTTCATTAAATTAAATTTGCCTTTTTTATGTTTTTTTTTTTTTTTTTTTTTCTTAAAAGATTTACCTTTGATTTGCCTTTTTCATGCCTTGTAGTTTGTGGAATACACTTTGTTTTTTCAACTGGCTGCTGCTGAGCACTACAGGCTAAAGCAACGCCTAGCAGGCAGGACGTGACATATTGCAGTGGCCTGTACCCTTTGTGTTCTCTACTCTTCTGATGTGACCACGCTAATTTTACTTTTACAATAGGTGTCACAACACATTCAAATAGGGTTTCAAAAAAGGTTTAATAAAAACTCTACACAAATATAAATTTAATTGTTATTCTATTGTACTTAAAAAAATGACCTATTTGATTAAACAAATTTTACATTTGAAAAGGCATTTAACAGGCAATGCAATTTTTGACTGTAATTAAAAAAAATTATTGCACTGTAAATTTTTTGCAATGCCTATGTAAAAAGAGTAAAATGGAAATGACATGAAATAAAAAAAAACCCTGGACCATTTAAAGAATATTGGTTGATTTTGATTTATTTTGATTTTTTTTTTTTTTTTTTTTTTTTTTTTTTTTTTTTTTTTTTTTTTTTTTTTTTTTTTTTTTTTTTTTAATTTTTTTTTTTTTTTTTTTTTTTTTTTAAAAAAATGATTATATTTTTAATTTTTCAAAAAAAGAAATAATTCAAAGATATAATAAATTTAAGAATCAAATAGATAAAAGATTGAAAGAACATTTTTTTTTTTTTTTTTTTGCCATTTTTTTTTTTTTTTGATTTTTTTTTTTTTTTTTTCTTTTTTTTTTTTCAGATTTTTTTTATTTTGTAAGTAAACACTTTTTATTCATATTAATTTTAAAGTATTTAAAAGTAAAAACATTTAAGACAACAGAACATAACAGACAATACAAGCTCATTTCTCCTTATAGACTCTCACGAGGACAGACCAGACACCTCAGAGAGACGCGATGCATTTCAGCTAGCTTCATGTGCAATAATTGTTACCATTGGTGGTAAGTTTTTTGCTTTTGTTCATGCCATTTTATTTATGTGTTCTTTTCATTTTTTGGTATTTTTTCATATTTTATTTTATATTTTTCATGATGCTTGTTTTCATTCAGTATTTCTGTCAGTATGGCAACATACTGTGCCACAGGCACACACATACGATACACAACTGTGGTGGGGGTTTTGTTTTTTTTTGTCCTTTTTTTTTTATTTTTCCTTTAAATTTTTTTTTCCCTCTTCATGTTCCGCTCCTTTCTAATCGAACCATCCAAGGGACCAGGGAACAAGAAGTTTCAACAGGACCAAAAGAAGAATTAAAATAAAAAAAATAAAAAAAAAAAAAAAAAATAAAAAAAAAAATAAAAAATAAAACAAAAACAAAATAAAAAGAAATTCAAGGATAAAATACGATTGCACCCACGCACAATAGTCAGGCACAGTTTTCACTTGTCTTGCACTGTCCAGTGTTCCATTTTATCGCTTGCTCTCTTTTTCCTTCTCCCCATCCGGACCTCCTCCAGGCTTGCTCGGACAGCAGCGCCAGACAGTTGCCCCTTGTCTTGCCTTTTTTTTTTTTTGTGTTTTTTTTTTTTTTTTTTTTTTTTTTTTTTTTTTTTTTTTTTTTTGTTTGTTTGTTTTATTTAACATTCATTATTATTGATATATATAATTATTCATAGGACAATTATAGGGAGGAGACCAGGAGAAGAGGGACAAAACACTGGATCCTCATGAGGGACGCATGGATGGAGAAAAAAAAGACAAAAAAAAAATGTCTAAAAATAAAAAATCATCCTGGGGAAATAGTGGTCAGTGGAGGAAATTTCCTACTGGGATGCTTTCTGACTTTTCCTACTGCTACTTTGAACACTTTGCTATTTCTAATTTATTGAACAAAGAAGTAAAAAAAATTGACAAATTGAGGCAGAGAACATCTTTGGCTTATCTATTTTTTTTTTATTTAATATTTTATTTGATTTCTCTGAATAAATGTTTTTTTTAGTTTTTGTTATTGTTTTTTTTTTTTTTGACTTGGGCAATGTTATTGTAGTTTCCAGTTTTTTAAAGTATTTATTATTTATACTATTTACCAATTTTTTTTTTATTTTTTCAACTTCAACTTCTTGAGTGAGTTCTGTAAAAAAATGTTTGAATTTGCTCAACTTTAAAAATTTTTGTTAAAGAACAGTTGCACCTCTTCCACAAAAAAAACAATCTTAAAGTTTAACCCAAAATATTTTTTTTTTTTTATGGCTGACAACTTTTTTTTTTAGTCAGTATTTTTTTTTTTTTACAAAAGTTTTGTGAAAAAAAAAAAAGCTTAGGAAATAGTACCAAGTTTTTTTTTTTTTGCACTGGCTTAAAAATTTTTTACAGTGTGGGTTGTAAAACAGTTCTTGATTCTGCCATGTTACAGATCTGAATTCAGAATCAGTTCATATTTTAATCAATCATATCAGTGATCACAGAAGCATCACATTACAACACTGCATTGCTCTTGACAAAATGGACATAATTGCGTTACGTCGTTGCCTTTTATCATTATTAGCTGGCCGAGTGTGTGGAAAGTTTTCAGATCCCAGGACTTCTCAGCATTAAAATGTCACGTGAGTTCTCTTATGAAAGGTTTTACTTAATCACTGGCCAAGCCTGTTTTCTGAGTGCCGTTTCTCACCTTCCTGGCATAATCTGTTTTTCCCTGAGCTAACCTCTCTCTCTCTCTCTCATTTCAAACCATGTCCAAGACTCCAACGTTCTTGTTTCTTTTTCTAAGAATTAAACACTGTAATAAACTTTAATTGGCCTAGTCACATTATTAAAGGCCAAGGAAACAACTAGTGGTCCCGTTTTGATGAATGAACTGATAAAATACCTAAAAATACCTAAATGCAATATAAATCACTTTGGATAAAATACATAAATGTCAACATAGCTATTTAATTTCTAGGTGCTCATCTTTTAATCATATTAAAATGTCAAAAGATAATAATAAATATTTTAGTCTCTTTCATCCGATGCCTCATTGTACGATAGCTGACAGCTGACGTCGCTTTTCCTGAGACCCGAAGCCTTTCAGTCTGAGGATGTCCTAAAATGTCCACCGTACTCTGGGCGGAAACACTCTCTATTCTGGAAAGCTCAGGATATTCATGTCCATGTTCTTTCCACCGAGGCGAAGGTTTCTCTAATCTCTTCAAATCTCATCATCATCATCATCATCATGTGCAGAGTTTGGTGGCATGTAGTCTTCAGATAGCCTTCCCAACAAGACATTCAACGCACATGATGTCCTTGGTCTGTTTTTGGGTTGTGGGAGGTGGAGGTCCTCAGTCAGGTCATCATCATCCACATCCTCTGACTGGTCAGTCTCAAACAAAACTATTAGTTTGTTACAGTAAGTTGAGTTTAATCTGAGACCAAATTCATCCTATGGCATATTTCTCTTTTGTAAATAATTATCAAAGTATGAACATGAACTATTAAAACTAAATTAACATCAATAAACATTTGTATCATAAAACTAGTGGCTTAACTGATTAATGTATTTATTTATTTACATTCTATTGCTTCTCAACGGCGCCATCACAGCGTCGGTCGTTCTGGAGCAGATCTCGTTAGAAGGATGGTCTGTTACAGTCATGGGATCTTTGTCCTCCAAACCCCTCCAGTCACAGTCTTCAGTGATTCTGCAGTGTTTCCCCGTGTGGTTGTCTGTCGCACACACGAGGCCAGATTCCACTCAGACGTTTTGTGATGTTCCGTTATCGTTACGAACGTGAAGTCCAAGAGTCACATGTCAAAGATTTCAGAACGCTCGTTTTTACGTCCTTGCACGAGTTGGGCCCAGCGATGTCCGTGACGTCCTGTTGGGATGGTATTGTGCAGCGAGGCTCCAGTGTCTTCACCTCATCATGGAAGCCTTCTTTCTCTCCCACACTGAGAGGGCACATCCCTTCGATAAAGAGATGAAGTTTGGGCAGAGTTGCTGAGGGTTATCCTCTCTTTTAGTCTTAGCCGCTTGCTGCTGTCGTTCTGTACATCAGTGCCTTGTTACATGCGCTCTCAGATTTGGCGTCTTTAAATATTTGACTTTGGCATCACGCATTTTGTTATACATGTGTAACACACGCTGCACGGCGGGAGCTGGAACAATTCTTTCGTTTTCTATTACAAGTGAACTACTGAATGTTTGTTCATGCGGACATTAGCGGCATGCACTTATGCTACTTCCTGTCACTGTTTAAGTTCAGTGATGACAAGACTGCAATGTTCACCGAGTTGAAGACAGGCACATCACACCTCTCTTCATAAACTCACACTGGTTGCCAATGCCGTCGAATTCAGTGACGTTTGGCTACAGAACAGCCGCTGGCTCTGCGTCTGTATCCCTAAACACTCCAGGAGCTCATTTCCTCGAGCGTACAGTGGCTTGTGGTGCCATTGCAAACACCTTTACCTGACCCGTTCTCTGCTGGAGGATTGACCCGCCTGCTTCAACCCTGCGGAGTCTTCAGCCATTTTCAAGAAATCTTTTGTCAACACTTGTCAAGTCAAGTCAAGTCAAGTCATCTTTATTTATATAGCGCTTTTTACAATGCAAATTGTGGCAAAGCAGCTTTACATTAATAAGAAAATGGTGTCATTGTGCAGCTTATTCTATATATTATTGATTCATTCCGTTGCAAATATCAATAGTTATTAGTCTAGTTAATTTATGTATATCAGCACTGTAGAGAACAGTGACATGATCGTCCGGCTCAGCTCAGTTTGTATACAACGGCGCCAGTGCAGGCATATCAAAAACACTGCTGAATATCAAGCAAGTGTCCCCAACTTAAGCAAGCCAAAGGCAACAGCGGCAAGGAACCAAAACTCCAACAAATGGAGAAAAAAACCTCGGGAGAAACCAGGCTTAGTCGGGGGGCCAGTTCTCCTCTGGCCAACAGTGAACACTTGTCCGATACTCAGGCAGAGTTACAGGTCATTAAACCGTTTTGGAATCGCAACAGTCAAAATATTTAATCTAGTTTAAGATCTTTTTGATCACGCCGGTATGGGACGGTTTGTTGGGATATGTGCCACTGGCTGATGAGTCGGTAAGGTCTTAACAGAGGATGAGCTAGTTAACACAGTCTCCGCCGACACCACAGGGCCACATTGCTGCCGCACACAGGCACAGGTTCCCCGTCCGACCCGGACACGGCCCAGATCCAGCCAATCACGTTAATTGGTAAACCTCGGGATAAGCAGAGAGACAAAAAATTAGCGTAGACGCCATTCTTCTTCTGATGTACCGAGTACATCTGGTGTTATAGGAAGTGATCCCGGTTCCGGCTGACCTGATCTATGCAGCCTAACAATCCTTTAACGGATATGAAGACAAAAGTTTATAGTGCGTCATGTGTATGCCAAGTTAAATAGATGCGTTTTTAGTCTAGATTTAAACTGACAGAGTGTGTCTGCTTCCCGAACAATGCTAGGAAGATTGTTCCAGAGTTTAGGTGCCAAATAGGAAAAGGATCTACCGCCTGCGGTTGATTTTTATATTCTAGGTATTAACAACTGGCCAGAATTCTGAGATCGTAATAGACGCGAAGGACTATAATGCATTAAGAGCTCACTCAGGTACTGGGGAGCTAAGCCATTTAGTGCTTTGTAAGTAATTAGCAAGATTTTAAAATCTATACGATGTTTAATAGGGAGCCAGTGCAGTTTTGACAGAACAGGGCTAATATGTTCATATTTCCTGGTTCTAGTAAGGACTCTAGCAGCTGCGTTTTGGACCAGCTGTAATTTGTTTATCACGCGAGCAGGGCAACCACCCAATAGAGCGTTACAGTAATCTAGTCTCGAGGTCATAAACGCATGAACTAGCTGTTCCGCATTTGTCATTGAGAGCATATGTCGCAATTTAGATATATTTTTAAGATGGAAGAATGCGGTTTTACATATGCTAGAAATGTGGCTTTCAAATGAAAGATTGGTATCAAAGAGCACACCCAGGTTCCTCACTGACGAAGACGACTTAACAGAGCAGCCATCAAGTGTTAGACAGTATTCTAGGTTTTTATGTGAAGTTTTTGGTCCAATAATTAGAATCTCTGTTTTTTCTGAGTTTAGTAGTAGGAAATTACAAGTCATCCAATTTTTTATATCAGCTACGCATTCTGTTAATTTTGAGAATTGGTAGGTTTCGTCAGGGCGTGAGGAAATATAGAGCTGAGTATCATCAGCGTAACAGTGAAAGCTAATGCCATGCTTCCTAATGACATCTCCCAAGGGTAACATGTACAGAGTGAAAAGCAACGGTCCTAGAACTGAGCCTTGTGGTACTCCATATTTAACTTGTGATCGAAATGACATCTCTTCGTTTACTACTACAAACTGATAACGGTCGGATAAGTATGATTTGAACCATGCCAATGCAATTCCACTAATTCCAGCATAATTTTCTAGTCTATTCAAAAGAATATTGTGGTCGATTGTGTCAAAAGCAGCACTGAGGTCTAGTAACACTAATAGAGAGATACAACCATGATCTAATGATAAGAGCAAATCATTTGTAACTCTAATGAGAGCAGTCTCAGTACTATGGTACGGTCTAAATCCTGACTGGAAATCCTCACAGATACCATTTCTTTCCAAGTAGCAACTAAGCTGAGATGATACTGCCTTTTCTAGTATTTTTGACAGAAAAGGTAGATTGGAAATCGGTCTGTAATTGACTAATTCACCAGGATCAAGTTGTGGTTTTTTAATAAGAGGTTTGATAATAGCCTGCTTAAAATTTTTTGGTACGTAACCTAGTGATAAAGATGAATTAATGATCTTAAGAAGAGGATCTATGACCTCTGGAAGCATCTCTTTCAATAGCTTAGTCGGTATAGGGTCTAACATACATGTTGTAGATTTTGATGATTTAACAAGTTTAGACAATTCTTCCTTTCCTATAGCAGCGAATGAATGGAATTTTTCCTCAGGGATACAACAACCCACTGTCTGATGTGATACTGTAGTAGACAGTTGCATGGCTATAATTTTCTCTCTAATGTTGTCAATCTTGCAAGTAAAGAAGTTCATAAAGTCATTACTGCTGTGCTGTTTGGAAACATCAGAAGTTGAGGCTGTATTTCTTGTTAATTTAGCCACTGTATTAAATAAATACTTAGGGTTGTGTTTATTTTCTTCTAAAAGATTTGAAAAATAAGCAGATCTAGCGGTTTTTACAGCCTTTCTGTACTCCATCATTTTCTCTCTCCATGAAATCCGAAAAACTTCTAGTTTTGAATTCTTCCAGCTGCGCTCCAGTTTTCTGGCTGCTCTCTTAAGGGCCCGAGTGTGCTCGTTATACCATGGCGTTGGACTAATATCCTTAATCTTTTTTAAGCGCAAAGGAGCGACAGAGTCTAGAGTGTTCGAAAAGAGAGCGTCAATAGTTTCTGTTGCAACATCGAGTTCTTCTAAGCTGTCTGGTTTGCTAAGTTGATGAAACTGATCAGGAAGATTATTTATAAAGCAATTTTTAGTGGTAGAAGTGATGGTTCTAACATATTTATGGCAGACAGGCGGTTTTCCAGCCTTGGATAAATGTAGCACGCATGAGACTAGATAATGATCTGAGACGTCATCGCTCTGCTGCAGAATTTCAACGGCATCAATATCGATTCCATGTGACAATATTAGATCTAGAGTATGATTACGACAATGAGTTGGTCCTGACACGTGTTGTCTAACTCCAATAGAGCTTAGAATATCTGTTAGTGCCAATCCCAATGCGTCTTTTTCATTATCTACATGTATATTAAAATCACCAACAATAAGGACTTTATCCACAGCCAGTACTAACTCCGATAGAAAATCAGCAAATTCTTTGATAAAATCTGTATGGTGCCCTGGTGGCCTGTATACAGTAGCCAACACAAATTTCAGATGAGATTTGTCACTTACATTATATAACGTTACATAGAGCACCATCACTTCAAAAGAGATATATTTGAAAGACTTTTGAGTAATACTGAAGATATTACTATAGATTACAGCAACACCTCCCCCTTTACCTTTCTGACGAGGTTCGTGTCGATAATAGTAACCTTGAGGGCTAGACTCATTTAAAGTAATGTAATCGTCTGGTTTTAGCCAGGTTTCTGTCAAACACAGCACATCTAGGTTATTTTCTGTGATAATATCATTTACAATAAGTGCTTTTGAAGAAAGGGATCGAATATTCAGCAACCCAAGCTTTATCATTTTGTTATCTTTATAATCTCTGTTTACTACTTGTTGAACATCAATTAAATTATCACCCGTAAATGGGTTTGGAAGTTTTCTGTATTTATTAGTTCGGGGTACAGACACAGTCTCTATCTGACGATATCTAGGTGAAAGAGTCTCTATGTGTTGGGATTTATCTGAATTCTGTGACGTGAGACAGCTAGCAGACGGTCGGTTTAGCCAGTCTGTCTGCTTCCTGACCTGGGCCCCAGTTAGTCAAGGTTGAGCTCTAAGACTATGTGCCATATTACTAGAGAGAAGAGCGGCACCACCCCAGGAGGGATGAATACCATCTCTTTTCAACAGGTCAGGTCTGCCCCAAAAACTTTTCCAATTGTCTATGAAACCTATATCATTCTGTGAACACCACTTAGACAGCCAGCCATTGAGTGATGATAGTCTGCTAATTATCTCATCACTCCTACGAGCAGGAAGGGGTCCAGAAAAAATTACAGTGTCTGACATCATACGTGCGATTTCACACACCTCTTTAATGTTAATTTTGGTGATCTCCGACTGGCGAAGTCGGACATCATTAGCGCCGACGTGAATAACAATCTTAGAGTATTGACGATTAGCATTAGCCAGCACTTTTAAATTTGCTTTGATGTCAGGCGCTCTGGCTCCCGGCAAACATGTGACTATGGTGGCTGGTGTCTCTATTTTCACGTTCCGTGTAATAGAATCGCCAATAACTAGGGCACTTTCAACAGGATTCTCAGTGGGTGCGTCACTGAGTGGGGAGAACCTGTTTGATGTTCTAATCGGAACGGAAGAGTGGTGTTTTTTAACACGACTAGGCCGCCTCACGGTCACCCAGTTGCCCTGCTGCACGGGCTCTACAGCCGAAACCGAACAATGTACGGAGTTCACTAGGCTAGTCGCATCCAAAACAGTATCTGAAGCGCTTGCATTCTTACTATCCTCAATTAAAGTTTGGATGCGTGTCTCTAATTCTAAGATTTTCTCTGTCAGCCTGACTATTTCCCTACATTTATGACATGTGAATCCTTCATCGCTGACAGAAAAAGCTAAACTATGCATGTGACAGGCAGTGCAAGTAAC
Source organism: Opsariichthys bidens (assembly GCA_037194245.1). Classification (NCBI taxonomy): domain Eukaryota; kingdom Metazoa; phylum Chordata; class Actinopteri; order Cypriniformes; family Xenocyprididae; genus Opsariichthys; species Opsariichthys bidens. The sequence continues at coordinate 278,258 of CM074292.1, forward strand.
AATGAAAGGAGAAGATGACATAGCTTACCGTGTTTGTAGACCGATCCGACTTACCAGATGTTTGATGAATTTGAAGAAAACGAGAGCGCGACAGAAATGACGTTGGGCACGGATAACACAAACTAGCGTAATGCTAACGCGTTGTGATGGTGATTTAGATTAAAAGATTAAAAACTAGCGATGTCAAATTAATGTGATAGGCAATATAAGACAATATCAGATATATAGTGAAGATAAAGTAGACAGCAAACAATAACAATAAATAGATTCAAATAAAGCTATGGAGCAACAGACTCAAACAATTCAGCAGCGAGGCAGACAGAAGCAATCGATCAAGTCTCGCGAGCACACTTGACCTATTAATACTTACAATTAGATTATATCCACTTTTATAATTAATTTTTACAAAGAAACTCTGCTTAACTGACTGGGACTGTCACAACATACTGCTCCCTTTTGTCGGTTTTATTGTTTAAATTGTTCTGCTCACTTGTAATTCACTTTGGATAAAATCATCTGCTAAATAATCAAACTAAGATGTCTTTGATGTCACACCTTCCTTCTCATTAGATTAGTTTACATAAGGTGTGACATCAAAGACACACACACACACACACACACACACACACACACTCCTGAGCTAGAGAGCGCTGGAATGTGGTTTGGTCTCTATCACACTGCTGTGGGAACGTGAGTCATGCCAAAAATGAATCTTGAGAAGAATCACAAAAGCAATTCTAGTAATGAATCCCTTGATGATATGAGTCAGACAAGTTTGTGAAATTCAATTTGTGTTTCAGTGGTTTATAATTACAAATGAATGCTAATTAATGGTTGTTTTAAAATTTGTTAAATTACTTTTAGATAAAGCTTCTGCTTCATTGTTTTCATGTCTGAAACATAGTCACACTTGTCTACAAAACCACTAAAAGACTCAATGAATTGGTTTTTATTTCAGATTTTCAGTCATAAACACCACTTATATATTTGCTGGAGAAACAAAGTCTTTGAAAAGCACTAAAGAAGTACAAATGACATGACTGTTGTCATTTGTAAAGCACATGCTGAATTGTCTTCTCTCGGTTTCATGAATAATTATTTGACACATTGTTGTGATACAGTGATCGTCTTACATGTCAAAACTGAATGTCGTCACTGAACACGAGAATAAAAGCGTGTGCGATACATAACTAGATCATATTACAACTTACACTACGGTTTATTCATATTTGATAACCTTCGCTACCATTTATTACAGCATTTATTAAATTGTTACTATATAGATATGTTAATGTTCATAATACTTATGTTAATTATACTTATTAAAAATCAATTTTATTCCTATAGCGCTTTAGTGGTATATTTTGGCACACGTGTAGATGTTTTGTAATGTGTGCTTTACTTACAGAATGAGTTTTACATCACTGAAGATGTTGTTCATCACTCAAGACTTGATTGACATAACTCAGTTAAGTGAGAGCTCGCTCGGTCTCAGTGTTCGTGCTCTTTCTGATTGTGTTTCGGTTTAAGGATGTTATGAAAAGACATTTGAGCTGCTTTCACAACAGCAGAAGATGAACTGGAACAACTGAATTCTCTGGATGTTTTAGGCGGTGACGCGAGCAGCTATTAACGCGTCTGTTTCTGCAGTGTGATTGACATCTCTGGAGGAACACCCTGAAAATTCTCTGAAAGTGTTGCAGAAAATGTCCAAAGAATGTTCGGACTTCTGAACCCTGAGGCGAAGATCTACTTCCCTGTTGTGGTGACGTTCATTTTCAATCTGTCAACAGTCCCCTGTTACCATATTAATATGCCTTATTAATACGCCATATTCCTGCCGTTACCCTGACGTCGTTCATTATCAATGCGGTGTGTTCCTGCAGGGTTGAGGACAGGAGGTTCTCCAGACACACTGAATGTTGAAATCACGCTCATCACATTCAGATGATTCAGTACTGGTTTTAATAGTTCATAGAGGCTTCATACCGAATTCAGTGGATGATTCGTCCGTCGGTTTTTAGGCGGTCCCCTCGGTTTGCAGCTGACAACATTAAAAGTCATGTGTAGAGGCACAAAAACATTATTGGAACCCATGAACTCACTGCAAGAACAGAAAAAACACTGACATTTTTTCTAAAATAAATTCCCAAAGAAATAAGCGCAAACAGGTTTGCAACGACATGGCGGGGAGTAAAATGATGACAGAACGATCGTTTTGTTGGCTTAATTTTCCCTTAAAGGTCAATCATTCAAACTAAAACGCATTTAAAAACCACCAAATATGACCCAAGCGCTGTGCAGTGAATAAAATCCATCAACAAGTGCAGAACATACAATAGACATGTTTTCAAAAGACTTTCAACACTGAGAAAAGAAAACCGGATCAATGTCATCCAGGAATGTTATCTGTGTTCAGATCAGACTTCAGAGACCGTTCCTGGATCTTCTGAAGCGTCTTCTGTGAGTCCTGGACTCTGATCCCGGGAGCCGCGGCGCCCTCTACAGCAGCAGAGCAGCATTACACACTGAACACACGACCTGCAGCAGAAACGGTGCGTGTTTATGGAAAACACTTCAGCCACTTTGAGCCTGATGCCGGGAACAGACGCACACGGATATGGGAAGAGGGAGAGGAGTAGGAGACACTTCGGATCAAGACCTGGATTATCAGGACGATTTAAGAGCATCTGATGGATCTGATTGAGAACAAACCGTTAATAAGGCGAGAAATATATGAGAAGAAGCTGGAGATGGAAGAGAAAAAGAGGAATAGCGCCTCAGTGATCCGATGAAAGGACGAGACGTTTCCTACAAGGAAAACACGAGTATGTACAGAAACAGGCCATAAAACCACAGGATCAGACGTGGATTCAGTCTGAAGGAAAAGCTCTGGAAGCTCTTAACCCTCTAAAACTGATTCTGACTGCCTCTTTCCCTGTCACCACAGAATCCAATAGCTCAATCCTACACCTGCAAACTACAGTAATGGAGCCAACGAGAGGAAAAAGCGGATGTGTTTTTGGAGAAAAAAAAAAAAAAAATATATATATATATATATATATATATATATATATATTATAAGCAGCTCAGCACAGGACTGAATTCAACACTCGCGTGAGGACGGCATTATGAGATGAACGAGATGTTTTAGAGACAGCAGAGCATGTACTTTTGTAAGTGTATGAGTTAGAGGAAAGCGTTTGAGATGTAACGGATCCTTCATCGCGCGAGTCACACAGTAGGTGGCGGTAAAACTCCCGCGCAGCGAACCGCCATGAATCCAGAAGAAGAAGAAGATGGACGGTGAGACGGGGTCACACGCGCGGGCAGCGCGTCTGCGGTCCGATTGAGAGAAACTCAGCGATTTCTGCCGCAGCGCTGAAAGGCGCGCGATGAACGCGTGAAAATGTTCGGCTGCGTTTTGAGAAAAATGAGCTGGAAGGGAAACGGCGCGCGCAGAAGCGTGTGCACGAGACAGCCTGAGGTGCGCGTCAGATTCGCTCCGAGTCCCACAGGTGAAACAAACACGATAAAAGGCAACGGGCAAAGATTAAAACAGATCGAATATCATAACTGCACTATTACTGCTTTTGCACTATCTTCATGAGTCACTATTTTATTTTGTTGTTATTGTCAATCGCATCTAGGGTCTGAGGGAAACGAAATTTCAGTTCTCTGAATGTATGTGCTGTGTGTATATATATATATATATATATATATATATATATATATATATATATATATATGGCAGAACTGACAATAAAGTGGACTGTAACACAGACGCTGACTGGCCGCACAGCACAGCTTCTGCTGTGAGATTGTCGTGATTGTTAAATGAACTGCTCTTGTCTGCTGGTGTTCAGGGTTTCTTCACCTCGGAGGTCTCCGCACGGCTCTCTATAACTACCTGTTCGCCAAGCAGCGGCGCGGCGCGTTCATCCTGCGGCTGGAGGACACGGACCGCGCGCGCCTGACTCCCGGGGCCGCGGACGCTATTGAAGACATGCTGGAGTGGGCAGGTACGTGACAGAGATCCTAGACTTCTGCGTCAGTGCGTCCATGAAAACCCCTAATTTCCATGAACTCAAGTAATAATTAGAATGGTTCACTGCTCCCTGCTGGAGGAAAGATCTCCCCACCTTCAGCAGGAACACAGAATCCCTGGCGATATTCAAGAGACGGCTGAAAACTCATCTCTTCTGTGAACACTTGACGTCTATCCTATCCTTTCTTTTTCCCTTCCTCCTCTAGCTTATGTTACTGAACACTGTCTGAAACTGGTGTTGTGTCCGCTTCCCTCTTCTATCCTCACTGGATAGTCTGCCAAAGAATAAACGTAAAATGTTTTCAGTGTGCCAGCGGCACAGACAGTTTTATACACGGTAATGCAATTAAAATATCAAGGAAACAAACTGCAAGTTATGAAAAACATTTATAAATTTGTAAAGGCAAACCCGTTAAAACGCATTAATTGGCAGCAAGAACAATTAAAGCCAAATTCTCATTGAAAGCTAAATAGCAATGCTCTGGTCAGAAAAACGGTTCCAGCCGAACTGGCTTTTCTAAATGAGCCATTTACTAATGAAATGACAGATAATGAATAATCAAGACATGCTTATTTAAACCCAGATTTGGGTCAAATATGGACCAACCTAACCAATGGGTTCCTCTTTTTTTTTTTTTTTATAAAATTTTTAACCCAATGGTTGGGTTTGTTCATTTTGACCCAAATCTGGGTTGAAACAACTCCGCATGTTTTAGAGTGAAGAAGACTTTAGTCAACATTCAAAAATACATCAATAATTTCCTAATCATTGATCACACAACTGCTTGTAATACTGAACGGGAATGTTATTTCTTATATTAAACCACACAAGAACGCTTTGATTGATCTGTACCAACACAAACCGGCAGTTACATTTCATCGTGGAGCATTTATTGCTTTGTCAAGACTGAACAAGAAATTAAAATGTTACAAAAATACAAAATCGTTAGAGATGCAATTGTCCCAACGCGATTTTTACCGTCTCCGATTTTCTTTCAAGGAACTTTAATTGACAGCGTATACAGACAAAAATCTACGTTTCTTCAATGCTAAATATGTTTGTAAAAAAAAACAAAACAAGTAAATATACAGTAATAAAATAAAATTCAAATAGGACAAATAAATACAATAGAATAAAGAAATAAAGTTGACTAAGTTGGTGAGGAATAGATTGCTACAGAAATGAAAGTAATCGCATGTATTCATGCTTGCGATGTTCAGAAGTTGCTCAGTCAAGAGCAGAGAGTGATTTTCTCTGTCTTTTGCTCTTTGATGAACACGACAGGAATATTAGGCAGCTGTCACTGATCCAGAATACTTTCAACTTTTATTAATTGATATAGCACATTTAAAAACAACTCTGTTGCCCAAAGTGCTTCACAGACATTTCAAAAGAGGAGTGTAGAGACGTAAAATATAAAAATAAAACCAATATAATATAGCATAACAAATGAACAAACCTACACACGAACACCCAAAAACCTCTATAGATGGAGCCTGAAGAACACAGAGAGTTGAGGAGCCACTGCTGTAAAAGCCGATCACCTTTGACCCTCTGAGGGACCGCCAGCAGCAGCTGATCTGACCATCTTAACGCCCTAGCTAAACGTTTACAGAGAGAGAGACAAGATCAAACCCAACAAATATACGAGAACTTGTTGTGGGAGCTGTTTGAAGAATATCAGTGAGGACACGACATCTCTTCTAATCCGTTCAATCTGTCATATCAGAAAGTTCAAGAAATCCTCACAGGTATTTGAAGAGAATCCAGGACGTGCTTCCACCGGCTTTAGCAGTGTTATTGTGCGGCAATGTGCAGTTCTACTTATGAAATCAGAGAAATATGTTGTTCTAGCCGCTTTAACTGCATTCGGATGTCAGAACCAGATTAACCAGGGGGGGAAAAATCAGTTCGCTTCAGCCCTAATTTCAACTAGTGATGATAGAGCACAACAGTCAGGCTACAGATGGAACCAAATGTCATTGCCTTCAGCAAGATGAAGGTAAGCAGAAGCCGGTGCGACTGCAGCGCTCATGCGAATCCGTTCAGGATCCTGTTACACTGTGTGTGTGTGTGTTTCAGGAATCCCTCCAGATGAAAGCAGCCGCAAAGGAGGGAATTATGGACCATACGTTCAGTCTGAGCGGCTGCAGCTCTACTCACAGGCCGCATCATCTCTGCTGCACACAGGCCACGCCTACTACTGCTTCTGCACCAATCAGAGGCTGGAGCTGCTGAAGAGAGAGGCGCAGCGGAGCGGACACATACCGCGGTAAAATGATATTCTCCTTTCATTTTAACCAATTAAAAGTACATTTAAATTGAACAGTGAATGTTCTGATCTCACCGGTGTTGTCGACTGGCTTCACTCCAGTATGATTTCACATGAGTCTCTTCAGAACTAACTGTACTTGATTTATGAGCCTCCAGAACTTCACACACAGCCTCAATTAGAACTCCTTTCAAAAAAATTAAGTGCAAACAACAAGTGCAACTATAATCAAAGTACTCTCTCTCAATATTCAAAGTGCAAACAGAGACCAGAGCTCAGAGGTTGTTTCAACTACATAGCCCAGCCTAAGATAGGCTATTGTATGTGCTCTAATTAGTCACATCATGGAGCTCGTGTTTTCCTTTCCCGATCGCGCAAACTCTGGGAATAGGGAGCGGCAGTGCAGAGCGCATTCTACAAGATAAGACATTTATCAGACACTTAGGCTCTGTTGCGGAACGAATCCTCCACCACGGTCTTGTCAGTCATGTCGTCACTTACTCTAGTCATGTGATCAGTGAACTGATTCCTGCTGCACTGAGTGTGACTCTGCAGCTCGTGCTGGATGAGCTCTTATATCTAAAAGTAGATATAGAACATTATGACTACCCTCCCAATATTGTGTTGCTCCACTTTTGCTGCCAAAACAGCCCTGACCCGTCGAAGCACCCGTTCGCAGCTGATCCTTTAAGTCCTGTAAGTTGTGAGGGGATCCTCCATGGATTGGACTTGTTTGTTCAGCACATCCCACATTGTTGTGCTCCTCAAACCATTCCTGAACCATTCCTGCTTTGTGTCAGGAGCATTATCCTGCTGAAAGAGCCACAGACACCAGGGAACACTGTTTCCATGAAAGGGTTTATGGTCTTCAACAACGCTTGGGTAGGTGGTTCGTGTGACCGTGACGTCCACATGGATGATGGACCCAAGGTTTCCCAGCAGAACATTGTCCAGAGCATCACACTGCCTCCACCGGCTCTTCTTCTTCCCACAGTGCATCCTGGTGCCATGTGTTCCCCAGTCCTAACGCACCCGTCCATCCACGGGATGTAGAAGAAAACATGACACATCTTCTTCCATTTCTCCGTGGTCCAGTTCTGATGCTCACGTCCCACTGTCGGCTCTTCCGGCGGTGGACAGCGGTCATCATGGACACTGACCGGTCTCGTCTGCAGCTCCACACGCAACAAACTGATGCTCTGCGTGTTCTGACAGAACCAGCACGAACTTCAGTTTGAGCTCCAGGAGCTCGTCTGTCGGACCGGACCACACGGATAGGCCTTCGCTCCACACGTGCATCAATGAGCCTCGGCCGCCCATGACCCTGTCTCCGGTTCCCCACTGTCCCTCAGAAGGGAACGTCCCACAAGAGCTGCAGTTCTGGAGATGTTCTGACCCTCGTCAGACTCCCTCAAATCCTTACGCTTGATCATTTTTCCTGCTTCTAACATCAACTTTGAGGACAAAATGTCCACTTGCGGCCTCATATATCCACCACTGACAGGAGATGAAGAGATGATCAGAGTTCTTCACTTCACCTGTCAGTGTCATCATGTGATGCCTGATTGCTGAAATAAATTAAATGTATGACTGATTTTGATAGATTTTGAATCGTTTAAAGACTCAAATGTGAACATTTTATAAAACTTTGTTTTTGTCAACGTGTGTCTGAATGGTAAAGTTGTTTAAATTGTGGTATTACGGAGTGTATGTTTCTTCCCGCTCATATGGTGTTGGTTTTATGTGTGTGACGGTACGTGTCTCAGGTATGATAACCGGTGTCGGCACCTGCGGCCGGAGCAGATCCAGGAGAAGCTGGCGCTCGGCATCCCTCACGCGGTCCGCTTCAGACTGGACGCCGGCGCAGAGCCCTTCCAGGACCTGGTGTTCGGCCGGACCCAGCACGAGGTGGCTGCAGTGGAGGGCGACCCGGTCATCCTGAAGGCTGACGGATTCCCTACGTACCACCTGGCCAGTGTGGTGGATGACCATCACATGCGCATCAGTCACGTGCTGCGCGGCTCTGAGTGGCTGATCTCCACCGTCAAACATCTGCAGCTGTTTGCCGCGCTGCGCTGGAGTCCGCCGGCGTATGCTCACCTGCCGCTGCTGCTCAACCGTGACGGCAGCAAACTCTCCAAACGGCAGGGTGACATCTTCATCCAGCGCTTCAGAGAGCATGGTGTCCTCCCCGAGACCTTGCTGGACCTCATCACTCACGCCGGGTCCGGGTTCAACAGTGAGTCTGAAATAATCGCACTCATATTTCCATGTACAGTGCATCCGGAAAGTATTCACGGCGCTCCACTTTTCACATTTTATGTTACAGCCTTATTCCAAAAGGGATTAAATTCATTATTTTCCTCAAAATTCTACAAACAATTCCCCATAATGACAACGTGAAAGAAATGTTTCAAATCTCACGTACGTCAGCATTCACAGCCTTTGCCTTGACACTCAAAGTTGAGCTCAGATGCTTCCTGTTTCCACTGATCATCCCAGAAGATTCTGCAACTTCACTGGAGTCCACCTGTGATAAATTCAGTTGATTGGACATGATTTGGAAAGGCACACATGTGTTTATAAAAGGTCCCAGAGGTAACAGTGCATGTCAGAGCACAAACCAAGCCATAAAGCCCAAGGAATTGTCTGTAGACCTGCTCCAGAGCGCCCTGGACCTCAGACTGGGGTGAAGGTTCGTCTTCTAACAGGACAGCGACCCTAAGCACACAGCCAAGATAACAAAGGAGTGGCTACAGGACAACTCCGTGAATGTCCTTGAGTGGTCCAGCCAGAGCTCAGATTTGAACCCGACTGAACATCTCTGGAGAGATCTGAAAATGGCTGTGGACCGACGCTCCCCGTCCAACCTGATGGTCCTGCAGATAAGAATGGGAGAAACTGGCCAAAAATAGGTGTGCCAAGCTTGCAGCATCATACTCAAACTTGAGGCTGTAATCGGTGCCAAAGGAGCAGTTTTGAGCAAACGCTGTGAATACTGATGGACACGATTTTGTTTTTTATTCTTAATACATTTGCAAAGATTTCAAACGGACTTCTTTCACGTTTCATTATTGGGCATTGTTTGTAGAATTGAGGAAAATAATTCATTTTAATCCCTTTTGGAATAAGGCTGTATTCCAAAATGTGAAAAGTGAAGCGCTGTGAATGCTGTAGTTCTGCTGACTGAAGTCCGTGTGCGCCAGCATCCGTCAGGACTGTGGGAAACAGCACTTCGTCTCAGATTGTTAAACGTGCATGTCAGATGATCAGATGCTTTTGTTTCTGCAGGTAATCGGATCGGTCGACGTCTGGACGAATTAATTCAGGAGTTTAACATTTCCAAGATCACGACACATTCAGCTCTGCTGGATCTGGACAAATTAGACGAGTTCAACAGGTTTGATTGGTTCTTTAAATAAAACTGTTAAACACACAGAACAACAGAATCCTAAGTTCACATCTATTCTGGATTTTTATGGTTCAGGTAATAAAGTCAGATATTATCAGGACAGGATCTGTGTGCTTCACTGCAAATTCCACTTTTAGTAAAGAAGCAAATGCCATTTCGCTCACATGCTCCTGTATGAAAGAGCTGTACTGGTGCATTATGAGCTCACGTGCTGGATTGAATCAGAGCGTCTGTCGTTTGAGAGCACACGGTCACTCTGAAGTCAGACAAGTAAGAGCCAGAGGATCTCATACTGAAGTCAATGCTGATGTTCGTGTGATTCAGGGTTCATCTGCAGCGCAGGATCGAGAATCAGCAGATGTGTGCAGAGCTGCGGGACGAGCTGCGTCAGCGGCTTCTTCACACGCACGGCTCCGACATCAGCGACCGCGCCGTACTGGAGCCGCACTACATCCAAAGAGTCCTGCAGCTGCGCAAGGTACAGCGCATCTGTGTGTGTGTGTGTGTGTGCATAACACCAGAAGAAACCAGAGAGTCTCTAGTTTAGTTTAACGTTGTTGTCTGTACAGATTTCCTGAACAGAAATTCAACTTTGACACTGGCATAGAAAATACATCCTAACAGACAATACTGTACATTCACATCCCATAATAAAACACATGAAACACACTACAACTGTTCCTTCTAACATGAGAAGAAACACGAGAGTCTCCAACACGAGAAGAATCTCAGCGACGTTTGAGCGCATCAGCAAATGGAGTTTAACTCCTTTCTGGAGACGGCTCCATTTATACAGCGCTTTATACCACGGATACTCTCACAGAGCCGACTTACAGACCCGAACGAGCAGATCTCTCGCCCAGACATCCAGCATGTGCTGAACACGTCTGAACGTCAACATCTGGTGCCGCGACGGCTCTGGTGAAGAGTTATTAACTGGACTTCAGTCGTGTGAAGGCGGCTGCTGTACCTTTTGGGTTTGATTAACTATTGATCTAAAGCAAACGTGCACCTGAGCCATCACCGCTCGACCTCACCCGAATCAGAACGCACACTGAGTGACTTCAACAAATAAACTTGCGTGGCAAGCTGACAATAAAAATACCCTCCTACAGCCACCTGAGCACACATGCACGCCTTTACTTACATTTCAGTTTTTGAACCAAAAAGTCCAAAAGCACAAACCGTCATGTGACAAACCGCAAACCTGAACATTCTTCATGAGAAGTACTTAATTTCTTTTAAAATGTGCCTGTAACCTCAGCAAAGTTGTCTGCTATCGACTCTGTCGAACCCTAAACTACTCTCACGCTGGCTTTTGTAATGCTAACTCTTTGTATCATCGCAATTTGTAAAGCAGCCAACATGAGTTTGAGTGTGACATTGCAGACCATGCAACATTTAGTGTTTTGAAATAATTAAAAAAGTGCGTTCACTTATCTTAAGCGGCTGAATCGAGCTGCTGCTGCTTCTGTGGATGGACTGGTGGGTTGCAAACAAACTTAAAAGCTCCATACCGCCACCTAGAGCTCTGGAGAGTGACAAAGATACAAAGTACAAGGAAGATATCCCATATTCTGTTTTTCAAACACTGTTTCCTAGGATCCTCATTATTGCTGTTCTTGTTCTGCAGGACTAGCTTACAGCAAACATCAGCCTGCGCCCTCTAGAGCTTCATGACTGAACTAGACATTTATGCTAAGGGCGTTTGGTTTCTGACCAATCAGAGCAGAGCAGCTCTCAGAAAGGCGGGGTTTAGAGAGATTGAATCGAGGCGTTTTAGATGCACAGAAAAGAGCTGATGCTGCAGTGGATATTATGAGAAAATGAAAGTGTTTTTGACCTTGGATGAATGTAACCCCGTTGTAGGACCTTAAAAATAGCCTCATAGGGGCAGTTTAAGTGAGGTTTAGTGTTCATAACTCCACATCCCGTATGTGTCTCAGGGTCACATCTGTTCTCTGCGGGAGCTGCTGGATCACTCCTATTCCTACCTGTGGATCCGTCCGCGAGTGTCGCTGCAGCAGCTGAAGGATGTGAGCGCAGAGGCGGCCGACATCACAGCGGCCGTCATTCAGTGAGTCGCGTGCACATACGTGTGTGTGTGTGTGTGTGTGTGTGTTTTATCAGCATGTGCTGATGTGTGTGTGTGTGTGTGTGTGTGTGTGTGCTCAGGCTGGTTGGAACTGGCGGCTCGTTCTCGTCCACAGAGCGACTGAACCGTGAGCTGAAGCTGATGGCCAGCAGACTGAACACCAAATACAGCAGCATGATGAGAGTGCTGAGACTGGCTCTGAGCGCACAGCAGGTGACTCTCTCACACACACACACACACACACTCACACACAGCAGCAATGGCATTTATAACACGGGTATTCCTCTCTGTCTGCAGAAGGGTCCCAGTGTGGCAGAGATGATGCTTTCTCTGGGCGAACAGGAGGTGTGTGTCCGTCTTCAGAAAGCTCTAGACTTAACCAATGACTCGATCTGTGTGGAATAAAGTTGATGAAAATATTGATCTCTGGCTCCTGTGTTTTGTCAGAATGTCTGCTGTCAGATAACAAACGCTTGTATTGAAGCCTTTCATACAGTCTGTGTTTTGGGTCAGAATCATGATGCACTTCATCATGAACGAAAACTACAACCATAAAAACATTTTTGGTACTTGAAATTAAATCAAAATTTTTTCCATCCATTTGGCAAAGGAAACATGTCTAATATTAATTGTTTAACCCGATGCACTAAAATAAACTCAAATTAAAACCAATTCAAAATATGGATAGAAACTGTAGTGGTATTTCACTAATACTAAAATAACTGAAGAAAACATGACAGATGAGACTGATTGATCTGACACGAATTTGCAGTACTTCAGTAAACCTAAATATAAAATTCATGCTTACTTTATAGTGCAGATACAGAAATGAAGGAAAGAGCTGCTCACCTTTAAAAGAGGATTTTGAAGCGCTTCAAAGGAAATAGTTTCTTGTGCGTTTAATCATGTAGTTCTTTCTATTCCTGGATACACTGCAAATGTCAGGCAAATTCAGAAAGGTACATCTCATAATAAATCGGGAAAAAAGCTTCTTCAATAACTCAAGTTTTCAGCTGTGTATCTATTATACATCGTCAATATTTCGTTCTGAAACATGTTGAAACCAGATTTTAACTCTTTCCTCACCAGCATTTTTGATAATATTCACAAAACATTCATGGCCCACAAAATACATTGTATGAATATCTGAACAACCAATTTGACAAAATAGAGAAAATAGCCTCTGCTTTTAAACAAACAAAAAAGCTTTTTATTATAGCTTCATGCATTGCTATTTATCAACGTCTGAATTCAAATTTCATAAAAAAAGCAACAATGTGATTTTTTTTTTTTTTTTCAAAGACAACACTTAAACAATGCTTTTATTGCTTTTATTTGATCTGGAGATTCCAGAAGTTGTGTAATAGCATATAACAGAGAAGACAGAAAGCAATAGCAGGGAAGCGTTGTCTCAAATGATTGAAAATTCAATCAGTGGCAGGGAAAGAGTTAAAAACCGAGAAGTTTCTTCCATTATCTCATTAAAACTGTGATAATGGTATCATTACTGTCACTGCAGCTGCACAATTGCAAATAATTTGTTACAATCACAGACAGAAAGACACTCACAGATTTCCCATCAGCCCACAATTTTATTCTGACAAACTGAGCATCAGCACTAACGGAGCAGAGCAATCTGAACTAAAAGAGACAAAACCAGACTAAATCAGTTCAGTAATAGTTTCATCTGGAGTGTCTAATACTGCAGATTTCTGCACACTCGTCTGTGAGAAACAGCCAATCAAACACATTATGGAATAAGAATAGACAGAAGCACTGAAAGTGAATCGGCTCACACTACAGGCCAACAAATGGTGCATAAATAAAACAACAATATTGACAGAACAGGAAGAGGAGAGACGCACTGCATTGTGTCTGTCAGGATCGTGACCCACCAGCCCCTGCATCAACACTCCATCATGATCAGTTCAGGTCAAACTGGAATCTGCTTTGGCCTTCAGTGTGTATGGACCCATCACTAATCTTCTTTCTTCACTTCCTCATACTGAGGCTCGTCACCTTCATCTTTATCTCCCTCTTCGTCCATACGTGAGTTCGGTACCCACAATCCCGAGTCGATGCAGCGCTTCATGTGATGTTTGGCCTCCTGCAAGAGGAACATTATCAGACAAAAGAGTCATAGCAATCACACACTATTACTAACGCCACGTCACACTCACAACACGTCACACTGACACCGTCACACTCACAACACGTCACACTGACACCATCAGACTCACAACACCGTCACACTGACACAGTCACGCTCATAACACCGTCACACTGACAACGTCACACTCACAACACCGTCACACTGACAACGTCACACTGACAACACCGTCACACTCACAACACCGTCACACTCACAACACCGTCACACTGACAACGTCACACTCACAACACTGTCACACTGACAACGTCACACTCACAACACCGTCACACTGACAACGTCACACTCACAACACCGTCACACTGACAACGTCACACTCACAACACGTCACACTGACAACGTCACACTCACAACACCGTCACACTGACAACGTCACACTCACAACACGTCACACTGACACCGTCACGCTCACAACACCGTCACACTGACACCATCAGACTCACAACACCGTCACACTGACACCATCAGACTCACAACACCGTCACACTGACACCGTCAGACTCACAACACCGTCACACTGACAACGTCACACTCACAACACGTCACACTGACACCGTCACGCTCACAACACCGTCACACTGACAACGTCACACTCACAACACCGTCACACTGACACAGTCACGCTCAACACCGTCACACTGACACAGTCACGCTCAACACCGTCACACTGACAACGTCACGCTCACAACACCGTCACACTGACACAGTCACGCTCAACACCGTCACACTGACACAGTCACGCTCAACACACCGTCACACTGACAACGTCACGCTCACAACACCGTCACACTGACACCATCAGACTCACAACACCGTCACACTGACACAGTCACGCTCACAACACCGTCACACTGACACCATCAGACTCACAACACCGTCACACTGACAACGTCACGCTCACAACACCGTCACACTGACACCATCAGACTCACAATACCGTCACACTGACACAGTCACGCTCACAACACCGTCACACTGACACCATCAGACTCACAACACCGTCACACTGACAACGTCACACTCACAACACAGTCACGCTCAAAACACCGTCACACTGACAACGTCACACTGACAACACGGTCACACTGACACCGTCACGCTCACAACACCGTCACACTGACACAGTCACGCTCATAACACCGTCACACTGACAACGTCACACTGACAACACGGTCACACTGACACCATCAGACTCACAACACCGTCACTGACACAGTCACGCTCATAACACCGTCACACTGACAACGTCACACTCACAACACCGTCACACTGACACCATCAGACTCACAACACCGTCACTGACACAGTCACGCTCACAACACCGTCACACTAACAACGTCACACTCACAATACCGTCACACTGACACCATCAGACTCACAACACCGTCACTGACACAGTCACGCTCACAACACCGTCACACTGACAACGTCACACTCACAATACCGTCACACTGACAACGTCACACTCACAACACCGTCACACTGACACAGTCACGCTCAACACCGTCACACTGACACAGTCACGCTCAACACCGTCACACTGACAACGTCACGCTCACAACACCGTCACACTGACACCATCAGACTCACAACACCGTCACACTGACACAGTCACGCTCAACACCGTCACACTGACAACGTCACGCTCACAACACCGTCACACTGACACCATCAGACTCACAACACCGTCACACTGACACAGTCACGCTCACAACACCGTCACACTGACACCATCAGACTCACAACACCGTCACACTGACAACGTCACACTCACAACACCGTCACACTGACACAGTCACGCTCATAACACCGTCACACTGACAACGTCACACTGACAACACGGTCACACTGACACCATCAGACTCACAACACCGTCACTGACACAGTCACGCTCATAACACCGTCACACTGACAACGTCACACTCACAACACCGTCACACTGACACCATCAGACTCACAACACCGTCACTGACACAGTCACGCTCATAACACCGTCACACTGACAACGTCACACTCACAACACCGTCACACTGACAACGTCACACTCACAACACCGTCACACTGACACAGTCACGCTCAACACCGTCACACTGACACAGTCACGCTCAACACCGTCACACTGACAACATCACGCTCACAACACCGTCACACTGACACCATCAGACTCACAACACCGTCACACTGACACAGTCACGCTCACAACACCGTCACACTGACACCATCAGACTCACAACACCGTCACACTGACAACGTCACACTCACAACACCGTCACACTGACACAGTCACGCTCATAACACGGTCACACTGACAACGTCACACTGACAACACGGTCACACTGACAACGTCACACTGACAACACGGTCACACTGACACCGTCACGCTCACAACACCGTCACACTGACACAGTCACGCTCATAACACCGTCACACTGACAACGTCACACTGACAACACGGTCACACTGACACCATCAGACTCACAACACCGTCACTGACACAGTCACGCTCATAACACCGTCACACTGACAACACGGTCACACTGACACCATCAGACTCACAACACCGTCACTGACACAGTCACGCTCATAACACCGTCACACTGACAACGTCACACTGACACCATCACACTCACAACACCATCACACTGATACCGTCAGACTCACAACACCGTCACACTGACACCATCAGACTCACAACACCGTCACACTGACACCATCAGACTCACAACACCGTCACACTGACACAGTCACGCTCACAACACCGTCACACTGACACCATCAGACTCACAACACCGTCACTGACACAGTCACGCTCATAACACCGTCACACTGACAACGTCACACTGACACCATCACACTCACAACACCATCACACTGATACCGTCAGACTCACAACACCGTCACACTGACACCATCAGACTCACAACACCGTCACACTGACACCATCAGACTCACAACACCGTCACACTGACACAGTCACGCTCATAACACCGTCACACTCACAACACCGTCACACTGACAACACGTCACACTCACACCACGTCACACTCACACCACGTCACACTCACAACACCGTCACACTCACAACACCGTCACACTCACAACACGTCACACACCGACACTCACACAACACCGTCACACTCACAACACTGTCATGCTTGGTGTTAGAAAACAGCACACATTGACCACACTGCCACACTGACCGTGGGATCCATCTTGCTGATGGCGTCCTGCAGCATCTGAATGTCTTTCTCATCAAAGCATTTCTGCATTTCCTGTGGAGATGAAGACAGAAACATCACTGCTGTTTACCAGAACCTTTAAACTCACATTTAGTCCTCATTAGTTTTAAGGTCCATTGTCAGTACTGTGGACCCACTGGGGCGATATAGCCTCAAAAATTTCATGAAATATTTGTGATAGTGAAATTTATGATGATATAGAGAAAAATATATGGAAACATGTTTTATTGGTGATTGCAGCAGCAGCATTTATTAGTGCAAACAAAATGAAGGGCGTTTTCCAGTGAACTGCTGTTATTGAGCCACTGACAAAATACCTAATTAAATATATAGTCATTCAGGTAAGAAATACTACAGAAATTAAAGTAATCAAATGTAAAATAACATCCAGTGTTTTTTTTTACATTTGATTACTTTAATTTCTGTAGTCTTCATTGTAAAAATTAAACATAGATTAATGCTTACCATTCGTTATAAAATGTATTCAGTGAAGAGCAGAAAGTGATTTTCTTTGTCTTTTGTTCTTTGAGTAACATGACAGACAGCAGCAGGAATATTGGACTGTCACTTTAAGAGTTTCTGCACGGACCCAATGCGTTTTAAGTCCGGCGTAGAATTAATACCTGTTGCACCATCTGGACGTAGCGCACGTCTGAGACTAAATCTGACGCCTAGTCAAAGGTAGGTGTGAAGCGAGAAGTCTTGACTTGTTTCCAAGAGGAAAATAAAGACAAATAAAAACGTCGAGATGACGACGACGCGTCCGGTACACAGGCTGATCATATCGTCGTGTTTTTCAGAGCTGTTCTCCGTACTAAAGGCGGGTCGGGATTATCTGCTAAATTTGAAAGCTTTATTAAAATATAACTTGCTCCATAAATTTGTACTTCGTGTAAACAGGTTATCTTTTGCAACATAAAAAACTTTTTTTTAATTTGTTACTGAATAGTTTTGCTTGCATACCAAAATATGCATATACTTACTGAATTGCTCAATAATTTCTCGTTTTCAATCTGTTCATTTTTTTTTTGGCCCAACAGTAATTTCTCATCTATTCGTTGGAGCCAATAAATTCACATTTGTAACCACAGTAACACGAACGGCGTCTCAACTAACAGAGCAGTAGAACATATTAGCGTGCCCGCGCATCGTCTACGCCAAGTCCTAGTTTTTGATGGTGCAACAGGTGCAAATATTCATTGGAAAGCTGGACTTTTTTACGTCCAGCCGGTGCAACCGGCCCCAGGTGTTGCAGTGTGTTGAGTGATGTTTTGTGAGTGGTGCAGTCGTGAGTGAGTGTTCGCAAGCGTCTCACCGCCGGCAGGGTCTCGTACACCTCCACGGGATCCAGGCCGCCAGGGCCCAGCCGCTTCTGCCGCTCTTCCTCCTCGTACTCTTTCATGGCTTTCTCGATGCGAATCTTTGCCCGGCTGCGCACACGTGCCTTAAATGACTCCAGCTCGTCGTTAAACGCGTCTTGATACTGCTGGTCTGCAGTCTGAAAACACCACGAGAAACACATACAGAGTGAATGAGACCAGGAATTTTATTTCAATTTAATTTTATTGCTCACAGGCATCAACACGCCCAACTCTTTATTCTCTCATTCATGCATGTTTTTCATCACTCTAATGTGTCAAATCCTTTAAGCAGTCCTGCACTTCTGATAAATTCAGCTCCACAAACACACACCTTGATTTTGGTGAAGAACTGGCGGAAGCAGCCACGCGGATCGACCTTCAGACTCTTGGCGAGCTCCAGGATGAACTGCATGACGATGGTCTGATGTGCCACCTGCTCCATGAGCGCGTGTTTCTGACACACACAAACACACGGGTCAGTCACACACACACAAACACACGGGTCAGTCACACACACAAACACACGGGTCAGTCACACACACACAAACACACGGGTCAGTCACACACACAAAACACACGGGTCAGTCACACACACAAACACACGGGTCAGTCACACACACAAACACACGGGTCAGTCACACACACAAACACACGGGTCAGTCACACACACAAACACACGGGTCAGTCACACACACAAACACACGGGTCAGTCACACACACACAAACACACGGGTCAGTCACACACACAAACACACGGGTCAGTCACACACAAACACACGGGTCAGTCACACACACAAACACACGGGTCAGTCACACACAAACACACGGGTCAGTCACACACACAAACACACGGGTCAGTCACACACACAAACACACGGGTCAGTCACACACGGGTCAGTCACACACACAAACACACGGGTCAGTCACACACACACACACGGGTCAGTCACACACACAAACACATGGGTCAGTCACACACACACAAACACACGGGTCAGTCACACACACAAACACACGGGTCAGTCACACACACAAACACACGGGTCAGTCACACACATACACACACGGGTCAGTCACACACACAAACACACGGGTCAGTCACACACACAAACACACGGGTCAGTCACACACACACACACACACACACGGGTCAGTCACACACACAAACACATGGGTCAGTCACACACACACACGGGTCAGTCACACACACAAACACACGGGTCAGTCACACACACAAACACACGGGTCAGTCACACACACACACACACACACGGGTCAGTCACACACACAAACACATGGGTCAGTCACACACACACACGGGTCAGTCACACACACACACATGGGTCAGTCACACACACAAACACACGGGTCAGTCACACACACAAACACACGGGTCAGTCACACACACACACACACACGGGTCAGTCACACACACACACGGGTCAGTCACACACACACGGATCAGTCACACACACAAACACACGGGTCAGTCACACACACACACGGGTCAGTCACACACACACACGGGTCAGTCACACACACACACACGGGTCAGTCACACACACACACACGGGTCAGTCACACACACACACACGGGTCAGTCACACACACAAACACACGGGTCAGTCACACACACACAAACACACGGGTCAGTCACACACACAAACACACGGGTCAGTCACACACACAAACACACGGGTCAGTCACACACACAAACACACGGGTCAGTCACACACACAAACACACGGGTCAGTCACACACACACACACACGGGTCAGTCACACACACACACGGGTCAGTCACACACACACACACGGGTAAGTCACACACACAAACACACGGGTCAGTCACACACACAAACACACGGGTCAGTCACACACACAAACACATGGGTCAGTCACACACACACACGGGTCAGTCACACACACACACGGGTCAGTCACACACACAAACACACGGGTCAGTCACACACACAAACACACGGGTCAGTCACACACACACACACACACGGGTCAGTCACACACACACACGGGTCAGTCACACACACACACACGGGGTCAGTCACACACACAAACACACGGGTCAGTCACACACACACACGGGTCAGTCACACACACACACGGGTCAGTCACACACACACACGGGTCAGTCACACACACACACGGGTCAGTCACACACACACACACGGGTAAGTCACACACACAAACACACGGGTCAGTCACACACACAAACACACGGGTCAGTCACACACACAAACACACGGGTCACACACACACACACGGGTAAGTCACACACACAAACACACGGGTCAGTCACACACACAAACACACGGGTCAGTCACACACACAAACACACGGGTCAGTCACACACACAAACACACGGGTCAGTCACACACACAAACACACGGGTCACACACACACACACGGGTCAGTCACACACACACAAACACACGGGTCAGTCACACACACAAACACACGGGTCACACACACAAACACACGGGTCAGTCACACACACAAACACACGGGTCAGTCACACACACACAAACACACGGGTCAGTCACACACACAAACACACGGGTCAGTAACACACACAAACACACGGGTCAGTCACACACACACGGGTCAGTCACACACACACACACACGGGTCAGTCACACACACAAACACACGGGTCAGTCACACACACAAACACACGGGTCAGTCACACACACACACACACACGGGTCAGTCACACACACAACACACACACACACGGGTCAGTCACACACACAAACACACGGGTCAGTCACACACACAAACACACGGGTCAGTCACACACACACACATGGGTCAGTCACACACACAAACACACGGGTCAGTCACACACACCACACACACACGGGTAAGTCACACACACAAACACACGGGTCAGTCACACACACAAACACACGGGTCAGTCACACACACAAACACACGGGTCACACACACACACACGGGTAAGTCACACACACAAACACACGGGTAAGTCACACACACAAACACACGGGTCAGTCACACACACAAACACACGGGTCACACACACAAACACACGGGTCAGTCACACACACAAACACACGGGTCAGTCACACACACACAAACACACGGGTCAGTCACACACACAAACACACGGGTCAGTAACACACACAAACACACGGGTCAGTCACACACACACGGGTCAATCACACACACAAACACACGGGTCAGTCACACACACACGGGTCAGTCACACACACAAACACGGGTCAGTCACACACACACACACGGGTCAGTCACACACACACAAACACACGGGTCAGTCACACACACAAACACACGGGTCAGTCACACACACAAACACACGGGTCAGTCACACACACAAACACACGGGTCAGTCACACACACAAACACACGGGTCAGTCACACACACACACACACACACGGGTCAGTCACACACACACAAACACACGGGTCAGTCACACACACAAACACACGGGTCAGTCACACACACACACACACACACACACGGGTCAGTCACACACACAAACACACGGGTCAGTCACAAACACAAACACACGGGTCAGTCACACACACAAACACACGGGTCAGTCACACACACACAAACACACGGGTCAGTCACACACACAAACACACGGGTCAGTCACACACACAAACACACGGGTCAGTCACACACACACGGGTCAGTCACACACATAAACACGGGTCAGTCACACACACACACACGGGTCAGTCACACACACACACACGGGTCAGTCACACACACGGGTCAGTCACACACACACGGGTAAGTCACACACACAAACACACGGGTCAGTCACACACACAAACACACGGGTCAGTCACACACACAAACACACGGGTCAGTCACACACACACAAACACACGGGTCAGTCACACACACAAACACACGGGTCAGTCACACACACAAACACACGGGTCAGTCACACACACACGGGTCAATCACACACACAAACACACGGGTCAGTCACACACACACGGGTCAGTCACACACATAAACACGGGTCAGTCACACACACACACACGGGTCAGTCACACACACAAACACACGGGTCAGTCACACACACAAACACACGGGTCAGTCACACACACACACACACACACCGGTCAGTCACACACACAAACACATGGGTCAGTCACACACACACACGGGTCAGTCACACACACACACATGGGTCAGTCACACACACAAACACACGGGTCAGTCACACACACAAACACACGGGTCAGTCACACACACACACACACACGGGTCAGTCACACACACACACACACGGGTCAGTCACACACACACGGGTCAGTCACACACACACACGGGTCAGTCACACACACACACGGGTCAGTCACACACACGGGTCAGTCACACACACAAACACACGGGTCAGTCACACTCACAAACACACGGGTCAGTCACACTCACAAACACACGGGTCACACACACAAACACACGGGTCAGTCACACACACAAACACACGGGTCAGTCACACACACACAAACACACGGGTCAGTCACACACACACAAACACACGGGTCAGTCACACACACAAACACACACACAAACACACGGGTCAGTCACACACACAAACACACGGGTCAGTCACACACACACGGGTCAGTCACACACACACGGGTCAGTCACACACACAAACACACGGGTCAGTCACACACACAAACACACGGGTCAGTCACACACACAAACACACGGGTCAGTCACACACACACGGGTCAGTCACACACACACAAACACACGGGTCAGTCACACACACAAACACACGTGTCAGTCACACACACACGGGTCAGTCACACACACAAACACACGGGTCAGTCACACACACAAACACACGGGTCAGTCACACACACACGGGTCAGTCACACACACAAACACACGGGTCAGTCACACACACACAAACACACGGGTCAGTCACACACACACGGGTCAGTCACACACACAAACACACGGGTCAGTCACACACACACACACACGGGTCAGTCACACACTCACAAACACACGGGTCAGACACACACACAAACACACGGGTCAGTCACACACACAAACACACGGGTCAGTCACACACACAAACACACGGGTCAGTCACACACACACGGGTCAGTCACACACACAAACACACGGGTCAGTCACACACACACGGGTCAGTCACACACACAAACACACGGGTCAGTCACACACACAAACACACGGGTCAGTCACACACACACAAACACACGGGTCAGTCACACACACAAACACACGGGTCAGTCACACACACACGGGTCAGTCACACACACACACACACACGGGTCAGTCACACACACAAACACACGGGTCAGTCACACACACACGGGTCAGTCACACACACAAACACACGGGTCAGTCACACACACAAACACACGGGTCAGTCACACACACACGGGTCAATCACACACACAAACACACGGGTCAGTCACACACACACAAACACACGGGTCAGTCACACACACACGGGTCAGTCACACACACAAACACACGGGTCAGTCACACACACACACACACGGGTCAGTCACACACACACACACGGGTCAGTCACACACTCACAAACACACGGGTCAGACACACACACAAACACACGGGTCAGTCACACACACAAACACACGGGTCAGTCACACACACACACATGGGTCAGTCACACACACAAACACACGGGTCAGTCACACACACACACACACGGGTCAGTCACACACACACAAACACACGGGTCAGTCACACAAACACACGGGTCAGTCACACACACACGGGTCAGTCACACACATAAACACGGGTCAGTCACACACACAAACACACGGGTCAATCACACACACAAAACACACGGGTCAGTCACACACACGGGTCAATCACACACACAAACACACGGGTCAGTCACACACACACGGGTCAGTCACACACATAAACACGGGTCAGTCACACACACAAACACACGGGTCAGTCACACACACACACATGGGTCAGTCACACACACAAACACACGGGTCAGTCACACACACACACGGGTCAGTCACACACACAAACACACGGGTCAGTCACACACACACACATGGGTCAGTCACACACACAAACACACGGGTCAGTCACACACACACACATGGGTCAGTCACACACACAAACACACGGGTCAGTCACACTCACAAACACACGGGTCAGTCACACACACACACACACACGGGTCAGTCACACATCAACTACACACACACACGTGTTACCTCCTCCACCTCCAGGTCGATGCACATGATGACCAGATAATTTGCCGTTTCCTCGCAGACCAGGTGAGGATTGTCAGACAGGTACTTCTGAGAGTCATCCCAGCGCCGCAGCATCCCTGCGCACACACACACACGAGAACTGCCGTGAACGATCCCGACACACGGCTATAATGACCACGACATCAATGACGGCGTTCAGGAGTGACTCGTGTTGCATCAGTGTTGCACCTAACCCCAACAAGAGAGTGAAGTTGAGCTCATCTTCTCTTCTCTATTGTGTCGTATATCAGAGTGAAACGCCTCTGGAACAAGAGCAAATGTAGGCGGGGCTTGTTGTGTCTGTGGGAATTGATTGGATGGTGGTGGTTTGCTATTGGTGGATCTCATGTGAGTGACAGGTTGCCCCACCCTCATCATCAGAGAAGAGAAGCTGTGAGAGGAAGATATTTTGATTCAAGATTACGAGGCTCAACTGCAGCTCACCGAAGTGTTTGATCTGTTTCTCGTATTTCTCCACAAAGGTTTTGTGTTTCTCCTCCTTCTCCTCCTCCGTCTCCTCCTTCTTGTCAGGTTTGACATTGACGACGCTCTGAAAGACAAGCACAGGAGCGTCAGTGGCGTGTTCATTGGTCGAGATCTCCAGTTGCCATCAGCGTGCCGTACCTTACTGAAGCCCTCTTTGCTGAGCGTGTCCACGTTCCAGGGCATCTTCCTCTCCTCACGCCGATGCTCCTCCAGCTTCTTCTCCCAGGATCGCTCCTCCTTCCTCAGCTGCTTCTCCTCGGCCTGGGCTTTGGTCAGCTCGGCTTTGGCCTCGTCCGTGGACGCCGACAGGAGCTCCTGCACCCTCCGCTGAGCCTCCGCCAGCTTCCTCTTGCTCTCCGTCAGGCTCTTCTCGATCTCCTCGCCCTTCTTCATGAACGCCTCCATCCGCTCCACCCGAGCCTGAGAGCAGAGCGAGGGAATCGCCAGTGAAATCAACTCACGTGTGACCATCACACACACAATAATCTACACACTCTCTCACACACTCTGGGTGTTGTGTAGCTGGTATGTTGTGTAGCTGGTGTTTGTTGTCAGTGTTGTGTAGCTGGTGTTTGTTGTGGGTGTTGTGTAGCTGGTATGTTGTGGAGCTGGTGTTTGTTGTGGGTGTTGTGTAGCTGGTGTTTGTTGTCAGTGCTGTGTAGCTGGTGTTTGTTGTCAGTGTTGTGTAGCTGGTGTTTGTTGTCGGTGTTGTGGAGCTGGTGTTTGTTGTGGGTGTTGTGCAGCTGGTGTTTGTTGTCAGTGTTGTGGAGCTGGTGTTTGTTATGGGTGTTGTGGAGCTGGTGTTTGTTGTGGGTGTTGTGGAGCTGGTGTTTGTTGTGGGTGTTGTGTAGCTGGTGTCTGTTGTCAGTGTTGTGTAGCTGGTGTTTGTTGTGGGTGTTGAATAGCTGGTGTTTGTTGTGGGTGTTGTGTAGCTGGTGTTTGTTGTCAGTGTTGTTTGTTGTCAGTGTTGTGTAGCTGGTGTTTGTTGTGGGTGTTGTGTAGCTGGTGTTTGTTGTGGGTGTTGTGTAGCTGGTATGTTGTGTAGCTGGTGTTTGTTGTCAGTGTTGTGTAGCTGGTGTTTGTTGTGGGTGTTGTGTAGCTGGTATGTTGTGGAGCTGGTGTTTGTTGTGGGTGTTGTGTAGCTGGTGTTTGCTGTGGGTGTTGTGTAGCTGGTGTATGTTGTGGGTGTTGTGTAGCTCTTGTTTGTTGTGGGTGTTGTGTAGCTGGTATGTTGTGGAGCTGGTGTTTGTTGTGGGTGTTGTGTAGCTGGTGTTTGCTGTGGGTGTTGTGTAGCTGGTGTTTGTTGTGGGTGTTGTGTAGCTGGTATGTTGTGGAGCTGGTGTTTGTTGTCAGTGTTGTGGAGCTGGTGTTTGTTGTGGGTGTTGTGCAGCTGGTGTTTGTTGTGGGTGTTGTGGAGCTGGTGTTTGTTGTGGGTGTTGTGGAGCTGGTGTTTGTTGTGGGTGTTGTGGAGCTGGTGTTTGTTGTGGGTGTTGAATAGCTGGTGTTTGTTGTGGGTGTTGTGTAGCTGGTGTTTGTTGTGGGTGTTGAATAGCTGGTGTTTGTTGTGGGTGTTGTGTAGCTGGTGTTTGTTGTCAGTGTTGTTTGTTGTCAGTGTTGTTTGTTGTCAGTGTTGTGTAGCTGGTGTTTGTTGTGGGTGTTGTGTAGCTGGTATGTTGTGGAGTTGGTGTTTGTTGTGGGTTTTGTGTAGCTGGTGTTTGTTGTGGGTGTTGTGTAGCTGGTGTTTGTTGTGGGTGTTGTGTAGCTGGTGTTTGTTGTGGGTGTTGTGTAGCTGGTATGTTGTGGAGCTGGTGTTTGTTGTCAGTGTTGTGGAGCTGGTGTTTGTTGTCGGTGTTGTGTAGCTGGTGTTTGTTGTGGGTGTTGAATAGCTGGTGTTTGTTGTGGGTGTTGTGTAGCTGGTGTTTGTTGTCAGTGCTGTGTAGCTGGTGTTTGTTGTCGGTGTTGTGTAGCTGGTGTTTGTTGTGGGTGTTGTGTAGCTGGTGTTTGTTGTGGGTGTTGTGTAGCTGGTGTTTGTTGTGGGTGTTGTGTAGCTGGTGTTTGTTGTGGGTGTTGTGTAGCTGGTGTTTGTTGTGGGTGTTGTGTAGCTGGTGTTTGTTGTGGGTGTTGTGTAGCTGGTGTTTGTTGTGGGTGTTGTGTAGCTGGTGTTTGTTGTCAGTGTTGTGTAGCTGGTGTTTGTTTGTAGCTGGTGTTTGTTGTCAGTGTTGTGTAGCTGGTGTTTGTTGTCAGTGTAGCTGGTGTTTGTTGTCAGTGTAGCTGGTGTTTGTTGTGGGTGTTGTGTAGCTGGTATGTTGTGGAGCTGGTGTTTGTTGTGGGCTGGTGTTTGTTGTGGGTGTTGTGCAGCTGGTGTTTGTTGTGGGTGTTGTGGAGCTGGTGTTTGTTGTGGGTGTTGTGTAGCTCTTGTTTGTTGTGGGTGTTGTGTAGCTGGTGTTTGTTGTGGGTGTTGTGTAGCTGGTATGTTGTGGAGCTGGTGTTTGTTGTAGGTGTTGTGTAGCTGGTGTTTGTTGTGGGTGTTGTGTAGCTGGTGTTTGTTGTGGGTGTTGTGCAGCTGGTGTTTGTTGTCAGTGTTGTGGAGCTGGTGTTTGTTGTGGGTGTTGTGTAGCTGGTGTTTGTTGTCAGTGTTGTGTAGCTGGTGTTTGTTGTGGGTGTTGTGTAGCTGGTGTGTTGTGTAGCTGGTGTTTGTTGTGGGTGTTGTGTAGCTGGTATGTTGTGGAGCTGGTGTTTGTTGTGGGTGTTGTGCAGCTGGTATGTTGTGGAGCTGGTGTTTGTTGTGGGTGTTGTGCAGCTGGTGTTTGTTGTCAGTGTTGTGGAGCTGGTGTTTGTTGTGGGTGTTGTGGAGCTGGTGTTTGTTGTGGGTGTTGTGGAGCTGGTGTTTGTTGTGGGTGTTGTGTAGCTGGTATGTTGTGGAGCTGGTGTTTGTTGTGGGTGTTGTGCAGCTGGTGTTTGTTGTCAGTGTTGTGGAGCTGGTGTTTGTTGTGGGTGTTGTGGAGCTGGTGTTTGTTGTGGGTGTTGTGTAGCTGGTGTTTGTTGTGGGTGTTGTGTAGCTGGTATGTTGTGGAGCTGGTGTTTGTTGTGGGTGTTGTGTAGCTGGTGTTTGTTGTGGGTGTTGTGTAGCTGGTATGTTGTGGAGCTGGTGTTTGTTGTGGGTGTTGTGCAGCTGGTGTTTGTTGTCAGTGTTGTGGAGCTGGTGTTTGTTGTGGGTGTTGTGTAGCTGGTGTTTGTTGTGGGTGTTGTGTAGCTGGTGTATGTTGTGGGTGTTGTGTAGCTCTTGTTTGTTGTGGGTGTTGTGTAGCTGGTATGTTGTGGAGCTGGTGTTTGTTGTGGGTGTTGTGTAGCTGGTGTTTGTTGTGGGTGTTGTGTAGCTGGTGTTTGTTGTGGGTGTTGTGTAGCTGGTATGTTGTGGAGCTGGTGTTTGTTGTGGGTGTTGTGCAGCTGGTGTTTGTTGTCAGTGTTGTGGAGCTGGTGTTTGTTGTGGGTGTTGTGGAGCTGGTGTTTGTTGTGGGTGTTGTGTAGCTGGTGTTTGTTGTGGGTGTTGTGTAGCTGGTATGTTGTGGAGCTGGTGTTTGTTGTGGGTGTTGTGTAGCTGGTGTTTGTTGTGGGTGTTGTGTAGCTGGTATGTTGTGGAGCTGGTGTTTGTTGTGGGTGTTGTGCAGCTGGTGTTTGTTGTCAGTGTTGTGGAGCTGGTGTTTGTTGTGGGTGTTGTGTAGCTGGTGTTTGTTGTGGGTGTTGTGTAGCTGGTGTATGTTGTGGGTGTTGTGTAGCTCTTGTTTGTTGTGGGTGTTGTGTAGCTGGTATGTTGTGGAGCTGGTGTTTGTTGTGGGTGTTGTGTAGCTGGTGTTTGTTGTGGGTGTTGTGTAGCTGGTGTTTGTTGTGGGTGTTGTGTAGCTGGTATGTTGTGGAGCTGGTGTTTGTTGTGGGTGTTGTGCAGCTGGTGTTTGTTGTCAGTGTTGTGGAGCTGGTGTTTGTTGTGGGTGTTGTGGAGCTGGTGTTTGTTGTGGGTGTTGTGTAGCTGGTGTTTGTTGTGGGTGTTGTGTAGCTGGTATGTTGTGGAGCTGGTGTTTGTTGTGGGTGTTGTGTAGCTGGTGTTTGTTGTGGGTGTTGTGTAGCTGGTATGTTGTGGAGCTGGTGTTTGTTGTGGGTGTTGTGCAGCTGGTGTTTGTTGTGGGTGTTGTGTAGCTGGTGTTTGTTGTGGGTGTTGTGTAGCTGGTGTTTGTTGTGGGTGTTGTGTAGCTGGTGTTTGTTGTGGGTGTTGTGTAGCTGGTGTTTGTGTTCAGTGTTGTGTAGCTGGTGTTTGTTGTGGGTGTTGTGTAGCTGGTGTTTGTTGTCAGTGTTGTGTAGCTGGTGTTTGTTGTGGGTGTTGTGTAGCTGGTGTGTTGTGTAGCTGGTGTTTGTTGTGGGTGTTGTGTAGCTGGTATGTTGTGTAGCTGGTGTTTGTTGTGGGTGTTGTGTAGCTGGTGTTTGTTGTGGGTCTTGTGTAGCTGGTGTTTGTTGTGGGTGTGGTGTAGCTGGTGTTTGTTGTGGGTGTTGTGTAGCTGGTATGTTGTGTAGCTGGTGTTTGTTGTGGGTGTTGAATAGCTGGTGTTTGTTGTGGGTGTTGTGTAGCTGGTGTTTGTTGTGGGTGTTGTGTAGCTGGTGTTTGTTGTGGGTGTTGTGTAGCTGGTGTTTGTTGTGTAACTGGTGTGTGTTGTGTAGCTGGTGTTTGTTGTGTAGCTGGTGTGTTGTGTAGCTGGTGTGTGTTGTGTAGCTGGTGTGTGTTGTGTAGCTGGTTTGTTGTGTAGCTGGTGTTTGTTGTGTAGCTGGTGTGTGTTGTGTACCTGGTGTCTCCAGCGGAACAGACTCGGCGTGTCGATGTTGGGATGAGTATCATCTTCATCGTCAGACACCTCGATATGATCCCACACACTGTAATCGATGGTCGTCATGTTACGCCTCCCTTACAGTCGCGTACACTATCGCTCTGTTATTACTATTATTATGTTCACAGTTGTTATTGTTATAGTTGTGTGTTTGTTTGAGTGTCTCGCGCACCCGCCGCTCTTTCTGGAACTCTCCTTCACTTCCGCTTACAGTGACGTCGTCGCCGAGCGCCGCGCATGACGTCACTCTCCTGAGGCGAACTCATATGGCAAGCCGTTTTAGCATATAAAACTTTGGTTTGACTATACATAAATTTGTTTTAAGTTGTTACAATTGTATGACGACTAGTCATAATTATAGTATGATTATAATTTTTAAATAAATACTGTTTAACTGGCTCTGTTGTTTATTCATGTCATATTGTGGAACATTGTATAGTATTATAGCAAGAGACATTCCGTTAGTGATGCATTGAAAAGTTCTTGTTAAATGACAGCAAATGTTGCACCAGACATGAGGTCTATACGAATGCTTACCGATTTTAAATGTGTTCGTTTGGGAATAAAGGCTAACGTAATTCAATCCACAGCACACACACTTCTCAGCGTTATCCTGGTTCATGATACAGAATTGGACAAAAACTCTCTGCACACCTTGTGTCACTTCTACACAGCTACATTTTTATTTTCATACTTTAATGTGCTTCTGTATAAATCAGTTTAAATTGACCCAAATTCGCAGGACCTTTATTATACATTTCTCAGAAATTGGTTTCTCCCTAATCAAAACTCAGATTGAGACTTCCATGTTTAAAATGCAGATATCTTTAAATGAGATTTGAATAGTCAAAAATCCGATTCAAGATAGCTACTTATTACATACAATTTACATTAATATGTAAATTACATATTACATAGTAATTTGGACATCTTTGAAAATGTTGAATTAAAGATCTGTTAAATTTGATCATAACTAGTCAAACACCAGTTAGAGATATCGTGAATTATCATTTTTATTAGTGGTAATTCAGTTAGAGATATCTGTCATTTAATTAGAACAAGTCAAATTCGACATCTAGAACTATGCCTAGTACAAAATCAATTATAGATATCTTAAATTAATTAAAAATAATTTCTACTAGTCAAAACTCGTTTGTATAAATTAGAAAATATTTTCCAGTGGAAGTCAATGGAAGAATATGACTAGTAAAAATTAATTTGCGGATGTATTAATTCCAACAGAATAGATATCTGGAATTGAACAACTCTAAACTAAATTATGAATCTTATTTGATACTAAAAGGGCTACATTTTATTGAATTTGCCTCTCTTAGCAATAACTTTAAATTGGCTACGACTGTCTCTTCATAGTCTGTCATCTGTTTGGAATTGAATTGATCATTATCATTAATAATTATCATTATTGTGAGGTTTGTTTTTTCTCTGAGTGTGAAAAAAGTGAAAGTGAAAGTCGTGACGTGTTGTCAAGTATGGTGACCCATACTCGAAATTGGTGCTCTGCATTTAACCCATCCCAAGTGCACACACACAGCAGTGAGTAGTGAACACACACATACACACACAGTGAACACACACCCGGAGCAGTGGGCAGCTATTGCGACAGCGCCCGGGGAGCAATTAGGGGTTAGGTGTCTTGCTCAAGGGCACTTTAGTCGTGGTATTGAAGGTGGAGAGAGTGTTGTTTATTCACAATTCCCACCTTCAATTCCTGCCGGCGTGGGAATCGAACCCGCAACCTTCTGATTACAAGCCCAACTCCCTCACCATTAGGCCACGACTGCAATTCAATGCTATTTTAAATACTAAAATGTGATCTTTGTTTCGAAAGGAAAATATCTCTTGCCCTTTTTATTGAACTAATTTCTCTAACAAGGTAAATCACTCAACTCTGGCCACAAAAATCATCACTGACGGGGTGAAAGAGACTGAGCGACAGTGCCGCTGATGAGCAGCAGGCGGCGCTCCATCCGATCACGTGTTTGATTCAGAGCGGCTGCGCACTGGGTTCTCCTCGAGGAACAGCAGAGTCAGTGAAACAGCTTTAATTACTCGACGGCTGAACAATTCACTGAGCTCATCATCTGTTTGATTAGTAAAAATGAATCTTCCGAAGGCATCATATTGTGTTCTCGTCCTCACCTCAGAATGACTGTCTGCTGTGTTTGTTACTGAAGCCGCAGTGATCATGATAATAAAGAATAAATATTGATAGATGTATAAGGCTAACGTTCTCTCAACGTTATGAACAAACATTCTTCCGGTAGCGGTAAAAGAAGTCTATTCTGGTCTATAATACACTCATATTCTTAAAACGCCAGCACAGAAATGTTATTCATGCATTGTTCATGGACAGTTATTAATAAAAGTTGCAACATTCATTAAAAAGTAACGTTCCCATAATACTTGCAAAATGATAGAATAGCGAAAACATTTCGGTAATATTTCCTCAAACCTTTACCACAAGACAAGAAAACATTTAAAAAAAACATTCAGAAATAACGTTCTCAGAACGCAGCGGGAACTGTTGAGAATAAACCGTCAAGAAGCGCCGCTGTGACGTCAGAGGATCGTATCCCAATCCCCGTCGGCCGCTGCATCGCCATGTTTGTCGGGGCAACTTGCCGAAACTCATGAGTGGACAGAAGAAAACATGTCCGACTATTTTGAGGCTTTACTAACCGTCTCACAATCCAAACCACTTATCGGGGAATTACCTTTCATGAGAAAGTCTGAACAGTTTCTGCGTGTATTTAGTCGTTATTACAGTATTTTGACAGCTAGATGACCACCAAAGTCAGACTATTAAAAGCTCACGACAACGTCCGTCATCTATGAAAACTGAGACTTTATAAGGAATAATAAAAGGTTTACATGACTCTCATGAAGTCTGAGATCATATCATCGTCAGAACAGCTTCTGTCAGGATCACAGACTCGAGATGCACTGACACCTGAAGATCGCTCGTCTGATCGTGGATCCTTTCTATTCTCACTCCAGTTTAGGCAGTGGAAGCAGAACACAAACCTCTGAAGAAAGCCTGTCAGTGACTGTTCTCCGCATTAAAATCAGGAGCACATTTCATGAACATCACATTGTTTCACATTAGGGACGTCTCCACAATTATTAACCTTGCAAAATAAACCAAATCTGTGCTTGAGAAGTCTGAGTTTTCACAGTTCCTCATGACAATGAATCATTTTCATCTTCAAAATAGCAAGATTTGCTGAGTAATTGCAGACAAAAACGTTCTCGTGCTCCACGGTGATCAGACACCTGAAGAACATCAGCTGAGAAATGTAAACTTTGTTTGACGAGGACTCTCGCCCCGCACAACATGAGACTCCATGACGCAACAGTCTGTGGATCTGTTATGTCTACGCTTCAGACAGTCACCTGATCACGACAGGAAGTGAGATCAGAGGAGTCTGAGTTTAGTGCATCGTGTTCCTGGATCAACACTTCGGTCAGCCAATCAGATTTGAGGGACAAGTTTACAGTTGCAGGCGCTTCGACACCACGGTTACGTCAGGTTGTGTTTACGACGAGGGAGATCTTCACGATTACATTTTCAGACAGGAATTTTGTTCCAGAATCAACAAAATATATTGATCCAGGAACGCTCAGCAGAAGAGCCTGTGGTGATCACAGAGAATAACAGCTGCACACAACAACTCTCTCTCTCTCCGTCTCACACTCACTGTAGTTTCCTTTAATGAAGCCCAGTGGGATCCAGCAGTGCTTCAGTCTGACACACACACTCACACACTAACACACTCACATCCACACACACACACACACTAACACTCACATACATACACACACACACACTAACACACACTCTCTCACAGACTAACACACTCACACACACACTCACACACTAACACACTCACACTCTCTCTCACACTCACACAGAAACTCAGTCAGCTTCTCAGCAGTGTTAGTGTATTTACACACGGTGTTTGTTTAATGTGATTGGTCACTACATCATTCTCATGCTCCTAAAATAATAATGATAATAAAGGCTGAGTGGGATTACGTTCAGCAGAGACCAGGCCTGTTAACTCTCACTAACACTCGTCTTTCGAGTCATAAGTGTGTGAAGGAAGATTTTACACTACACTTTTATACAGACGCCGTTGTTTGAACAAGTGTGTCAGTTTTTCCTCAGTGTGACAACATGCCCCAGTGTGACCAGTGAACTGTAGAAAACGCTCCATAACACCTTAAAAGGGTTGAGCCTAAACATACATACAGAATTATATTACAGTTACATAGAGTTCAAGTTGTTTATCATGTAAGAACTTAAAGTGGCCTAATTATATAAATAGTGATAATTCTCCAGTTTGATGAAGAGGATTGTCCCGCGGAGATGTTTCTCACGAGTGAGAGTGCTGTGATCGGAGGATTACATGACATGACGAGTTTGAAGGGAAGCACTTCGGACACAGAAACGCAGGCAGACGCTCTCTGACGTTCGTCACGTGATGGTCAAGCTTCCTTCTCTGGCTCTCTTACAGTCCCGGGAATCTGTGCCCGTTCATGTAGTGACGGCCGATCCACACGTCACTCGGAGTCTGTGGAGCTCAACGCCGCTCAGGTCCAGAGGAACAGCTGCAGCGAGGCGAGCAGCGGGGCGGCGGGAGCGAGCGCGCGGGCGCGGGACAGCGCTCTCCTCTTGTGCCGCGGGCCGTTGCAGAGCGGCGTGTTGCAGCAGGTGATGCAGACGGAGTTCAGCTTCCCCGTGCAGAACTGCTGATATCCCGAGGACGCGATCAGACACGCTCCCGACGACGCGCACGACTTCCTGTAGTGAATCCCTGCACAAACACAGCAAAAATACTGCGATGGAACGATATGTCACAGCGTACATTAAAGAAAAAACATATAACACAATTGGCTGGAATTTAATGCAAAATCGTAAATTAAATGACACTTTTTGGTGGTTATTCATGCCTGAAGTCGAGAAGAAGAACTGGCCATGTGTGAATTTACTCTGCTGTCGGTCATCACGGTATTTTTACTAAATAAAATCGCTCGGACGCGAAAGCTTAAAGCGCAAGTGTGTGTGTGATAAAAGCTGACACTTGTGTTCCTTCGGTTGAATTAACCCTTGCTGTCGAACACATGCTGTGATCGTTCAGATGTTTCCATTGAAGCGTTTTCAGATTCTGAACACTGGAGGAAAACGTCCACCGCTCATGTGTGTAAAACTTCTCAGAAATGCTCTGAAGAGTAGCGTTAAGCTTTAACTGAAGTGTCAAAACATTCTTAGCAAAAAGCAGGACTTGACACTTTTATAAAGAAGTTAAAAGAACTTTAAGACTGATTTTTAAGTATTGTGAACGAAGTACAACAATGATGTCAACTCAAAATGGCTGCCCTCATGCGTGACGTCGCAGCAGCATGACCATCGTTCAGAGTCATTATAACAAGGACACTGAAATGCTTTAATATTTAAATTTGTTTGTAGCTTTGCATTGTGCAAAAGTATCACAAATTAGTGCCGATGGTTGGGATCTTTTTCTATTGATGAAGTGTCGTGAGCTTCATCAGCGGCTGCAGGAAGTCATGAACCAACATGGAGAAGTGGCCAAAAGTGACGTCCAGCCTCGAAAAATTGACATCTTCAACTTTAGTTCTATTTTTTTTTTTTTTTAAAACGTGTGAAATGAGATCAGCATATTGTGTTGCTGTGCCTGGAGTCAATGGTTTTATGTGTGAAAATGCAATGAAACATGAAGTTGCGTAGACATTTTTTGGCCGGACACATGAGAGGATCAGCGACATTAACAACTGAATCTGTTGTGGTCAATGTGTGCTTTTCCTGAAACCGGCAGCTCCAGTTTGGCTTTTTTGCCAACAATGTTGTCAGAGTAATACCTTTGCTAGTTAGTTTTATTCTTCCCTCTTATTTTAAAACATTTTGATGGTTTAAGCACATCAGTTTTGACATGTTTAGCTGCAGTGGTTCGAGATCGTCACCGCCGCATTGGATTCATTTCAGTCATTCATTCATTAAACGTACTAATTGTGTTAATTATTGTTTAAGTCATATTTATTAAATGTATAACATTTATTTAAAAAAGAATGGTCAGTCATGTTTATATTGTCATCATTTAACCTTCACTGGAGAGCCCGGCTCCTCTCGGCGGACATCTTGTCACTCCTGACTCCGTTATGACTCTTCTCCAGCTCTCCTCAACCATTCCGGAGCTCAGATCTTCACACTCATCGATCTTTATGAATCACACCTATTCTCAAGTTTAGGTTTAGGAGTAAAATTCCATCATTCTTAGAATTTTGACACTGTTATTGTGAGCAGCTTTACTCACACGGCGCTGGCTTTATAAACTACAGTCCACTAGAGGGCGCTGCTAAATAAATTTAAACCGCATTTTAATGACTTCTAATTTTAGTTGGCAAAAATGACATTTTGGTTGACAAGGAAATACATAATAAAATCAAAAATTCAAACGTATTCATTTAAAGATATATCATTAGCATGCTATTTTAGTCAAGGCAAACTGGACTGAAACACGGAGTATTTTTATCAGTGTGCACATGATCACTGGGACGGTCCTTAAATGACACACTTTTATAAACAGCAGGGCTTATAAACCTCGCAATAAACATTATGAGACAGTGCCGTCTGGTTTGCTTGAATCAATTATTGATTGGAAGTTTGTGTCGAGCGATGTAATGAGTGTAGTTCGGTCATTTAGACGCGATCGCGCGTGAGCCGATGGAGGAGGATGGACGTTCCCTCCCTGACCAACACAGAGCAGACGTCACAACTCTCCTTCAGCTTCACAACACGGTGAAGCTGTTCCATTGCCTCAGTTTCATCGGGAAGAATATTTTGAGAATAAAGTGGTACATTATGTAATTTTTGGGCAAACGAGGCACTCGCATCACTTTGTGAAATTGACTTCGGTGACGTCTTGACTACCTGTAAAGGGTTCTTCAGATTAATGTTCTTCACACTGAGGAAACAGAAGCATCGCTGAGAGTCAGTGTTTGTGATCACACTCGTGCCATTCTTCTAGTTACGCACAGCACTGTTCACCATCACCACGAGCCGGACAGGAAGTGATGCGCGTGTCCTTACCGTCCTCCATGACCAGCACTTCCTTCTGGCACATGTCCTGCACGTTGACGGTGCAGTTGACGATGAACTCGGGCGCGGAGCAGTCGTCCTGCCGCACGTCCTCACACTGGTAGCACTGGATCTGCAGCGCCGCGCTCGCGCCTGCGGGGTGACATCATCAGTGATGCGTTTCCTGTGATCATTACAGAGCTGGAAATAACGGACTGCATGTCATCTGCTTTAACTGGATTCCTAAAACTCTATAGTGTTTTAAAATACTGATAATCAGACCACAGTAATATTTTTTTGATGACATGTTACAATAGCAGAATATCACTCATAATTCACTGATCCTCGCTAATATCTTTCAAACGGTTCGTGAAGTTACTCCAGTCATAACCACAAATATAATACTTCCTCTTCTTTGCCTTTAATTTCTATTGTTTTAAGATTTGACATACTTAACATTTAATGATGGACTTCCCCTGCAGTTCCTTCGCAAACCGTCATGTAATGTTTAATGCACTTGATTTTCATGTAGTACAAGATTAACAATGTGATAAACAAGTGAAGGCTGAAAGGTCAAAAGTAATCGAAAAGTTATCAGATTATATTGTAGAATGTAATGGGTTGTTATTAACTACGGTTTCCATCATGTCATTTGTATTCAGTAATGGATCTAGGCAGCAAATACATGAAAATGCTCTTAAAAAGCGTCATATTCGCACAAATCTGTCCTGCAGTCATATGAGAAATTAAAATAATTCTGCATCAAAAAGAGAATCAAAACAAATCTCATTTTGGTTTCTCTAACAGGCATACAAATACAAACACACACACACACATATATATATATATATAATTAAAAAGCTTTACAGTAAGTTTTCAGCATTAGTTATTAGTTCAGATGAACAATACTAATCTCAGATAACGTTAATCTCGATATTTATTAATACACTTTTAAAATCAAAATGTATTTTTAGCATTAGTTGAAGCAGTAACAAACAACAAACATTGTATTTTTATTGATCAATAAATGTTGTAAAATATTTGTGTTTAGTACTTTTATTGAAGTGTGTAAGAAATGCTGCTCACGCTCAGTTCATGAATGCATTAATTACTGTATTATTTTCACTAACGAGAGATTATCACACATCAGACTGGGCTTTATTGACGCCGATTCACATCCTGATAATGATGATCTTCAGCGAGTTTAATCTAACGAAACAAAATGTTTAATTGTCTAGAAAATAATCACTGTTGTCTCTACAATATTTCTTATTTTAGGGTGAAATATGAGTGTTTCTGGTGTATTGTAAATTTGATTTGAATGTTGAACATTTTACATCAACCGCTGTTTCAACAGAAAAGGTCTGATTCATTTTTTAGGATGTTTATTAACTGAATCGCACATTTTCTGACTAAAACCAGAACGCAGAATTTACAGAAACGATGAAAACAGGAACGGTCTAAATTATCATTCCTAAATCTCTTCATTTCCATTCAGCGAATTCCCAAAAATATCTTTACATGACAGAGCAGCAATTAAACAACAGAAACACGTGACTCTTTAGTGAAATTAAGGCATAAATTAAGCGTCATTAGTAAGTGTCCCAGTATATGTCCAGTCCCAGGATTTTCTCCTCAGTCACAGAAAAACGCGAGCGTCAGTCATTTAACTCGGAGTCACACTAGCCTTGATCTGTCGCTTGATTTCAGCATTTGAAACTGGCATACGATTAAAGATCATTCAAATCAGAGGCCATTAATTATACATCATCTTCAGAAAACTAATTTCTGCTGATTTCGGCATTAAGTGTCTCAGACGGAGAGTCGGGCGTTTAATCATCAGCGCGCGCGTCAGTACGCGTGTAGCGGCGTCTATTAATTTGTCTGTCAGTGTGTGTGTGTGTGTGTGTGTGTGTGTGTGTGAATACACTCACCCGCCGTCAGTATGATCACCAGCAAAGTCACACACCGCCGCATCACGGAGCCGCTGCCGCTCACCGCCGCTCCGACGCGTCCATCACCGACACACAGCGCGCGAGCGAGCGTCAGACTGACCGCGCGAACCCGACTCCTGCTGCCTTAACTCAGAGCACGTGACGCTCGCGCGACTGAATTTACCGGGCGTGACTCGCGTCTGAATGAGGAGAGAGAGAGACTCGTGACTCTCACCTGGCGAGGCCACACTGAACTGAGCTGATATAATTAACCTGCGCTTAATTACACACAGAAACAACAACATAAGATCAAACTCCACTGGAAACCACTGGCCTGCTCGAAGTTCACTTTTCGTGGTGACAGATACAACACACACAGGCTGATGATGTGTTATTAAGGCAAATAAATTGAAACATTTGATCATTTCATTGTCACGGTGTAAAATAATAGCGGAGTAAGATGGCCCCTAATGTTTAAAATATCATTAATATGAAAAACTAAATTAGCTATTCTATTTAAAGAATAAATAGAATAACTGAATAATTGATTAACCCTTCACAGACGAAGAATCCCATCCCTGTTTACTTTATACTGTGCATTGAGCAGAGAGAGAGAGACAGACAGAGAGAGAGAGACAGAGAGAGACAGACAGAGAGAGACAGAGAGAGAGAGAGAGAGAGCCGGCGGTCAGGCTCCCTCGCTCCAGTGAACTCATCCGAGAAGAGATTCAAGATTCAAGATTATGAGACGCATACCGATAAATCATTTAGAATAAATACTGAAACATGATATAAAAAAGAGAATTGTGCATTTTGATTTCACAGTGACTCTAAGCATTTTCAGGTGTTTTCATTCTGTTTTACGGCGTATTATTTGTTCTCAAGGAATCCCGAACCTTGGTGTTGCTAACCTTAACTTCACGAGTTCACACGTACAGATGATCAGAGTAAAGGTTACATGTTTTGGACGGCTCCGAAACCAGAGTACTGCCCTAAAAGCAAATGAGCAAAGGACAGCCACCAGGCGGATTGACAAAAAGACCCCAAAATGGAGTGCTGTAGTTTGGCGGGCTGACTGTGGA
Organism: Opsariichthys bidens; assembly: GCA_037194245.1. Taxonomy (NCBI): domain Eukaryota; kingdom Metazoa; phylum Chordata; class Actinopteri; order Cypriniformes; family Xenocyprididae; genus Opsariichthys; species Opsariichthys bidens. The sequence continues at coordinate 318,651 of CM074292.1, forward strand.
GTGCTTTGAAACACCTCTATACTGCGACGTAGGATTGGAGGGTTCTGGGAGAAACGGCTTGGAGGATGGCGTTGAGGCTTTGCAGCGGTGGAGTCTGGGCCATAGAAGGACCGGCCTTGTGCAGGAGGAGGATAGTGATGTTTGGGCCTTGTGGGCCTCACTGTCCATTATTCGATGGGAGGTATCGTTGGCAGAGTTGGGGTTTGGGTAGTTCTCGGCAGCGTCCAAACGAGGAAGCGACGGTGTGAGTTCAATCTGGGACATAATAGCAAACAGGTGGACCAAATGCTGGAAAACTGTCTTGAAAAAGAGGTAAGTCTGCTGTATATATATATACCTCTTATCATGCTTGCTTATTTAATAAACTGAAAGTGGTCCCCGTGTTGTCCGTGTGTGTGTGTGTGTGAAAGAGAGTGTGTTTAATAACCTTTCACAAACACTCAGAGGAGGGACGCACACTCCCACCTCTACTGTCACAATCCTCACGGCACACATTCATCAATCTGACACACACACACACACACATGTTAAGAGCTGCTGTTTGATTAGTGAGATTTGTATTTTACTGTAATGCTCAGTTATGAACAGCAGCGTCCTGAACACCGCTTGTGCTCTCATACTGTTTGTTGCTTGTGTTTTATCATGAGATGGATGTCTCTGCAGAACCTAAACAAGCTTTTCACAGTTGCTGGCCATTCTTGAAACCATTCGGCATTTTAAACACTTTACACCCAGTAATCTAGTCCTCAGAGGGTTACAGTAAACCAGGTAAAGCGGTTGATCAGGGAACATGGTTCTGCAGAGAACTGATTGGATCAGAAAACATTCCTTCAAATGTTCCCTGTGTGTCAGTATAAGTCTTGCGTCGTGTCATTTGTCTGGTTTTCACCTGGTTTCAGAGGGTTCTGGCAGAACCACAGCTGGAGGTATAATGAAAGTTAGAAGTTAAACTCAGAAATCCATAAAAACACCATTAAAAACAATGACAGGAAATGAGAATATCAAAATAAAAAAAGTGAATCAAAACAAAATGAATGAAAACTAAATTCATAAAATGATTCCATCAAGTTCAAGTTAATTTATAAAGCACATTTAAAAAACAAACTCGTAAAACATTATAAAGCATGCAAATCAAACCCTTATGCGTCTCAAATAACATCATAGGCTATGGAGAAAAATGTCTTCAACCTAGATTTAAATATGGCCAGTGTGGAGGGAGACCTAACAAAAACCAGAAGTGCATTTAAAAACGCCCAATCACCCTTGGTTTTCAAGCAGGAACAACGAACTGAGATGTGAAGAATGAAGAGACCGGTGGGGCTTGACCATGCAAAGCTTTATAAACATAAAGCAGAACCTTAGATTTAACTTTATAGCTAACTGGCAGCCAATGAAAGGAAGAACAGGGCTGATGCGCTCTCGTTTCCTTATTCCAGCTAGAAGTCTAGCTGCTGCATTTTGGACATTTAGGCGTGAAAGAGTAGATTGAGACGAACCCTCATATATAAAGGCATTGCAGTAATCCAACCGGGATGTGACAAGTGCATGAATGACTATTTCCAAGTCCTTCTGAGAGAGGAACTATTTTAATTTGGCAATGGACCTGATATAAAAAAAGCTTCCTTTGATAAGGGCATTTATCTGATTTTCAAATAATGCTTAACTGGTTTTCCAGGTGAGCTATACACAAGTTTTATCCTCATTAAGCTTGAGGAAATGTTCAGACATCCATAACTTCCGCAAAACAGGAGATTATTGATGGACCAAGAAACATTTGACCTGACAGGAAGGTTTGAACTATCGTCACACTATAGTTGTGTATCGTCAGTGTAACAATGAAAAACTACACTGTACTTCTGAAAAACAGAGCCTAGAAGAAGCATATAGAGAGAAAAGCTGAGGACCCAAAACAGAGCCTTGTGGGACGCCTCATGTAATCGGCGTTGAAGATGAGGAGCGATTGATGAGGAGTGAAAAAGTTCTGTCATTAGGATATGAGGAATATCAACTTAACTCAACCCCCTGGACCCCAACCCTATTGTTGTGACCTATGATCGAACCCCAACAAGGTTCTTTCAGCTTCCAAATAGAACAGCTGTTCGGTTTAGGGCTAGTTGTGCGGTTGGCAGAGCATCTTTATCCAACAGAGAAAATTTCTCTATTTAATTCCTCTATTTTTCTAGATGAAGCGTGATTTGCGTGATCACGTCTGAAGATCGCTGATCCGCCGAGCTGAGGTGAACCACCAGGAAACACACACGCTGAGCTCTGGTAGATCGATTACTGACTAGAACCACATGAGAATTTGAACCGCTCCACCGTCGCAGCCCTGTAACACTTGGAGAAGGACATGGATGTGAATGTTCGGAGGAAACACCAGTCAGACTCTCACCTGCTGCTGGAGGAGGATATGCTGATCTATTAGCTATTTATTCAGTGACTGAGAGAATTATACATGTGTCATATTGGCTGACGGGAATCACTAAAGCGATCGTTCACCCAAAAATCATTCTGTTCTCATCTACTCAAAGCTGCATGGCTTTCTTTCTTTTGTGAAACACAAGTGAACATTGGCAGGAAGATTTCCCTGTTATTTTCACAACCTACCAAAACCAAATTTCAAACCTTAAAATAACAACACAAAAACTACCACAAAAGTATCATAAAAGACTGACTCAAATATTACTGTTACTTAAAAATTTAATCTAAAATCTGAACTTATTTAAGCAGAATATATACTGTTTATTTGCTGGTAATATCTTCCTCCAGTGTTAACTGCTGCAAACAAACCACTGGATTGGTGAGTTGAAGACTGGATCTGTTTTTGATTCATAAACAAATGATTTTTGTGAACAGAACCAATTTATTGTAATGATCGTCAAATGAAGGATTCATTTACAATCAGACTCGCCGAATTCACAGATGATCACTGAACGACTAATTAAACGGGTCTGTTTCTCAAACTTAATGACTTCATTCAGCACTCATATTATTTTTAAGGTAATACTTCTGTGGTGTTTTATTGTGGTGAGCACAATTAAATGATGTAAATGTTTACAGCAATTAAAAATAAAAGAGCAATAATTGTCCTTCATGTTCCACTGAAGAAAGAAAGTCATACAGATTTGGATCGACATGAATCAGAATGCAAGAGTACACACACACACACATTCTCTCTCTCTCTCTCTCTCACACACACACACACACACACACACACGCATTCTCTCTCTCTCTCTCTCACACACACACTCACACACGCATTCTCTCTCTCTCTCTCTCTCACACACACACTCACACACGCATTCTCTCTCTCTCTCTCACACACACACACTCACACACGCATTCTCTCTCTCTCTCTCTCTCTCTCTCACACACACACACACACACACGCATTCTCTCTCTCTCACACACACACACATTCTCTCTCTCTCTCACACACACACACACATTTTCTCTCTCACACTCACTCACACACACACTCACACACACACACTCACACACACACATTCTCTCTCTCTCTCTCTCACACACACACGGAAATATTGTTTCCAGAAGCTCCTCATACATGTAGATAACGCAATAGAATAGAGAAAAAGAACTAAATACGTGGAATTAAAGAGAAAACATGTAGAAATCTGTTCATGTAGAAAAATGAAATAAGTAGGAAAATAAGAGAAATACATTTAGATGGAAGTAGAAGGCCTTTGTACAAATGTACACATTCAGTACTATATATCAAACTGTGTAAATATAAATACAGATGAATTTATGGTGATGATTTTACTCTTTTAGCGCCACCTTCTCGTCCCACAATTGGTTGAGGTCATTCACACTTCACAGTACATAAAAATAAAGCATTTAGCAACAAAAACACGACACAGTGGCGGCCGGCTACACCTCAAGTGTGTGTGTGAGTGTGTGTAGAATTCCTCTGCTGTCCTGCTGTGTGTGTGTGTGTGTGTGTGTGTGTCTTGGTGATTTCACGCTGCTTGCATTTAATCAGTAAGTCGTCCACTGTTAAATACTGGGAAGAAAATATCACATGACACGGCGGGGCAAACCGATCGAAAGCAATTAGACAGAGGAGCAATCTGAATTATAGCGGTGAAGAGACACTGGACCCTCAGGCCAACACACACACACACACACACACACACACGGTCATAATCACAAGACAATTAAGTTTAAAACGAGAGTGTATCAGATAATCGTTTTATAAAGGAAGAAGACGAGTACAATCAGGAGAGAGGAAGGACAGGCTGGACTAAAGCAGAAAACCACCAATGACCATCCTTCATTTTCACATCTGTCACGTGTCACAGAGATCCTTTGTGTAACGTTTCAAAGTCTGATGAAGATGAAAACACAAGCAAAATGAAAGTGTAAAAAATATTTATTTAATAAAACTAAACCCAGATGAATATAGGCAGGAAATACCAGACAGTGAATTAGAACTAAAGTGGAACTTGAACACACTCAACGACTAGTAACGGTTTAATGAACGTTCACGGAAACTGAGCCGTGGCGGGAAGGACGACCGGAAACAGACTGACAGAACCAAAACCAGAACGGAGTCCAGGAGACTGTTTGTGAGGAAATTAACAGGCACTCATTTATACACGGTAAAAACATAAAGTTCAGCTAACTTTACAAAATAAGACAACTTATTGCATTCAACTTTTTAAGTTAACTCAACCACTTCACTCCAGTTACAGTCAACTTATATACTTTTGTTCATCTAATGAGTACAGGAAGTGATTTTAACTTAAAACTTCCTGTCCAGACAACCAAAGCAGCTGCAATGTTTGTTTTTTCATCTCCACGTTTGATTTCTGAAGTGAACTGCACATGAACATCATCTACGCACCGTTCACTCGTCTCGCCAGACGCTGCGATGAGAGGAACATGTTCAGATCAACTGGAATCTCCAACACGGTGATGATCAACTATTGTAGCAAAAATGTGAACTCTGAAACGCAGGACTGTTGATAACAGGGACAGCAGCAGCACAAATCAAACCAGTTAATGCAAAGCAATTATACTTGTTTTAAAATTATAATTTTTTCAAGCTGCATTTCGTGCTGGAGACTTCCACAACATTGTTGAATATAAAAACGTTTGTTCAAATAACTCAATTTGGGACAAATGCTTGAGAAACTAAGTAAAGTCGACAAGTTAAACAGTGGAGTTCGATTGGTTCCTTACTTTTTGGAGTTGGCTCAACTTGTTTCTTTGGTCGTCTTGACGAGAAGTTTTAAGTTCAAAAGATACTGGAGCGAATCAGTTGAGTTCACTAAAAAGGTTGACTGCGATGAGCTCAACTCTTTATTTTTTTGCAGTGATTTAGCAGATGCTTTTATTCAAAGCGATTTCACGATATGCAACACAGGTTTATTTGACAAAGCCATTCAAACGTACAAAAGCTGACGTCAACATTTTCACTTTGACACTAACAAACCCTTTCTTGGTGTCAAGAATATTTTCCACTCTTCAAACTAAAGCTTCACTCTTGGCATCAACGAAGACCCTACAACATCCACAGAACTTCCAACAGGGAGTTTTATGGTGTGAAACTGTAATGGATTTCTGGAGCGGTCAGTGAATCTGTGAAGAGCTGCTTCTGCGTTTCGTCAGTGCAGCGATGCGATTCACACGTCGAATGGGTCCTTGATTAGTTTAACGGTGTAATTGTGCAGACGGGA